>CM070706.1:3209863-3664863 GCA_036346265.1 Melocanna baccifera
TCCGAGATATGGAACCTCGTGTCCCAATAGCTCTTCATTGTCATCTCGGGTCCGAATGGATCTTTATCCTCGTCTTAGAGATCGAACAACCATGGGGGTTTTCGATAGATATGCTTTGTCCATATTGAATTTCTCCAATATTTTATGGACATAGGCTGATTGATGCACTAGAATGCCTGTATGAAGGTGCTCAAGTTGTATACCTAAGCAAAATTTGGTTTTACCCAAATCCTTCATTTCAAATTCCGTCTTAAGATGATTACGTGCTTCATCTATATCTTGTGTATTACCAATGATATTGAGATCATCGATATACATAGATATAATGCAAAATCCTCGTTGAGGATCTTTTGATGAACATGCATGGGCAATCATCATTGTTGAGTATCCCTTTTGGTTAGGAACTCGCTTAATCGGTTGTACCACATTCTACCCGACTGTTTCAAGCCGTATAGAGACTTGTTCAATTTTACACAATATATATTGCGATTTGCGCTTGGATTCGGAGTTGAAATTCCATCAGGAACTTTCATATATATGTCCGAATCAAGTGACCCATAAAGATATGCAGTTACTACATCCATCAACTGCAAAGATAGATGATTTTGTAGTGCCAATGATATTAAATATCGGAATGTTATTCCACTCATTACTGGAGAATAGGTTTCATTGAAATCAATCCCGGGTCTCTGCGTGAACCCTTGTGCTACAAGCCTTGCTTTGTATCTTACCACCTCATTGTTTTCATTCCGCTTATGGATGAAAAGCCATTTGAACTGACAGGAATACATTGGGAGGTGTATGTATCACATTGGTGAATATATTTCTTTTCTTGAGCGAGGCTAACTCCTCTTGAATTGCATCCTTCCATTGAGTCCAATCCGAGCGCTGCTTGCACTCCCGCCATGGTCTTGGGATCTAGATCATTTTGAAGGTTGTTTGCAATTGTTGTGAGAAATAAATGTCGACAATTGTAGTCTTACGATCATATGATTCTCCGTAATCGTGTATAGTTAGTAGAAATTTCTTGGACTTCGTGACTCAATGTTATTTCCCAAAACATTTGAGTCGGTGTATTCCGATGTCCCAAGATCGTAATTTGAGTGCACGTTGATCTGCGCTTAAGGATCCTTTGGTGTCTATCAACATGAGGTTGATCTCGCATTTACATTATTTTGTTTCCTTTGTCGCTTGTTAGAAGTCAGATCCGCCACTTGTGCCGTGCTTCTCCTTCTCTTATTTTGAATGGAGTTGAGTGGTATTTTATGTATCTCCACTCTTTCGTGCATATTTCGCAGGATTATAGAATTTTGTGACACCTTTATAATCGTGAATGCATCTCGCGATTATTTGCAATGTTTTGCAATGAATGAGTTTCGAACTTGAAGTTCGCTCTCTAGTACGTGGATTCGAGGCAGAATGCCTTGAACATTCCAATCAATTTCCCGGCATTTAGTTTGGTACTTGTTGTCTCCTAATGCCGGAAATATTCTCATTAAATATGCAATCAGCAACTGGCCATAAACAGTCCCCGTGAGGGGCTCGAGGTATTTTATAATCGACGAGATTTATACCCAACATAGATCCCAAGTTTCCTTTGCGGTCCCATTGAGGTACACTGCGGTGGTGAGATCGGTACGTATGTAGCGCAACCGAACTTTCGCAGATGGGAAATATCTGGTGGATTTTCACGTACTAATTGTAGCGGGGAAGTGCTATGATATGCGCTACGCAATTGAATTAAGTCAACAGCTGTAAATCGCATGACCCCAACATGATGTTGGTAAGTTGCAATTCTCAGAATAATGGTCTTGCGATGAGCTTGATTCTCTTGATGAGAGATTCTGCTAAACCATTTTGTGTATGAACATATGGGACAGAGTGTTGAACTTGTATCCCAAGAGCCATACAATAGTCATTGAATGCATGGGATGAAAATTCAGCAGCATTGTCCATGCGAATTGATTGAATGCGATATTCGTGATAATGTGCTCGTGAATTGGATAATTTGACCAATTAACTTAGCAAATGCATGGTTTCGTGTGGATAAAAGACACACATGTGACCATCTAGTAGATGCGTGAATGAGAACCATGAAATACCTGAATGGTCCACACAATGGTTGTATAGGACCACATATATCTCCTTGAATGCTCAAGGAATTTATGGTTCACTCTGATTTTAAGATAAGAGAGTCTTAAAATCAATTTCCCGGTGGCACATGAAGTGCACACAAAATCTGAGGATTCCGAAAATTTTATTTTGAGGTATGTATGACCAATGGAATTGCCAATAATTTTCCTCATCATTCCAATGCCTGGATGGCCAAGGCGATCATGCCATGTTTGGAATGTGTTAGTGTGTTGGAAAATTACTTTGTTCGCAATATGTTGAATCGGTTTGATGTATGTATAGTACAATCCGGAGGTTAAAGATGGAATTTTTTCTAGTACTTGTTTGCCATATCCGTTATTTTTGGTGAGGATGAGATATTCCTCTTTGTTGTCATTTTGAGTTTCAACATGGAAACCATTCTGACGGATATCTCTATAACTGAGTAGGGTACGTGTTGAATCAGGATACAAGAGTGCATCCTCAATGTCTAACTGTGTACCCATAGGGAGAGTGATAGAGGCACGATCAGAGCCTACTATCATTGCATCACGTCCAGCGATGGTTAAAATATTTCCTTTCCTCCTTGTGAGAGTTAGAAAATATTTTTTGTCCCTAAGTATAGAGTTTGTGGTGCCACTATCCACAAGGCATAATTCCTTCTCCATTTGATTGACTCCAAAAATCTATATATACAAAAGAAGAATTTAATGAAATTCTCATGGTGGTATATATAGAATTCATACAAACTTAATTATAATATCGAATATGTTCGATATATAATTGTAGAATGCAAGCTTACAATAGATGACAACATTGTTTATTTTACAACATTGTAGAACTTAATAACTATGGCAAGAGGAGTCTAATTGAGATCTCCAAACATGTCTTGAGAAGTAAATTCTTCAAGTGTTTCCTCGGTGCTCATGAGATCATCCTTCTTTGGAGAAGCACATGTGTCCTTGAGTTCTTCAACGAACTTTTAAGAGCATCCAGCTTCATTGTTGTTGCATGGGAGATTGAAGTGCGCTTCAAATCTCTTCTCTTGAGCATGCTTGCCTTGAGTCAAGACTGAGGTAGAGGTTCACAAGGTGCTTCTGAAAGTGCATTTCTTGGTAGGATGGTTGTAGCAACCACATTTTTGACAAATCGCGCTTTGTCAATTTTCTTACCAAAATTGCTTTTACCCTTCTTGAATCCACCGCGCTTTGCTTCATGTTGCGCTTGTTTTTACCTTTAAAGTTCTTTGAGTGGTCTTTTGAACCACGGAACTTAATGTTATTCTCGATTAGCATGAACTTCGTGAAGTGGAGCAATTTAACGGACGCTAGTCGATGGTTCTTTAAAAGAAGTTCAAAGATGCTTCTACCAAGTATTGTATGCATAAGATCATAATAAGATTGGTAATTGCCAAGATGCCATTGTCGCTGGAGGACCCCGCGATGGGAGCATGGTAGAGAGAGTTTTCTATTTTATCCGCATCTGTTGGTTCCTTTTCACAAAATCGCAACTTGGAGCAAATAGCATGAAGGGCATGGTTATAGTCTCCAACTATTTTGAAGTCTTGGAGTCTAAGATGTGCCCATTCATGATTAGGCTCAGGTAAAATAACAGCTTTCAACTGTTCATATCTATTTTTGATGGCTAACCATAAAGTGAGTGGATTTTCCTCATATAGGTATTCAGCCTTCAAATCTGGATGTATATGATTCCGTATGATGCTCAAAACGGAATATTTTACAATATCCAAAGGATTTGATCACCGGAGGATCGAATATCACCCTTTGCAACCCACGTGTGGTGAAGTTGATTTTTAGGTCCATAGCCCATGTAGGATAGTTGCTACCATCGAGAGCGAGAGGCTCAAATTCTTTGGTAGCCATTTAAGACCTACATGAGAAGTACGCCATAAGATAAATAATTTACATGAGGTAAATTAATATGTATGGTAATGTTGCAAAATATGTGGAAAACAATATGAGTATTGTAATCCGAATGAATATATACCCTAATTAATATAACATGTGGTTGTATTTAGAATACCGTATAATTACAATATTGGTGGAAACACCAATTAATTGTATGGCATAGCGTATAAAGAAAAGTAGCGATGTGCCATAAATTTGTAATCATGGTATTTGTTGTAGGTATGAATTTTAATATGTTGCAAAAAAAATTCTAAAGTATTAAGTACGATGGTACTTACTAAAAGACAATATTAATGTAAATGTGCTAAATAAAGCGAATATTGAAATATTGTCGTAATACATATGGTAGATAATTTGCAACAAATTAATAATCCTACATATGTAAAATTATATAAATGTGGATGCACATTTATGTAAAATTTTACACAATTTGCAGGTCCTGAAGGGACTGAAATGCTTATTGATAAAAATACACACTGACGGGTACAATTATAAATAAGTATAAGGAGTAAATTGCAAATATTACAATGGACATTTATTTAAAAGAAAAATTCATAATGCCACGAAAATAGAGGGGAAAATGAAAATTTCAAAACTTGGTGGAGCCCATTCACCTTCTCCGCCCATGTGGGAGGTGGGAGGTATTGGGCTAAAAGCCCATTTAGCATCCAAAGATATATATGTGGGGGGATTTAGGTTTCCCAAACCCATCAGGCGCCGCCACAACCGGCCGGCCGGGCCGCCGCTTAGGACGCGGCGCCACCGCTCAGGCGCCGCTTCCCACGCCGCGGCGCCGCCGCCACCCGGTGCCGCCGCCGCAGGCCGCCGCGCCTTGAGCCGCGCTGGGCGCGTGGGTCGTCGCTCGTCGGGCGCCGCCGCGGTCACGAGGCCGAGCCGAGTTTTCGGCCGCCGCCGATCGGAAGCGCCGCGGGCCGGATGCCACAGGGGCCGCAGCGGGTGTGGCGCGCCGGCCGGGAAGCCGCGGGCCGCTGCCGTGGTGCCATGCCGCCGCCATGGCGCCCGCGCGCCGCCTACCGGGCAGCCGCCGCTTGCCGTGGCAGCGCGGCGGACCGAGCGAGTGGGGTCGCGCGCCACGCAGCGGGCGCCGCCGAGCCTCCCGTGCCATGCTCGTGCCGCACCGGCGTTGTGGACGCCGGCGTCGCGGCGCCCGGCGCCATGGGCCGGGCCGCCGCGGGATCGTTTTCTCTCCGCTACTGGCCGCACGCCGCGAAGCCGGTGGCCGCACTCTCCTCTTCTCGTGTTTTTTATGTGGAGGAGAAAGCATCCTCTCGCAGAGGACGCCGTGGAGGAGTGCGGATTCGCAGTCCGGACGGCGTTAGCCGCCACGATGCATGTGCCGGTCGCCGTAAGGACCAGAAGGGAGCCCGCGCCGGGAGAAGACGCCGTGGCGCCTCCTGTGGCGGCGACGAACCGGCCTTGATCCATGGCCGGTGGCGATAAGGGTGGTTGCCGTCATCGGACAAGGGGCGAGAAAATTTTGCAGGAATTCACACAATGAATCAACCGAAGCAAGAATCCCAAGTAAGGCTTCGTAATGTTGCTCACAAAGATGGATCTCATCATTCTCCATTACCTGCTGTGTTTGTTTTCTTGGGTGAAATGGTGTGGTGAGCGTGCTGATAACGTATTACACTGTATTCACAAGTATTGAGAGAACAATTCTTTCTATTAATATCACTGTTTCTGTACATGGATGTTTACATATTTATAGATGATGAGACGGTGGCAGTTGCCGGCGTACGGACGTACCGGCGTCCGTACGGAACGTCGCGTCCGTACACCGGTGACCGTTGGTCATTTTTGTTGCAACACTCCCCTTCCTTTTCTCGCTGTGGTACACCCGATAGGACTTGAAAATGACAGGCTTTAATGGCTGCAGGATGTTAAAGTCTGGGAATCAAGCAGTTCGCACGCGACTGCATGCTTTCAAGATTTTCCTTGCTTAAACCGCTTGCGTGTCGAGCCCGGATTGAACCAGCGGGACGCTGACGCCGGCTGCCCAACCTTGCATACTTTCGAGGCTGCCAACGGACCCCCGCCCCCCGCCTGCCGCACGTCACAATAGGATTAGTGCACCGAACAGGCGCTGCTCTAGGGGTGCCCTTAAAACTGCCCTGTTCTCGAGGCTCGCCTTCTCTATAAAAGGTGAATCTCCTCGAGCGCACTTTGTCTTCTTCTTCCCTTCCCGCAGCTCCAGTCGCACCTCTTCTTGCTATATCTTGCCACCTCTCTTCTCGCTCATTTAGCCTTCCTCGCCAACGTTGAGATGACTCGCGGCCATGATCATCCTCATCGTCCTACTGAGATTAGTTACGAGCTCTTGGACCGGGACTCGTCCGTCGCTGATAAGCGATGGTGCGCGGCTCGAAAGGAGGGCAGCCGCTTCTCCAACTTGCTGGGAACAAGCATAGCCGACGAGGCCTTGATCCGCAACTTGGTGAATGCTGGCAAAATCACCCGCAGGGAGGCACTTAGGCTTCCACCCCCTGGTGAGATGGAGCCTCACCCTTCGGACGCTGAAGCAGTGGTGTTTTCTGCGTTCTTCGACGCTGGTCTCCGGCTCCCTGCTTCCATGTTCTTGGGCGAGGTGCTTCGGAGATATGGATTGAGCTGACCCAACTGACTCCGAATGCTATTGTCCGATTGGCTGTTTACTGCTGGGCCTGCCGGATGGAGAGTTCGAGGCCGAGCACGCCCCTTTTTTGCTTCCTGCACGACGCAAGATGCCAACCAAAGAAGCTTTCCGAAGGCGTGTATTCCAATCTTGGAAGCGTTAATTTCGTCCTACGACCACAATGCGCGAAGCTCTTTCCAGCAAATTCGACACGGACGAAGTGGGATTCCAATTGGGCACGTCGATGGTTTTACCATCGTGTGGAGGGCAGCGATGCGCTGAAATGGTCCGGTGGTGTGCTAGATTTTAATATGTCCCCTTCGATTCAACTAGACCGGGATGACGGCCAGAAAGCCCGCAAACTAGTCGGATTGGCCCTCCGTCTGAACATGAGAGACTTAGCGGAGGAGTTTCTGATGTTCGGAGTGTTGCCACTGGCCCGACAATGGTTTCTTCAGCCGGGTCGCCCTCGAGAAGACGATATCCGGCCAGCCATCTCTTCTCTGTTGGCCCCAGAAGACCCTCGTAAGTTCATTTTTCTTGGAGGTAGAGTTCCCTTTCCTCTTCTTTTATGATAGCTTAATCTGTTGTGTCACCTCCATAGGGCTGACGCTCGAAGATGCGGAACGAGCTGCTGTGGTCTTCCTAGGACCATACATTGCTAAAGAACACAACTTGCGTGAGTCTGTGACGAAGAACCTTGGGCGAATTAATCGCGTGTGAGGCTCTTGGCATTCCGGTGCCGGAGCGCCCCCCACCTAGCGCCCCGCGTGCTCGTGGAACTGGGGGTGGAGATGGTGCTGCGGATACCTCCACGGCTAAGCGCGCTCGTGCACCTGGAGGGGGAGCGGCGAAGGCGTCCTCTTCACGAACCAATCCACATCCTTCGCCGGAAGTTTCATTAGCACCTTCTCCACGTTTACTTCCATCCGAAAGAGACGATGTCCTTCCGGTTTTGGCCGTAGAATCGGACTCGGCCGATTATGCTAACTCGGATCTTGGGGGAGATGCGGACACAGTATCCAATCCTCAAGGAGGTCTTCGTGAGGACACGGACCCTGTATCCCCATCGGATGCCCGAGAAACCAAACGTGCTCGTCGAATCCTTTCCGACTCCGGAGATCAAGAGACTGGGGGCGAAGTTGGACAAGAGAGTCGTGTCCCCTCGACTCCAGGCGAAGCCGTGAATGTTATTGCTATCCACAAGGAAGGCACTTCTACGACCCACACTCTTCCTTCGAAACCAGCCTTGGGGTTTCGGGTAGCACTTTCCACTCGGCTAGGTGACTCAGACTCCGACGCGGAGGCCGCTACCCCCGAAGCAAAGGGGGAAGAGACGCCCACAATGACAGCTGAAGTAGAAGGTGGCGATGGCCCCCAAGCGAGGTCTCCTAATCGAGGTATAAACGCACCAGGCTTCCTTTCATCTCTTGACTTCATACGATTCTCTTCTGTCTACTGACTTTGTCTCCAGCATCAAGGAGTCCGTGCCCTCTGATTCGTTCTCCGAGCCCTCGTATGATAGTCGCAAAAGACTTATCCACTCCGGCCGTTACGGACCTGCCCTCGAGTCCCTGTCCCCGCGAAGCCCCCGCTGTTGAAGCTCATCGCCTTGTCCAAACGGACTTCGTGGCCCGCCCGGAGGCATTACGTGCTCTTCAGGCGGCGGCCGACTGTGCAGATACGGCACTGGACCGCCGCGCGCTTTCATCTTGCGACTCCGGGTTACTAGCAAGCGCCTTGGAGGCTTCTCACATGAAGGTATATGTTATGCCTCCCGATGACATGCTCTTGCTGTGATATTCATAAGACCGCTAACTCGAGATATCATAGGCTTTGGGTCTTTCTCGTGCCCTCCAAGTTGCTCGATGTCGAGAACTACATGAACTCGAGGCTCGCTTGGCCGCGGCCGAAAGATCAAACGAGATTCTTCGTCGATCCGCCGAAGGAGCATCCGCAGCTGCCACTGAAGAACGTGCCGATCTCCTACAAAAAATCTCAGAGCTGGTTGCGGAGAAGACTCACCTGGCTTTGGAGATCCAATCCGCACGGCACACTTCCGAGGAGCTCGCTGTTGCCGCGGCGGAGAAGGATAAACAGATCCAGACCCTCAAGAGGGAGAGCGGCCAAGCCATTACTGAAGCACGGGACTTGACAGAGCGAGTCCAAGAGGCCGCTGCTGAAGAACGTGCCGGATTCCTTCGACAAATCTCGAAGTTAGAAGCAGAAAACTCCCGGCTTGTGTCGGAGGTGGGAGCTGCGAGGTGTACTGCAGGCAATGCCGCCTTGCTAGCCTGGGAGGCCATGGAGTCATTAGAGAACACCTTGACTGAATTAGGTGTTGAAGTTCCCCCCCAAACCCATGGTCCTGAAGACGCGTCAAGCAGCTTCCGCCAGATCACAGAGGCTTCGTCCCTGGCCTTAAATGCTGCACGTGCCTACGGTAATCACTGCTCCCTAGCCACAAGTAAGACGCTGCTTGGAATGCTTCATATCCGCGGGTGTCTGCATGTGGGTGAGTTGACGAACCCCCGCTTGGACTTGCCTGAAGGGGCTGGTGCCATGTCCGGAGCAGGGCGGGTCCTGGGATTTAGAGACCCGGGGTGAAACTAGAAATAGAGATCCTAGTATAAATATCTAAATATAAATCTACATCCAAATATTACGTTATATAGAAGTTGCTACGAGCATATTTCTGAAAATTTACAATATTAACTATATATATTTATGAATGAAGTTGAGGAAAGTGATGCAATTCATCTATATTTATGAAAGCATACCAAAAGAGGCAAATCACTGCCTTGTCGGAATGAAAATTGGTTAAGTGACTTGTATGCAAATGGATATATAAGTTTTGCTGTCTCCAGTGTAATCTTGTCAGTTTCTGCCAAGTAGAACGGTAGAATGATGCCTTCTTTTGCAGAATGTGTTGCTATTGGCTAGAATGACTTTATGCAAATGGATATATAAGTTTCTTGTCAGTTCCTGAGGAACAACTAACTGTGTTGCTTTTGGCTTTACTGTTTGCAGAATGCTGCCTTCTTTGGAATCCTCTTTTCTTTTCTTAAAAAATTCTCACCTCAAAACATGGCATGCTAATAATTCTGAATTGAAGTGTTCTGTTGGGTTCATAACTGAGACCCACTTTGTGCTGTAAGCATGTATGTAGCAGAATGCATTTGATATGTGGTTTCTAACTGTAATTTGAGCTAGTTACTAGGCACAAAATCTGATACTGTTCATGTCCAAATTTTGATACTATCCAATAAAGCTTGATATGCTAACATATTTATTTGCATGGACTTCCTTAAATCTGTAGTAGTAGCTGTGAGACTGTTCAATAAAGCTTGATATGCTAACATAAAGCTTGATATTGTCCAATAAATCTTTGTACATAAAGCTTGATACTGTCCAAAAAGCTGGGCAACACCTATTGTTTAAAACTCAGCTAAAACTGATACCTCTAAAAAAATTCATCCTTGTCCATGTTCTCAGGTTGTTTGAGACAAATAGCAGACCATGCAATAACAAAGCCTTAAGCCTGGTACTGTTTGAGACAAAAAAACTGATACCATTCATTAAGCTGGGGGAGGCCGGAGGCGGGAGCAGCGCCAGGGGCCGGGAGGCTGGGCGGCGCTGGGAGGCCGGAGCAGCGCCAGGGGCCGGGAGGCTGGGCGGCGTTGGCGCGGGAGGAAGGGCGGCGCTGGGAGGCCGGGAGCAGCGCCGGGGCCGGGAGGTTGGGGCGCGCGCGCTGGGAGGAAGGGCGCGCTGGGAGGTCGGGAGCAGCGCCAGGGGTCGGGGAGGCTGCGGCGCCGCCGCTCTGGGAGGCCGGAGCAGCGCCAGGAGGCCGGAGCAGCGCCGGGCCGGGGAGGCTGGGCGGCGCGGCGCGGAGGAAGGGTGGCGCTGGGAGGCCGGAAGCGGCGCGGGGTCAGCCACGGGGCCCCGGATTTTGGGGCCCGGGCGGCCGCCCGCCGCCCTAGGGCCGGCCCTGGTCCGGAGCTATCTACGCGGTTCGGAGGTCTGTTCGCACCTTCCACCATCGGATCTGGGAATACGTCGGTGCAGCTGCTGCCAAAATCACCTTGCAACATACTCTTGGTGCCGATGATAACCTCGGATGCTGGTTGGGCAAGGTCCCTCGCAGATGCGAAGGCGAGGGAGACGATGCAGGTCTGGACGTAGCTCCCCAGGTGTAAACCGAAGCCCTGACGTTCCTCATGCTTCCCCGACTTCGCTTTTGTATTAGAACACTTATGTGGTGCAAACAAGTATTATCATAATTATAATGAATCCTCGCATTCTCTTACCCCATGTTGGTTACTTGCGTTGATTAGATGCTTGATCGAGACGTTCCTCTTATCTCGGACCGTCTTGTTCGTCGTCGGCTACGACACGGGGTTCGTAGAAGATTCCTATAGTTCTGGGCTAGAAGACCTCAGAATGAATGTTGGAATGTAATCTTGAACATTGCTATTTTGGTTATTTTCACAGACTATGTATTTTGGTCTGCTAGAATAAAACCGAGTAACCGGAAGTAAGTAGCAGACTCGGTCATTCTTTGTATCTGTGGCCGAGAGAGAGTTGTCCGAGTTAGCAGGACAATTTATTTTCTTGTTGAACGTTTCTTGCATGTAACAGATCCCAAATTAAGTAATCAATAAGAGTATAAAGAGACTCTCGGTGGAACCGAAGTTAAGTGCGCTCTGCACTACTCATTTATCTATCGCTTTCCTGCTTTGTCGGATTTCCGCAAAGTTACTATTCACATCTGAAACCAACCTCAAGACGAGTTCGCTTAATCGCAAATCCTTGAGTGATTGATTGCAGTAGCATTTTTCTGACATTTGGTATTAGAGTTGCGTTCTATGATCCTGAAATACCACCATGTCGCACTCGCCAAGCCGTTATACTCCTCCGGGATGACGAAGCAGTTTGAGCGGCAACGGCGGAAGCACCACGAATCGGCGATAAAGACAACCAGCGATGGAGTTCTATCGCGTGATATCTCAAAGATTCACCGTGGAGTCGGGAGTGGCGCTGAGATATCCGATGCTGATGAGAACCAATTACGCCGATTGGGCGTTATTGATGCAAGTCAATTTGCAAGCCCAGGGAGTATGGGGAGCAATTGAACCCAGAGGTGGTGATTTCAAGGAAGATCGTATGGCCCTCGCGGCAATTCTTCGTGCCATGCCACGGAAATGCCGAGGTCATCGTGACGAAAGATTCAAAGAAAGGCGCATGGGAAGTCATCAAGACGATGCGGTCGGTGTCACTCAGTGTGCGCTAAGCAAGACAGCAAGCTTTACGCCAAGAGTTCGACTGGCCCATTCAAGGAAGGTGAGTCCGTTGAAGACTTCGCATGCGCATCACTGATCTCGCCAATGATATACGAGACATGGGGTGTGCTCGAGGATGAGCAGGTGCTCAAGAAAGATCGCTAGGTGGGCTGCGCCGTCCTAGATGCTATCCCCGGCGGGGATCTCCGAACCTCCTCCAGACTGTCGATGTCGAGATCCACTGCACTACCTCCGGGGCTGGTTCACTGTAGACCACCTCGCTGCCCCTACATGGGCCACAATCCTTTGCAGCCTTGTCTACACGTCCAATCCCAAGGCCATGCATGCGCGCGTGGAGGCTCTTGCAACTGCCTGCTGGGGAAATCACCCGTGGCTAGAAATGCCGGGGCTGTGTGATTTGGCATCCATTGCAAGGCAAGGTCCTCGTGACCCCTTTCACATGCCAACACTACTCCCGTCTTTCCCATTTCTTTTGGCCCACCACAGAAGTCAAAGCTGAGCACTACCGAGGCTCCTCTCTCTCTGTTGATATATAAGTGAATTACTCACCTTTCCTTATCACCTAAGTTTTGATGAATTGGTTGATGATACAACTCAATATGGTATCGAGCCAAAAGATCTTAAGTTCGAGACCCGGTTGACGCAATTAGAAAATAATAATTACAAGATACTTCTATTCCACATCTTGACTCCATGAGCCTACACGTGAGGAGGAGTGTTAAAATATAAGTGAATTATCCACCTTCCTTATCACTTAAACTTTGGGTGAATTAATTGATGCATGCAACTCAATACTCTCCACACGCTGCTCTCATTAATTCCGGTCCTCCCTCTTTGTGTGCCTTCTTTTCTCATTGCCTTTCTCATTTCTAGCTCCCATCTATCCTCCCCTACATCGCCTTATCAAGCCGCCTTCCGCCCGACACGGCTCCCCAACCTGCCCCGGCGCCGTTACTCGCCGCTCACTTTTGGCACGAGCTAACCACCCCCTGCTGCCCCCGTTTGTCCCCACTGCTAGCATCGACCTCAGCTCTCCGTGTCACCCGCATGCAGCCCCTTGCTCGTCGGCTGCGGCCTCTCCACTCGGCCTGCTCGTATCATAAAATCTGATATGCTCATCTAGAACATAAATCTCAACAAACAAAACTCTTTGAAAGAGCAACTTTTCAGCAAGAAAGGCTAAAACAGTCTTATTACTACCGACTTCAAAAGTAATTGATTCCATTACATGGTTAAAATTGCTCATGTAAAACTGTCTGAATAAGAAACTATTATATCGTTAGAGTATAAGCTACAGTAAACCTCTCATATCAAACTACGACAATCCGAAGACATTGTAGTATACACAAAAATAAAATTCCTTGCACTTAAATCCTTCGTCTCAAACTAAAATTAAAGCAAAACCTTTACTTTCAAACAGCAAAACTCTAAAGAGTATCACGCAGGTGCCATCAAGATGTTATCAAACGGTAAATAAAATACTAAATTCAGTTGTTCCCACAACAGATATTGTTTTTTTAAACTCCTCTATCAACCAAGCATAGCTCAAATTACTCATTGTGAAAAAGGTGTTGGGAGAGGAGCGTGGCCGTGGGTGAGGCAGCGCCTGGAGTCCAGCCGGAGGCCCATCTTCCCGGAGATAGGCTAGATGTAGCTGAGCGCGTGGGGTCCAAGAGGCAACCGGGATTGTGGTCCAGGCGAGCATAGGAGGCGCCCGAGTGGAGCACGCACGAGGAAGGCCGGGACTTAGGTCGCGTGGAGGAAGACTCGGACCGGCTCAGACAGCGTCGCCTGGACGGTTGCGGATGTGATTTGGGGAAGAATGCTGGTGGGTGGAGTGAGCCGGCTGGTGGAAGCCCATATCTATGTGCTAGAGTGGTCCACTGTGGACCATGTCTATCCAACCCACCAGGTCCATGTGGATGCTTGGCTCATATCACAGTGTGCACTGTGCACCCTGTTTACAGAATAGTGCTCATGAATAGTAACCTAGGGGCGCTTTACCAGATGCAGAAGAGCGTCCGACAGGCCATAGCGCCTCCGAGGCCGCGGTGCCTGAGGTGGCACCGAAACTCCCGACCACCTCGCGCTCCAGCCTGAGGGGGATCCCGCGACTCTGCTGAGGGTTGTAGAGCAAGAAGTTCGGCCGTGGCGTGTAATTCGTCTTCGGGTCGTACATCCTCATCGCGACAAAGTACTTCGGGATTACTCTCTCGTCGGCCTCCATAGCTCTAATCTCGTCGCTTTAGGGCTTCTTCCCGGGGAACCTCGGGGGAGAGCTCGATTGGGGAGGTGCTTCTACACCATTGGAATTTGTTGCCTGATTGGTTCTAGCCAGAGGAGTGGCAAGAAAGATGGGGAGAGGGAGGACTATGATCCCACCTGCTTCACCTTTTTTCGCTTTCTACTTAAATTTTAGTTTTTTTATTATTCAAGAATTGTTTTTTTGAATTTTTTACTATTCAGTAATTCGTTCTATTTTCCAGAGAGAGGAAGATGGGGAAAGGTCGGTGGAGTATGGGCGCGGCGGCTGGGAGCTGTTTGGTCGGTTTGAGGGGCAAATGAGAACAAAGGTGGGGCCCACGGTGTAGCAAATATTCGAAACACATGCGTGCATGATTTTAGGAAGGGACGAGCCCAATTGACCACAACCATAAGCTCCTGCGAAGATCTGAGTCTCAACCTTTAGGCTGCTCTCAATTCAGCTTTTTCCCAACGACATGATCGGGCCATGATAAAAGTACTATAGCAACATCAGAGCAAAGACTATAGCAATTTATCACATAGTGAATTTTTTTGTTTTTTGGTTTTTTTATGTTTTGTTTTTTTCCCGTATTTCTTTGCATTGTCCGCTCTAGATTAACGTGCCATTTTTATTTTTATATTTTTAAAATTTAATTATGTCCAATAAGCCAACTCATCTACAGTAAAAAATCAGCCAGCTACAGTAAAATTTCAGCAAAAGCCAAAAATCATCGCTATTCCGAACGCTACCTTAATTGCAAAACTAGATGCTTGACCCAGCTTCGGATGTCGCACCAATCTCTCCGCTTTAGACTCTCCTGGGCACCCGAATCACCTCTGGATGTGCCAGAGGCAAGCTGTAGTCCAGATCGCATCCATGCCCTTGAACTCACCTCTGGATGTGCCAGAGGCAAGCTGTAGTCCAGATCGCATCCATGCCCTTGAACTAAGGATACAGAGGAGATAGGAAGACTAAAGGATTAAGTTGATTTGGGAAGGGGTGCTGCAGCTGCTACTACTATATTATTTATTGATAGTATGGGTGGGCTACTTGGGTGCCCCTCCGCCATCCGCACTTGGGTGCCCTAGATCCTCCACGGCTCCTTACGCATAACACCTTCGTGAACCTCCTCCACTCGCTTCACGCACTCCGACCCTCTGCTAACTCTGGTCGCACCACCTCAACACCAGACTCACCTCAATGAGCTCTAACATGTTTTGATGGCTTAGCCTCGGTGTGGTTCACTTTGGCTTCGACAACTTTCGCCTCGGCTAAGCTTCGCTCGCTTAATGATGTCTTCTCGACTAGGGCTCCCCGCCGATAGATTCACCTCGGCAAGCTCTAACACGCCTCGATGGCTTAGCCTCAGCATAGTTTGACTCGGTCCCGATGGTATTGCCTTGGCCAAGCTCCTCTTTGCTTTGGTGGTGTCTCTCAACTAGGGGCTCCTTCTAGTCCGATGCACACCTCAATGAGCTCCAACACGCCTTGATGACTTGGCCTCGATGTGGTTCCACTCACTCGATGGCTTTGCCTCGACCGGGCTTGGCTCCACTCCACCTCGAGGGTGTCTCCTCAACTAAGCCCCCCTAGTTTGACGGATACCTCGGCAAGCTTCAACACGCCTCGATGGCCTGACCTCAGTGTGGTTCACTCCATCCTTGACGGCTTTTGCCTCAACTGAACTTCGCTTCACCTCGATGGCATCTACTTGACTAGGCCTTCGTAAGTATTACATATAGCTACATAGTCTGTTACGTTACCCTTTGCATATGTTTACACCAAGCCTACTATGATGCCCCTCGTTCTGAAATACATATGCCCTTATCATGTTCTTGTGGAATATTATGTGCTCTTAAGCTGCAGACTAGGTCGAGTTGGCGATTTCCCCTGTTCCAGGGTCAGTTGGTGATCATCCTCCCCTCTGGGGTCGCGTCAACGCTAATCACCCTTCCCTTCGGGGTTGAACTAATTCTCCCCTCCAGGGTCGAGCTACTTCTACCCTCCAAGGTCGAGCTAATTCTCCCCTCTAGAGTCGAACTAATTCTCCTCTCTAGGGCCGAGTTACTTCTCCCCTCCAGGGTCGAGCTAATTCTTCTCTTCGAGCGCCAGGGATTTTCTGATTGGGGGATGGGGACGTTCTCACCTCCCCAAGCAAAGCATCACTCGTGAACTTTGTCTTGAGCACCGAGTTTTTTTCGATGGGAGGCGACAACATTCTCGCCTCCCCAAGCGCCGCTCATGAGCTTCGTTCCAAGCGCCAAGGGTTTTCTGATTGGGGGATGGGTATTAGGGCTATAAACGAGCCGAGCTCGAGCGAGCTTGACCTAGCTCGGCTCAAGCTCGGTAGAAACTTGAGTTGAGCTCGAACGAGTTTGAGATTGCCGTTGAATTTCAAGTTGGGCTCGAGCTCGCTCGCATAAGCTCGAGCGCCCGTAGGCTCGGGGAGAGTGGGGACGAACCCGGGAGTACCATCGCGAGGCGCAGGGAGCCGTGGATGAGCTGGATCCGGGTCGAGGAGGGGCGCCGGCGACGGGGGAGAGACGCCGACGGGCCGGGTCGAGGAGGGGCGCCGGCGGCGAGGGAGAGGAGGGGCACCAGGGGAAGGAGGGGACGGGGCGCGGGGAGAGGAAGGGGACGGGGTGGGGGGCGGCGGCGGCGGCCGAGGGGGGCGGCGGCGAGGAGGGCGGCGCCGGGGGAGAGAGAGGGGGACAGGCGCGGCGGCGGGAGAGGAAAGGGACGGGGGGGGCGGGGGGGGGAGGAGGCGGGGGGCGAGGAGGGCAGCGCCGGGAGAGGAGGAGGGGGACGGGGCGGGGCGGCGGGGAGAGGAGGGGCAGCGGGGAGGCGCGAGGAGGGATGGGGTGGGAGAGGGACGGGGCAACCGCGCGAGGAGCGAGTCGCGGCGGGGTGGGGTATGAGGAGCGGCTGCGCGCGGGGCGAGAGAGAGGGACGGGGTGCGACTCGCGAGGACCGGCAGATTCGCCCATTCAAAGGGAGGGCGGGAATTTGGGCGGGGGGAGTACAGATCGGATGGGGACCACGGAGTGGCGGCGGGATACGGGAATAGCATAAAAAATCTCAAGCTCGCAAGCTATTCGAGCTCGGCTCACTGAAGCTCGTGAGCTTGAGATCAGGCTCGAGTTCGGTTCGTTTGGAGCTCGAGCCGAGCTCGAATCGAATCTAAAATGAGCCAAACTTGAGTAGTTCGTGAGCCTCGAGCTTTTTTTTACAGCCCTAATGGGTATGTTCTCGCCTGCCCAAGCGAAATGTCACTCGTGAGCTCTGTCTCGAGTGCCGAGTTTTTTCTGATGGGAGATGATAACGTTCTAGCCTCCCTAAGCGAAGTGCCGCTCGTGAGCTTTATCTCGAGCGCCTAGTGTTTTCCGATAGGGGATGAGGTAATGGGATACGCCTAATAAAAGAATAGCAAGCAAACTCTATTTTAACATTAGGAGCCAAGGTAGTTACGACCCCTTTACATTTTCACTAGATAAGGCTGGGCGATCGCAGGATAAACTTTGGCTATCCTGGCTTTGCATCACACCAGGCAGCGCACAAGCCAGCTTACTCCCACGCAAAAATGAGTCACGAATGCCAAGTTCTCTTGATGAGGGATTCACACCATTGTCCGGACTCATAGTCCGCCACACGCCATCACCTTGGCTCAAGTCGACTCCATCGCCACTACTACTTATTGGGCTTGATCCAACGGGATCCACTCGCAACGGTCATGGGTGCCACCTCTGCTTCAACCCTGCCATGCATCTATGCAAGTCCAGGCTAGGGACAATAGACCTAGTCATGATGTCATCACCTTCCTTGTCCTCTAGGAAGCCATCCCCTAGACCAAGTCAGTGCTCCACCAAAGACAAGGTCAGTGTCACCTTGGCCACACGCATCTTGAATTCGTAAGATTCTCAGAAAATTCTTTGAGACACAAGGAATCCAAATAAAATATTTTTATCACATGTTAACGTTTTATTTTAACCATATTAAATCCTTTTAATTAATAAAAATTCATTTTAAGCTTAATTAATTTCAAAAATTCAAATAGTGAATTTTATTTTAAAACTTCAAATAACCTCTCAAAATCGTGATGTTACATGAGATAAGCTGACTTCGAGCACGTGACATGCTCAAAGAGATCACATATGATTTGCTCGAATGATGACGACGCCGAATGTGTTAGGGACGTCCTGAATGTAATGAAGAAGTGGCTTCTACCTCATAAACTATGGAGGCAGGAGCAAAGCCACATGCTCCAGAAGAGCTAGAAGGTAAGGGTTCATCTCCCTAAGGCACAGTGGTACAAGCAGGTACCTAAAGGATAGTTAGGACTTGATCAAGTAGAGAACATTTGTCTTCATCATCCTCATCATCTACAAAGATGGTCTCAAACTGCATAACTGGACCTGAGATATCGGGCCAAGTACCAGGACTAGTCTCATCGAAAGTAACCTCACATATCTATATTATCCTACTCGTCTCATAGTTCCAAACCCTATAACCCCGTAAAGAAGTCGAGTAACCCAGAAAGATACCATCAGATGAGCGAGACTCAAACGTATCTAGGTTTTCAGACTTCATAATGAAACGCTTGCAACTAAAGACACGCGAAAATGTGAGATACTGGGTTTTCACCCACATCTCAACTCATAAGAAATACGATGCAAGTGTGCCCTAAGAAAAACTCTGTCCGAAACATGACAAGTGGTAACTATAGCCTTAGCCCAAAACTTTCTAGGAGTACCATACTCATCTAGCATCGTCCTGGTCATCTCGACTAAAGTATGGTTCTTCCTCTCCAGAACACCATTTTGTTGTGGTACGTATAGAGAAGAGAATTGATGCACTACACCTATCTCATCACAAAACCTCTCAAAGAAGGAGTTCTTGAACTCCATACCATTGTCACTACGAATCACTCGTAAGGCATCAGGGAGCTCAGCAGACAACCTATTAAACAAACTCTGAAAATGACTGAAATTCTCCTCCTTTGAGGCTAAGACAAACACTCAAGAGAATCTCAAGAAGTCATCAACTACAACAAGAATATACCACTTCCCACCAACAGATTGCACTCTAACTGGACCAACAGTATCCATATGAAGAAGTTGTCCTGGTATGTCAGTCATAGTCACATTGACTGGAGGATGAGAAGCATCAACTATCTTGTTATGCTGACATAGAGCACAAACTAAGTCTTTAACCATCTTGAGCTTAGGCAAATCACGAATGAGGCCATGGCAGTTAACTCAGGTCAGGTGATCAAAGCCAATGTGACCAAGTCTCATATGCCAAAAAGAAATATCACGAGACTTGGAAGCAACCAAGCACTAGAAAGAATTACCAGAAGACTCAATAAAATCAGCACGAAAGATTCTCTCAAATCTAAAAATCCTGCAAACTAGACTTCCCAAAGAATCAATAATCTTGCAAGCATTTTTCTTAAAGCTTAACTCAAAATCATCATCGGTAAGTTGGGAAACAGACAGAAAATTTTACCACAGCTTACTTACTAAGGCAATATCGAGCTTTTTTTTCTTATTATGATCACACATGTTCTAAAATTGTTTAGAAATGGATTCAAATTCAACAGTTAAATTATGACAGTTGGCACAAGAAGAAACAGGCTCAATCAAAGTAGCATGCATTTTAGCAATTTTATGATCTAACTTCTTTAAATTATTCTTCAAGTTGTCACAGCTATCACAAGTTTCAAGCAGACCAAGGAGAAAGGTATACAGATCTCTAAAAGCATTGTCTTTGTCTTCACATGAGGTGCAGACTATAGTCTCAGCAAAATCAGACTGAAAAGGAGCAACTCCAGCCATCTCTAATTCAGCTAACAGACTAACAATCTCTATCTTAAGCAAGTCAAGCCAAAAATCACATTATCATGCGAGGCCCTTAGTTTCTTCATATCTCTAACTAAGAAAGAACAAACATCACAATCATTATAGGAGAAAACAGATCTAAGTGAAGTAAACTCCCGTGCCAAGCTCTCTACCTTCTTCTCTAACTCACCATACCTAGCTCTAGATTTAGCATAAAACTTTTCTAACTTCAAACAAGCATCATTGAGCTGGTTGTAGGAGGGGCATACATCATCAGAGTCGCTGTAGAGATCATCATCACTGATGCTGTTCTAATTAGCCATGAAGCACATCCCGGTGAAATCGTCGTTGTCCTTGGTGTTCATTAGCAGATCATCCTCGCTATTATCATCGCTCCAGCCCTCCATGTCACTGAAGTCAAAGTTTCTAAAGGTGGTGAGGACACGATGGAAGAGCTTCTTCGTCTTACTATGATTGCAGAACTTCTTCTCCTTGCCTTGATCACGTGTTGGTGGCTTCTTATTGTGGTTTTTGTTAGTGTAGTCATTCTTTCCTGCACCGCCATAGTCATTCTTGCTCTTCTCCAGCTTGGGATAGTTTGCTCGAATGTGGTTAGGGCTACCACACTCGAAGTAGATCACCAAACCTCCTCTCTTTCTCTCTAACCCTCTTGTATGCGTGTGAAAACTTTCTAACTACGAGGACTAACTTACTCTCTAGAAACTGCTCAAACTGGTCATCACTCATCTCGTACAAAACAACCAAAGCGAAACCAGAGACACCATCCAATGATGTTCCATAGGCAGATGTGGTATTAGTAACCAAGGCCATTAATCGCGACTTCATCTTATAAGAGATGACATCGATCTCATGAGTCTTGAGGCGAGAGTGCAATGCGTCAAGGTTTAAGGTCAACAGATCAATCGTATTCTTGATGGTGGTTACTTTTATTTCCTAAACTATGAGATCTAGGAAGAAAGTATCTGACGAGCATTATCTGAGTCTGGATTTGTGAGACCAATAGCTCTGAGGTTGCTCAAGATCTTGTGAAATCTACCAAAGCATTTATCCAAGGATTCACCAGCACGCATCTTGAATTTGTTGTACTCTCTCTTGTACTAGTCTTGTCAGACAGTCTTGATCTAGGTGGTGCCCTTATGGTATGCATCGAGGGTCACCTAGATGTCGTATGCCGACGAGAGGTGAGAGATGCGATCAAACTCATTTCTGCTAAGACCCTGAATGATGATTGTTGTGATTTCAGACCAAACAATAAGACTGAAAACTAGTGAAATTTTTTGGAGGGGAAGAGGGTTGGTCCCCTCGGGATCACCCCCGACCTTTATATAGCCACCATGCTTTTCATTTTACAACTCTACCCCGACACGGACGTTACCCTAGGACATACTTCTCCTTTATATACTCTGGTGGGTCTCTTGGGCTTACACATTTTACTATCTCTACAACTTCGTGCATGCATCTTGCTGGGCTGCTTAGACAGTTTGGCTGAATGGGCTAAGGTGGAGGCCATCCCCACAACAATGATATTTTTTGCCTTAGCATTTGCCTCAACATCTAGCATATTCATAGCCGTGATGTTCTCATCGGCAGGAACAACAAATCAGGTCTTAACCTTTTTCCAAATCGCATAGTCTTGAACCTAAATGTAAGACTATATCCTACTCTTTCAAAAGGGATAGTCGACCCTATAGAAGATAGCAGGCTTAGTGGAATGCTTATTTGCTGCCATAGCTCCTAAGACCAGTTAAGATATATGAGAAGAGCTAACCGAGCTCTGATACCATTGATAGGACCAATATGGCAACAGAGGGGGGGTGAATGGTGCCTTTAAATTTTTTCTCAAGTATTTCCTTAATATTTACTCCAATAGTTATAACAAGCTATAAAGATCAAGAAGCCAAAAATCTAGAAATTCTGAGCTATTGAAATTTTTAGCCAACGAATAGTGATTTTAGCATTATTTCAAATCTACAAAATCATGTAACTTTTGATCTGTTAATCTAAAAGACTTGAAACTTGAACAAAAGCTAGTTAATGACCTTAGAAACCTATCCCAATCAAAAAACTTAAATGAACTTGAGAGATTTGGGATATTTTGGTTCGTGAAGCTCATTGCACCAAACCGATCCAAAACCTAAAATTGAGCGAACTTTCAAACCAAAACTACAAATCACTTAAAATTTGGTTTGCATCTTCTCGAGAGTATTAAGAACTTATTCCAATCAGCAATTAACAATTAAGAAAATTATTGCCGAAGTTCTGCTCTTTTTTTGTTTGAAGGTAGATTGTACCAAAAACGGGTCAAAAACCTAAAACGATGAATAAGACTTGCTCGTGGGTGGATGATGACTAAGATAGCTCTAGATGTATTCTCAGATGTCACATCAAGTTAGAACACCAAGAAATCAAACCAAAACCCTTAGGTCAAGAAATCACTTAAAGGATAAAACGAGGTTCTTGGTGAACTTGCTACCAAAATGCCTAGATAGGTGGAGATTAATTTTCTAAGATTATCTCTATCTCTTATACATATTTGGCATAGCAAGATCAAGAAGCGAGAAGAGAAAAGATTAAAACCAACCAAATCAAGAGCAAATTAATCAAAATAAGAGATAACCATAGAGATGATCAAAGATGGATTCTATTGCTGCTTAAGGAGAAAAGTTTTACCATCTATTGCAAGCAATCGTCATACTTGCCATGTGTAGGTGCACCACTAGCTTTCCATGCGTTGCCAAGTTTCTTCTGTTCCAGGTCCACCGAACCACGGCTTAGTTGGCCCGCCCAAGCCATATAGTGTAATTCCGCCGCTCGAACTCGCTTCAATATTTCTCACATTTCTCATGCCATGCTTAAGCTCACCATCTCACTTGGCATCTTTGATCATTCTGGATCTACTTTGCCAAGGTTCATTCATCTGGGTTCAACTTTAGATTTTACCAAGCAGCTGCTATTGATGGATTAAGGGTTAGGGATGGGCGCACTTGTTAGAAATAATCTTGACTACGTTTCTAGTTGTGTCATGCATTAGTGTTTGTCGTGCATCAGTGTTAAACATCCAAGTTAGTTGCATGCGTGTTGTCATGGCATAGTGGGCGGATCGCTTGCTCAACGTGTGCATGGTCATGAGTTTAGTTGGACTGTTAGCTTACATGTGGAGTTGGAAGGAGCACAGTGGCCGTCTCTGCTGGTAGCGCATGAAGTGTTCATGATCCAAGGTTTTAGGATCAGGCCTTAGTGGCCGGTAGTGTATAAAAGCTTATGTATGTAGTTGGCTTGGCTGGTGGAATAACAGAGCAAGTAGAGAATAGACGCAAGGCAGTTGCTGTGCCGTCGAAAGATCTAGAGTGTTGTTCGTTGTCTCCAGCGAGTGCTCCTGCATGTTCTCCCGGGCTGATCTAACAACACTGAGAATATCAGTAGTTGGTGACAAACAGAGCTTTGCACCGCGGAGCGCCACTGGATTTGTGTGGGTTTGATATCAAATTTCTCTTTCCATCGGATTCTATCTTCGCTTTGCTTTCAGTTTACAGCGACTACAGTGGCTTTCTCTGACAAAAGAAAAAGGAAAGCTATTTCGTGCCGACGAAATCCCTTCGACTTGCTTTCACCGACAAGTGGGCCAATGTGAATCTATGTTGAATTGTTAGGTGATTTATGTCTTAAATTTTTACACGAGCTCGGTGATTACTTAAGAATTCTAAATGTCGGATTAATTTGAGGTTAAGGTGGTAAGAAGAAAGTTGGATATATGGTAAAGCTGGGTTAGTCTAATCTACACGCGTGCGTTAAGAACGCATGTCGTGGACGATTTTCTTTGTATGCGAGCCTGGAGCATCCCACCACTTCCCACCTCTCCTTTTGAGCTTCTCCAAACAGCTTTTCAATTCTCATATTCAAACTAGAAAACAAACTTTCAACCGCAAAATCCAAACTTTTAATTCGTTCATATACTTCCAACTTGAAAGCCCCAACCAACTCCAAATCAAACCTTGAAATCAGAAATCTAGACTTTCAAATCGAAACCCAAACTTTCCATTCAAACGATTCAAGCTTTCCATTCGTGTATTCAAACTTATAACTCGGAAAATCAAACTTTCAGTCGCCGATCCGAACTTTGGACATGAAAATTAAAAAGCTTTCAACTTGATTCCCTAGAAACCCAACTCCAAAAACAAATCTTTCAAGTCAGAATCCAGAACTTTCGCCTAGGTTTTAAGAGGGGAAGAGAACGGGAATGGCAAGACTTGGTGTGCTCGGGCCACTTGGCTACTCCACAGGTCACTGACGGTGGAGCTCAAGACAGCTGCGGTAGGGGAAGGCGGCACGAGAGGAGACGTGGGAGCCGGAGAGGAGGGAGCCGCGGGGGCGAGGCGGCCCTATGGTGGTGAAGGGAGGCGGATCCACCTCAATCTCGTCCAAATTCGGAGACCTCGACGAAAAGTGGCGGTGGCGGTGAGAGCAAGGAAACGAGCTCGCCGATGCACTGCACTTTAGGAAGGCAGAGCAAGGAAACGTGAAGGGGAGGAGGGTGAGGGAGCAGCTGACGGAATCAGCCCTCTGATCGTTGAATACTCGCAGCCCACGATTTAGCCGAGGCACAGAATTTTGCACAAGCGAGACGTGTCTAGAGAGCAAAGCAATATTCAGAACAGAGAGGTCTGGCAGATGAAAAACAGAGCACTACCGAGCGACTAGCAGAGCACACCAGAGTTACAAGCAGAGTCTGGACGCAGAATTTTCCTATCTCTGAATTTTGCCGGATGAACAACAGTACAAAGAAACACCACACTCTGAAGCTTAACTCTGAACTTTTTCAGACTAACAGACTAACTGAAAACTACTGGCAGATCCGCAATACATGCACGATCCACTTCCTACGCACGCACATGCTGCATTAACTAGTCATGTAGCTTAAAGACTCGGCCAAACCGGCCACAACTCAACACAAAGCAGAAAACAACTCGGCCCACAGACCAAGTCGTGATTGTTTTCTACAGCAGCGAGCCCAGGAGGGTGGCGACGGCAAGCATAGGGTCGCAGATGGAAGGGAGGAGAAGGAGCTCTCATGGGGAACGGGAGGACGGTGCCACCGGAGGTGGCCGAGAAGCTACCACAACATATCATGTCCATCTCGGCCCGATCAGCTGTCGCCTGACCAGCTGCACTGGAGGAAAGCAATGGTCGCTGTGGCGGTGCCGGGCTACGCGAAGGGAGGAGGGGCAAGGAAGCTTGAGCAGGCAGCGGCGGCCGTGGGAGGGAGAAGCGGCAGATCTCACGAGCATAGGAGAAAATGCCGCTGAGAGATCATCGTAACTTTACCACAGTAGCCATAATATATGCAAAGACTTGCAGGATAAGTTACAGCACCCCATTAGTATCTCCGATGAAGGAACGGCTTTGCAGTTTCGGTGCCAAGCAGGTTAAAACAGCTCATGGATTAACAGCTATAAGATGCTCAAATGCTGATCTGTGAGAAGTAGTATCATGTGCAGTCAAGTGGACAATTGTGTAACCAGAAAGTGCTAGGCATCTTATACGGGAGCACAAACGAATTTAAAACACAACATACTTGAAAAGAAAAAGGAAGAAAATTGATTCTTCAGCTTAGAATTTGGAACTTGTTTCGTTGGAACTCAAGGCTTTTCAACTTCTTGCAAATGAAATATTCCATCAAATGACGATGTTGTGGAGATCATCTTCAGGAAGGTTAAGTATTATCTTCAGGAAGGGTAAGCAGTAAATTCTACTCCAAGTCACAACAATCCAGCATTTGCAAGTCTGGAAACAATAATCCTACAATGAAGGCACATGTCGTCAGCACGAGGAGCATCATCTGAAACCAACCTACTAGCTTATCCTTACAAAATGACAGGATTCAAAGACTCGTTGATATTACAAACCTTGGTGATAACTTTGCTCGGGACTTCAGTCTGCTATTTCTACCTCACCGGTCTCTATTAATGGCATATTTCCAAGTCTTCGGTTTTGATAGCCTAGGCCCTGAATCATAAACGGTGTTAGAATTTATATGTGTAAATCAATGTGTAATACAATAGAGTTAACTACAGAATCTTTATCGTAGTGCATGCCACAATGACCATGAAAGTTGAAAGAAAATGATTCTTTATGTAAGAAAGGTGCAAGACAATTAAACAAGTCATCTAGCTTTGGACTGTGGTACATTTTAGAACCAAACTTTTGGAGTTGGGCTTCAGTCCATTTGATCAGATATTATTAAAACTAGTAAGTCTTTGTGTCAACTACACTAAGGGCTTCTTTTTTACCAGGGGCGAAATTGATGGGCCAAAATGATCCAACGGAATAGTTTAGGTACTAGAAACGCCAAAGCCCCAAGAACCAAAATGCTCCTATCTCTGACCAAATCAAAACTTTGTTTCTCACCACTGAATTGACGAGTTTTATTACCAGTTATATGGTTTTGCAACTAGAAAATTATTACCAAATCAGAAGGCATACTTTATGTAAAATTCGTACGTGACACTAGTTTGCTTGGTTCATTGCACTTGGCTTAGTTCTTTCTCTCTTTGGAATAAAAAAAAACTCTTTCCGTTCCTAAATAGATGTCATTCTAATAGTTTGCACAACAACCAAAGCATGTATATAAAATATCATATTATCCCCTTCATTTAGTCACTTATTGCTCTTGTATGATGTGTGTTACTCTAGTCCAAAATAGTAAATGATCTTGAAAATATGTATAGGTGTGCAAAAGGAAAAATTGTAATAAATTATCTCAAAATCGTAGAATTATCCTACGGGACGGCAAGAGCTATGTGTCACCCCATTGGTGTTGCCGTCCGGCTACCGGATGGTAAAAACACAATTTCGGCTATTTTTGTAATTACAGTTACAAACAGTGCCAAATCTAACAAAAACTCGAAATAGAAACGAATGGAAGCATGAGTTTGTTGGAGGGTACCTTCAAAACGAGAGTCTATATATTTCCTCTCAAGGCCCTCCAGTCGTTGCTGCAGGCATTCAGGGAGCGACTTTATACCAGGGCAGGTAGTAATGGTGAGGGATTGAAGGGAGGTGTATGCTTGTGGCCCATTTGGTATGGCCGCCAGGCAAGGGCAATGACTAAGGAACAGGGATTTCAACGATGGGAGCTCCCTCGAGCAAGATTCCAGTGATCTCAACCCGTCACAGCGATAAATTGCTAGTTCTTGTAGGACATCCAGCTGGCCTAATAGGATCTCAATGTTACGACACCATTCAATCTTGATGCATGTGAGGGTCGAGGGAAGATTGAGAAGCTCTGAAATGCTATCACAGTCCTCTAGTTGTAGAGATTCCAGGCATGGAAGGAAAAGCTCCGTGGGCGATGGCGATAGCTCTGCATACACGTGGAGGGACGCTGAATCACTGCTGGCTCTTCCTGCTTCCGAAATTTCAACTTAAGCTTGGGGCAACCCTTAATATCCATTACTTTCAGAGACAGGAGAAATGGCAGGAGTTGACTCCTTTCTGATGCTGATTGGTCAAGAGGTTGTGCGTATCCATCAGTTCCCTGCAGTAATGAATTCTTAATGTCCTCAAGGATACCAAGCTTTGGAACTCTTTCTCTGGCCAGTGGACGAGCCCATAGCAGCACGAAATTTCCAAATCCTGAAGCTGTACAAAACATTTCCATAGCGCTAGCGCACTTGAGCGGAAGAAGAAGTTGCAGCCATCTAACTTCATGATCGACAGAGGGGATTTATAGTCCGCTAGGTCAGTCGGCAGTTCTATTTCCCAGCCAGTTGAGAATTCCAAACTGGACAATGAAGTCATAGATCTAGCTGCCCGTAGATAAGTCTGCTGGTCGCCACCAGATCTTATGACTAATGCACTGAGCTTTGGTGCTTCAGGAAAACTTGTTAGCGCTAGGCATCCGTCAATACGAGCATCCTCAAGGTTAGGAAAGGTAGGTTGTTCACCATCAGTTCCTTCCATCACCCCCCAGCTTTTCAAACTATATAAACCACATAGCCGGATTACCTTTAATTCTGGAAATGCCGAATTGAAACTTGTATGGTATCCACGCAGCAGTGGTGCTTCCGGCAATGCTGTTAGCTTGTCGCAACTCTTGATAGACAGCTTCTCAAGTTGAGGAAACATTATCTGTTCTCCTTGCCTCCCATCTATTTTCCACCATCTCTCGAAATCCGTCAGACTTTCTAGCTCAAGCTCCTTCAATTTTGGAAATGTAAAGGATGTATCACCGCTGCACAAGAGTTTTACTTCTACCAATCGACGCAAAATAAGAAGTCGTAGTTCTGGTAGCTGCCACAGTGGAGGAAGCTTCTGGACCTTCTTGCAATGACACAAACAAAGCTCAACCACGTTTTGCAACATACCCATCCTGGCCATCCATGCTGGAAAAGTGGTGTCTTGGTAGCCCTCTAGCGTTAGAGCCCGCAGCCCATCATGAGGTTTGAGACCCTGCAGCACCGTTTGATAGCGCCCTTCCTCCTCCTCTAGAGGCTCACTCCATGATAATGTCAGTTCTGTGAGTCTCTTCTTATTTCCGAGGTTTGCCACTTTTGCATCTGCTTCTGTCACATTTTCTAGCTGTCTGAGCTCTAGTCGACCACAAAGGTTTAAATGCTGCAGCTCTCCAAGATTACTGCAATCAGAGCCAGTACCCACTACAAAACATGTAAGTGTCTGCAGGGAAGTGAGTCGTCCGAGGTCTGGCGGCATGCACTCCAACCTCGTGCATCCATCGGTGCTGAGGTGACGGAGGGCATTCATGTACTTCATTTGTGTTGGAAGTCGACAAAGACGATCGCAGCCAGACAGGTTCAACGTCTGCAGATTATATAGAATGCTTATATCTTCAGGAAGCTCTTTGATTTCACTATCCGAGAGATCAAGATACCTCAGGTGATGCAAGTGCTTTGGTTCCAGTAGGAATGTACTCCCATATTGACGGAGTTGTAGTGCTCGCACTGAGCTATACTTTGATGGATGCTGCAACGAACCATCTACACCCATTTCACATAGCAGTGTTTGGATAGCTGGAGAGGTTATCTTCAAAGAATCATTTAAAAAAGTGTGTGGATCTTTGCATGGCAAAAACAAATGGCGAGCAGTACTTGGAAACAACTCCGTTTGACTAGGTTCCTCAGCTATGGTGACACATTCCTTTTGCATAACGGACTGTGCAACATCATGCATAAGATCATGGATTTTACATGTAATTCTAGAACAATATCCATGTATGCTTTTATCTTTGTCAACTGGGACTGGCTTCACGTCCTGAAAGAATGACCTTGAGGCTAGCTCATTGAATATCTGTTTCCCGATGGTTTCAGGACGAACTTCGTTTTGCGCTGGGATAAAGCCATTTGCCATCCATATTTGGATCATCTTGTCCACATCAATCTCATAATCCTTGGGAAACACAGCACAAAAAGCAAAGCACTGTTTCATGTGTGACGGCAAGTCGTCATAGCTGAGCTTGAGTATCGGTAAAATTCCAGTCTCCTCATCGCAGATGCTGCTTTTTCTTAACACAGCCCTCCATTCTTCCACGCTGGTCTTGGTACGCAGTACAGAGCCCAAAGTGTGCTGTTGCGGCTAAAGGAGAGCCAACACATCTCTCCGCAATCTCAACAGCCATCTCAACTAGCTCAGCCTTTCCTCTTGCACATTGAATGCTCTTGTCTTGATAATTTCCTCTAGGAAGATATTCTCCAAAGCTGAGAGGTTATAGGCTTCAACTGTACCCATTGTTTGAGCCACTCCTTCATCACGAGTTGTTGTCAGACTACACTACCAATGCCACCATGTTGAAGACGGGCCTTTAGCTTCTCCCACTTATCGGAGAAGGTGATCCCAGTTTTCCAGACGTCATCCAATACAAGGAGGTATCTCTGTGCGCTCACTACTTTTTGAAGGCAATCCAGTGGTGATTTGCTAGCATCCTTGTCGTTGGTAGATGCTACTTCAACTGTACTTTTAGCCAAGGAATCCTTTTGTTTTTTTTTAGGGATATCATCCTTCTTGTTGGTAGCTGCTGCTTCAACTGTACTTTTAGCCAAGGAATCCTTTTGTTTTTTTAGGATATCATCCTTCTTGTTGGTAGCTGCTGCTTCAACTATACTTCTAGCCAGGGAATCCACATCAAAGTTGTCAGACACACACACCCAGAGCTGCAGCTGGAAATGCTTCTGAACTTGAGGATCACTGTAAACAAGCTGCGCTAAGGTAGTCTTGCCCATCCCCCCCATTCCAACGATGGGAACAACCGTGAGATCTGCATTGCTAGCTTGACCAAGCAATATATCAACAATCATCTGATTATCTTTGGCTCTTGATCTTTCAGCAATCTTCGTAGGGTCAAAGATGGTAGGATCCGTCTGCCTCCAGTGCATGGACAGCTGTGGTTGAGGGTGGTATGTGAACCCAAAAGCATTCATCTCCACGACAAGACCCTCAATATTCTGCACAATCTTGTGAAGCTTGTTGCCCATCTTGTTACGAAATGCGATACGGTTGTGAGAAGGAAAGACTTTTACTGCATCAACGACGCCAAGCTTGCCGTAGTGCCCATCCTTCCTGGCTTCGCGGCGGAGTGCCTCGTACTTGAACTCGTCGAAGGCGTCATTCGCCTCGAATGCCACCTTCTTGAGCGCCTCAAGCCAGGCTTTGGCCCCTGCTCTCTGGGCCGCCTGCTCCTCGGCGTCAGTGATGACGTCTAGGATGAGCGGCAGCCTACGCATGAGGATCTCATGCTGCTGCTCCATGCCCTCCATCACCTTGTACTGTTCCAGGAGGTAGTTGGACGCCTTCTCCTTCACCAGGGAGACAAGCGGCCCGACAATCAGGTCAGCCATTGGAGCACTCAGAGCTCACAAGAACGCACGCGCAGTAACACAGGGAAACACAACTGCAGAGTGGAGAAGAATGGCCGTCTGAGCGAGTGCCTTGGAGGAAAAATGGAAATCAGACCAAATACCTTCACCGACAAGCCATGTGAGGAGAGGACATCTGGGCATGGGCATCTTGGCGTTTGACATGATATCATCATCGACCGTCCTTTTTGTCTACCCCACGCTAATCAGTGCGTTTGACATGCATTCTAGGCGTCACTTTTTTTTTGACCAAAGAAAGGATAGTGTATGGCCTCGCTTCATGGCATGCGCCTTGGTCTTTCTTTTGTCTAAAAATAAAGCTCCTATGTATGCTCCTATGTAAGCTCCTATGTATACTCAATTACATCATAGAATTCTTACCAGCCTTGTACAGTCGCAGAAACATTAGGTTGATATGGCCAGTTCTGGTTTATCCGCAGTTCTTTATAATTTTCTGAACCCTGATTCCACTCGTTGCATATCATTATGCCATCCTCTCATGATATCATCATCGACCGTCCTTTCCGGCGGCAAACATGCAACAAGTGGTTGTGTGTGGTCCATGTCCTTAGAGCAGTGATTGGGATGAAGAATATCACAGTCAATAGAAATGTGAAAAACTTGTGGTTTTGATTGGGGGTAGAGAATATGAGCCCTTTTAATGTACACCTTCTAACAACTAAGACTGGGAACAAGTCTTACGTCCTTCTAATATGTCCTTCTAACAACAAGTGATTCTGATCTACAATATAAACATTAAGACTGGGAACAAGAATAAGCATTTCACAAATATGCTTACGACCTCGCGTCCAGAAACGCTTGGAACTTTATGCCCAAGAGTACTTGGAACCACGCGCAGTAACACAGGGAAACACAACTGCAGAGCGGAGAAGAGAATGGCCGTCTGAGCTAGCAATTAACCAAACACCTTCACCGGCTAGCCACGGGAGTGCATCTGGGCATGGGCATCTTTGCCCACGCTAATCAGTGCGTATGGTTCAAGAGCTGAACCACGTCCGCAGAGGCGGAGCCATGATTTAACAAAGTCTCAGGTCTAAAACTAAGGCTCTATAAATCTATAACTAACGTCGAATACTATCAATACTAAGATATAACAAAAATACAATACAAATGCACAATCAAAATAAAATTTGAATTCCATGTTTAACGAGACAAAATAGATAAAACATAGCAACAAATATGTACCTGCAAGAAAATGAAATGAATCAGCCACAGGAGAAACTCTGGTTTCTTGAACCAAAAGAGATCATCCCATGGCATTATCTTCAGTCCATATGCATTCATCCTTGCACCCTCTGATGTCAAAATTGCTATGACATGTTGTAGCTTCGCACCGACTAAAAGAACAAGCTATAGAGCATTCGAATTCTAGTTGAAACCATAAAAATTTTGGAGAGAGACTACATACGTTGTGAAACATATAAGATACAGACTACAACTCACCGCAGGAGGCACTGGAGACGAGGCGGGGGCGACGCCGGCCTCCAGCCTTCGTGTGAGCCGATGAGGAGAGCTGGAACTGGAGAGGAGGCGCCGTCTCACAGGAGAGGTTCAGGAGACTAGAGAGGAGGCGGGGGACGGCACCGGCCTCCGGGTGAGCCAGCCGGTGAGGAGAGCTGGAGCCTAGAGAAGAGAGCTAAAGTAAAAATAAATCAACTATAGAAAAATTCATAAGCTCAACGCTATTCCAAACGCCCCCTCCTGTACCCTGGCATGTGCTTACACTTGAATAAGATCATTAGGGAATATTTACAGCCTTTGGTTGATAAGACTGGGGCATTAACTTGATGTCCTAGTCCTACTACTGATCTAAAAATGATAATCATTTTGTGCTTCCTGCCATGTGCTTCACATAAGACTGGGGCATTAGTTTGGTATATATCGCTCTCAAAGAAGAAAGACTTATACTTCATATTGATATGTGTGGGGAGGGGAGACAAGAGTTAGGAATACGTCGACCGCATCCGGGCATGGACATCTTGGAAGGAATTGGGAAAGGTATGCGTGCTCTCTGTCAAACGAGCTACCCCACGCTAATTCGTACTAGATACTGTACCCTGATATCCCCTTACACTTGAATAAGCTCATTAGGGAATATGTACAACCTTTGGTAGATAAGACTGGGGCATCAACTTGATGTCCTACTACTAATCTAAAAATGATAATCATTTTGTGCTTCCTGTCGCTCTCAAAGAAGGAAGACTGATATGTCTGGGGAGACAAGAGGATCTGGGCATCTGGGCATGGACATCTTGGAAGGAATTGGGAAAGGTATATATGCGCGCTCTTTGTCAAACGAGCTACCCCACGCTAATCAGTGCGTACATCCCGGCCTTTCTCGTCTTTTGTCGGGGCAGACCTTCACCGGCATCAGGACTCTCTACTCTTTTTTCACTCTAAAAGATTCCTTAAGTTTTATACTTTTCTTTTCGCTGGATTTTTTCTTTTTCCTGGCATATATAAAGTTACTCTGAAACAATCCATTTCAATTTTTAATAAGAATATGGGACCTGTGTGCAGTCTGCTAGTCAGTCTACAGATACTCCAAATTTTAGAGGCCGCTCGGTTAGGCTAAAATTTAGTGGCTTATAACTGAAATTGTATTGTGCTGATGGTGGTTTATTTGACGTAATTAATTTTAAAAATTAAAAAAATAGATTAGCTCATCACACACAATACAAACAAATACAAAAAAGGGCAAACAAAATTCAAAAAAGCCGAAAAGTCAGAAAAAGACAATTTATAAATATTGAAAAATAAGCTAGAAACCAGAAGCTCAAGCTGAAATGAGCAAAGCCTTTAACTTGATAAAAATGACTGTACGCACGGAATTCCTGCCAGGAAGCTGATTTGGATCCTCATTTACATTAAAAAGAGAAGAACCCATTATACAATGACCTCATTTGCTGTTAACAGGCTGGCCACTTCTGGCCTTTTGTCGTTTCAATATTCTATATGACTATGGTCTTCCAAAAGAAATACTCTCTGGGGTACAAAGTCAACAAGATGCTCTTTTCACCGATAATTATCTTATTATATAGTCAAAAAGACTATAAAAATAATATTATGAAAGTATTTTTATGATAATTAAATTCACTTATGTCATTTTATACAACCAAACTATACGTTTTAAATAACATCTTCACGCATTCTAGACATCACTTTTTTAGACCGAAGGAAGTACAGTATATGACCTCGCTTCATGGCATGCGCCTTGGTCTTTCTTTTTGTCTAAAAATAAATTAAGCTCCTATGTATGCTAGAGGGAATTTTTCAATGCAAAATTAAGCAACTCAATTACATTATAGACCTTACAGGCCTTGTACAGTCTCAGAAACATTAGGTTGACATGGCCAGTTCTGGTTTATCCGCAGTTCTTGATTATTTTCTGAACCCTGATTCCACTCGTTGCATATCATTATGCCGTCTTCTCATGATATCATCATTGACCGTCCTCTCCGGCTGCAAACATGCAACAAGTAATTCCTCCGGTTGTGAGAAGGAAAGAGTTTTCCTGCATGCACGAAGCCGAGCTTGCCGTAGTGCCCATCCTTCCTGGCTTTGCGGCGGAGTGCCTCGTACTGGAACTCGTCGAAAGCGTCATTCGCCTCGTATGCCACCTTCTTGAGTGCCTCCAGCCAGGCTTTGGCCCCTGCTCTCTGGGCCACCTGCTCCTTGGCGTCAGTGATGACGTCCAGGATGAGCGGCAGCCTACGCATGAGGATCTCATGCTGCTCCTCCATGCCCTCCATCACCTTGTACTGCTCCAATAGGTAGCTGGACGCCTTCTCCTTCACCAGGGAGACAAACGGCCCAATTATCGGCCCGATCATCAGCTCAGCCATTGGAGCACTCAGAGCTCACAAGAACGCACGTGCAGTAACACAGGGAAACACAACTGCAGTGGAGAAGAGAGTGGCCGTCTGAGCCAGTGCCTTGGAGGAAAAATGAAAATCGGACAAGGCAAGGCAAGCCATGTGAGGGCATCTGGGCATGGGCATCTTGGAAGAAATTGCGAAAGGTATGCGTGCTCTGTCTAAGTCTAACAAGCTACCCCACGCTAATTCCTACTAGATACTGTACCTTGATATCCCCTTACACTTGAATGAGCTCATTATGGAATATTACAACCTTTGGTAGATAGGACTGGGGCATCAACTTGATGTCCTACTACTAATCTAAAAATGATAATCATTTTGTGCTTCCTGCCATGTGCTTTACATAAGACTGAGGCATTAGTTTGGTATATATCGCTCTCAAAGAAGAAAGACTTATACTTCATATTGAGATGTGTGGGGAGACAATCTTGGAAGGAATTGGGAAAGGTACGCGCGCTCTTTGTCAAACGAGCTACCCCACGTTAATCAGTGCGTACATCCCGCCCTTGCTCGTCTTTTGTCGGGGCAGACCTTCACCGGCATCAGGACTCTCTACTCTTTTTTCACTCTAAAAGATTCCTTAAGTTTTATACTTTTCTTTTCGCTGGATTTCTTTTTTTTCCTGGCATATATAAAGTTACTCTGAAACAATCCATTTCGATTTTTAATAAGAATATGAGACCTGTGTGCAGTCTGCTAGTCAGTCTACATATACTCCAAATTTTAGAGGCCACTCAATTAGGCTAAAATTTAGTGACTTATGGCTGAAATTGTATTGTACTTAGCTGAAATTACACTATATCTGATGATAACTTATTTGGCGTAATTAGTTTTAAAAAATTTACAAATAAAAAAAATAGGTTAGTCCATCACGGACAATACAAACAAATACAAAAAAACCGGCAAAAAACTCAAAAAAGCCGAAAAGTCGGAAAAAATAAAATTTATAAATAGTGAAAAATAAGTTAGAAGCCAGAAGTTTAAGCCAAAATAAGCGGAGTCTTAACTTGATAAAAATGACTGTACGCACGGAATTCCTTCCAGGAAGCTGATTTGGATCCTCATTGCATTAAAAAGAGAAGAAGAACTCATTAAACAATGACCTCACTTGCCGTTAATAGGCTGGCCACTTCTGGCCCTTTGCCGTTTCAATATTCTATATGACTATGGTCTTCCAAAAGAAATACTCTCTGGGGTACAAAGTCAACAAGATGCTCTTTTCACCGATAATTATCTTATTTTATAGTAAAAAAGACTATAAAATAATATTATGAAAGTATTTTTATGATAATTAAATTCACTTATATCATTTTATACAACCAAACTATACATTTTAAATAACATCTTCACGCATTCTAGACATCACTTTTTTAGACCGAAGGAAGTATAGTATATGACCTCGCTTCATGGCCTGCGCCTTGGTCTTTCTTTTTGTCTAAAAATAAAGCTCCTATGTATGCTAGAGGGAATTTTTCAATGCAAAATTAAGCAACTCAATTACATTATAGACCTTACAAACCTTGTACAGTCTCAGAAATATTAGGTTGACATGGCCAGTTCTGGTTTATCCGCAGTTCTTGATTATTTTCTGAACCCTGATTCCATTCGTTGCATATCATCATGCCGTCTTCTCATGATATCATCATTGACCGTCCTCTCCGGCTGCAAACATGCAATAAGTAATTCCTCCTGCTAAACATAATCAATAATAAATGATGATTAGATCAGTAAAATATGAATTTTTTAAATAATCTATTTTTTATTCGACATTACATAAATGTACCTACATGAATTTTTTTTTGCTGGAATGGGTTTCAGTCGCCCAACCGTTTGACGACTAGAACCTCTTGCCAAATGGCTGCGTGACACGCAAACAGTCTACAGACCGTTGGGCAACATAATTGCAGTTGCCTAGCAGTTGGGGGACTGGGATGTATCGCCCTACCGTTGGGCGACTACAACTCTAGTTGTCCAACGGTTGGGCGACTACAAGGCAATATAAATCGGCCCGCGGCCAAGCCCCCGGGCCATTTCCTTCGTCCGCTGACTTGCTGCGAGAGAGAAGGAAAAGAAAGAAAAGAGAAGGAGAGGGAAGGAGAAGAGAGGAAAGGAGAGGAGGGGAGAGGGAGAGTAAGGAGAGGTTCTACCATTTGTGTGAGGTAAAATTTTTTATGTTGTAGTTAATTTTTTATATTTGAAGTAAATAGTTTATTTGGTGTATAATTATAATCAATAGAAAATCATAGCTGTAGAAAAGAATGGTACAACTTTGGTGTGAAGTAAATAGTCATAGAAAATTTAGTCAACGTAGTTATAGAAACTTAGTATTTGTAGAGAATTACAGTTGTAAAAAATTTAGTGAATATAGTTATAGAAAATTTGCATTCATAGCAAATTAACATGCCTAGAAAATTGTAGTTATAGAAATATAGTCCTTAGAAAATTATAGTTGTTGAAAATTTAGTCAATACTTTTTTATGAAGTAAATAGCTTATTTTATGCAAAACATTATTACATAATATTTATGATTAATTACAAAAGAATATAATATCGATAGTGCATTGAAAATTCACGCGTACCGTTAGAACTGGTATATTGGTGAAACCCATTAGAAATTATTTACAGTAGAAAAGAGCTTGAGCAGTAAGAGAAGAGCGGCATCGGTGCGTGTGAGAGCCGATAGGGAGTTGATGCGAATGAGGATGGGTTGCGCTATAAGGGTAGTGTAGTTGGTCATGGTAGGTAAACGATCGTAGAAAATGTAAATTATAATATAGTAGTACTTCCATAATGTGCAATGCGATTTGACTAGTTGCAACAATGAAAATATTTGCAGACAGACATCTGCAATGTCGATACCTACTACATTGAAACTGTATTACAGTGTCGGCACCATTCATGAAAGTCCGAACGGTGTTGACTTGAGCAGTTTTGAGTAAGCCACTCTGGTACACCCAGATGGTGAGAATGCTGGAATCGCAGATGTCAAGCGTAGGCTCACCCGCAGCTTCTCCTTAGACCCTGAGGTGTGCAGCGTCGTCATACAAGGGTTTTGGAGCCGGTCTCACACGGACATTAGATGGGAGTTGAGAACATTGATATGCACTGCTGCGTGGAATGGGTTTATGCAAGGCTGTCGACGCCATGGATATGAGTGTGTGTTATTTGTGTAACCATGCCCAATAGAATTTGTACAAGGCCGTGGCGGCGGCTATCATCTGGGTGGTGCGAACAGCTCGAATAGCTAGCATGTTGGTCAAGAGGATGACCCGGAGGCCCGTGTTATAGAGGTTGCAGAGGAAGTTAGTCATGACGAGGCCGATGCGGTACATGGAGGAGAGGAAGAAGGGTCACGACATGGTGAGTATTATGTACAAGCTGATGAAACTCCAATCCTGTATGAATGGAACAGGTTTGATGTTGAGGGTGTTGCCGCACATGACGAGCACGAATCACTATAGGAGTACAATGGCATAGAGGTTCTTTGCACTCAATGTTTCTTGACAAGACATCGTTGCAGATGCCATCAAGTCGTGCACCTGCTTTATGCAGCAGACTTTTGGGTCATTAAATCAAGCTAGGAGTATTACACCATGAAGTGCAAGTAGGCGATTATCCTTGGAGGGTGCACATATATAGACCAAGCACGAGACTCACCGGATTGTCTCGAAAATAAAGCCGCACTTCGCATTCTCAGCAGTGTTTTGTTGAGATATCATAACCTAACATCCACCTTTATAGCTAATTTGATGTATGAAGAGATAGTAAAGAAGAAGGATATCGAGGCCATGCACATCATGGTGGCTATCAAAAAGAAATTTAAGTACAAGATTAGTTACGCGAAGGCGTGGCGTGCGAAGCAAAAGGCCTGAAGAAATGGTTCAGGTCTTTCGAGACAGTGTACAACAATCTTTCTCGTATGCTCTAGGTGTTGTAAGATAGGAACCCAGGCACATACACTAAAGTGAAGGACGAGCCATCTACAAGGTCACCAGGTTTTGCGGCATTACAGAGGATCTTCTTAGCCGTTAGTGCATGCATTGAGGCATTCAAGCATATGCTTCCTGTGATCTCAGTTGATGGGACCTTTTTGACAACAAATACAAGGGTCAGATCCTTACAGCCATTGGCATTGATGGCAATAATCAAATTCTCCCTTGTCCATCGCATTAGTGGAAAGTGAGAATTATGACAGCTGGTTATGGTTCCTTTGATATGTGAGGGCTGGAGTTGTTGGTGCTCTCCCTAGTGTGTGCGTAATCTATGATCGGCACACTAGGAGGGTGAAGGTCATTAGAAAACTTGTAAAGACCACGAGAAGCCCTTCCCTTGGTCGGATATGCATAACAGATGGTGCATTCACCACCTTGGGCCCAACTTCTTCAATCAGTTCCCGAAGCAACCATTGATGAAGTTGTTCAAGAGGCTGTCTATGCAGAACCACAAGCAAAAAATTGACGCTTTATGGACATTGTTGGATGAGCACAGTAGGAAGCATGTCGACGAGAGGAATAAGGGACTTGCCATGCACAGGCGGCACAACTCAAATGCTTCACAGCACTAGGTGAGCCTAATGCAGCTGGTCCAAGGAGGAGAAGCTCATGAAACTCAAGTGTTTCTCGTAGTGGATCGAGGCCAAGCCATTGGAGAAGTGGTCTCTGCTGCACGACACAGACTGTCCAAGGTACGGCATAATGACGACTAACCTTACCGAGTTGTACAACTGGGTTCTCAAGGGCCTTCGTTCTCAGCCCCTAGTCGCCATCATAAAAGATGTTCTACACATCACAATCGACTATTTCAGGGAGAGGTTTGCAAAGGCACCTGTTGATGAGTAGGCACGTAGGCATGGTTTCAGCTACCGGTCGTTCGAGTGTGCAAAGTGGCTCCAATATTACAAAATATTATACACTGTATTCTGTACTTGGTTAGCTAGCACATTTGAAGTACGTACTTCTATAGTAATTGTACCGTACATTGCATGTATCATTTGTACAACTATTGTGGTATTTTTCTATTTTCAGTACTGTTATAAGTATTGTCCTGGTGGCCTAGTATTGTTTCGTTCATTTATTTACAAGTTATATTCATTACTTATTTACTTTCAATTTTTCCCGCATAAATGCTAACTTGAACTCATTTTGCAGGTATGGCTCATGAAGTTCGCAGAGAGGACTGGCCTTACGGCCTCCTGGATGAGCATGTCAACTAGCAGCATCGGGCATCGTGCCGTGTCCCACCTCTTGAGAGCGCGGAGGAGACGATTAACTTGGGGTGGTCCACACGCGCACACCCCGGGTAGCATGGAGGCTAGACCCACGCTTGACAGCCAAGTTGTTGTCTTCTTGTCATACGTAGGTTGTGTATTGACCTTTTTTGCTTCGCAGGCTGAGTGATGCCGGACTACCACCTCTCGCTTGGATGGTGTAGGCCACAGACGAGGACGGTATGCCACTAGTTGCGGGTGGGGACAACGATGCGGAGCGGTCGCGACGCTTCTCTTTCGATTGCTCCCTACTAACAGCTCTGGTGGACCGGTGGCGGTCGAATACGCACACTTTCCACTTCCCATTCAGGGAGATGGCCCCTACGTTGTAGGACGTCTCCCTCCTACTCGGCCTTCCTATCGCGGGTGCTGCTGCCTTCCTATCGGAGGCCCCTGCCGCCTGGCGCATGGACCTGCTGGCGAGGTTCTAGGGAGTCCTTCCGCCTGGGGCCGCAGAGGGGTACTACGTCTTCCTATCCAGTCAAACGCACAGCCCATCGTTGTAGTGGCTCTTGTAGTTCTGGTACGTGTTTGATGCCCTTCTTGTTCGATACGAGTCACTCACATTTCCACAGTACGTTCTTAACAACATTTTTGTTGTACTCAGGTGGAACGGATGGACCTAGCCGCGAACGAGCAACAGGTATCGCGACACCTAGAGGCCTACTTGATGTGGTTGTTTGGTTGGGTGCTCTTCACCAACAGTCACAACAACACCGTCGACGCATGCCTCATTGCCTACGCTAGGGCCATTTCTGACGGGGAGGCCCCCCACATCAGCTGGGGTTCGGCCGTACTTGCCACGACCTATTGCAGCCTGTGCGATGCATATGGGAGGACCAAGGCGAACTTGGTCCTCGCGGGGTGTTTGCTGCTACTATAGCTGTGGTCGTTCGAGTGCTTCAACCTCGGACGGCCCATGTTGGAGGACATCACTCCGTACGAGGTAGAGATGTACCTGGGAGGTGAGGTGGATCAGCCTACGATGGGTACACTCTAGTGCCGTAGATGGGTATGTAGTCTTGCTTGCATTTAATTTATTTATATTATGGATCACCCTATATAACAGCTGGTATTCCTTGTAGGTACAGTTTGCACATGTTCAGGTTACATGGGCGTATCAGCCCTTCATGGAGCAGTTCAACCAGATCACAGCCGATGACATGTGCTGGGAGCCCTACTCCCATGAGGCACTGGAGAGCCACGCTCCTGACGGTTTGTCCTCGCTATGTTGGCGTGATCGGGCGTTCTGGCTGACGCGGAGGAAGCTCGTGTTCGATGACTTCGTGAAGGACAACGTGGCACATCGTGTCATGCACCAGTTCGGCCTACGCCAGGTCGTTCTAGTCCCAAACAGGCTACCTGTTCCCGATAATGCCCACATGTGAGTTACCGCCACAGATGTCTCTCCTTTTACTATTGTCTTATTACATGATTTCTAACCAAATGTTACCTCCTGTAGGTACTCTAGGTAGGGAGTAAAATGTGGGACAGACTGGACGACAAAGGTGGAGGCGTGGACAACCTAGTGGGAGGGCACGCAGCACGACTGTGTGTAGGATGACACCTCGTACGATTGCAGCGTGTCAATGAGTACCTTCACCGTGCGCTGCTCGGACACATACCAGGCTAATACATATCGTCGACTCGCCTACACTACATGTTGCAGCAACAACCGACATGTGCCCTGCGTACCTTGCCTAGGATGTTCATGTTGTGGTACGTTACATCATATTCCTAAATCATCGCTTCTGGCAATCCCACATATAGGTTTCACCCTCGTGTTTTTCTTACAAGTGGACATCGGTGCTATGCTTTGGAGGGACTCTCGCACCGTAGGGGACATAATCACCGGTGGTGTCAAGTTCACACGCGAGGACCTGGTCCAGTTCACTTGTCGTGTGCAGGCTAGCTGTGCACATGTCGTCGCGCTGTTGTCGTGCACTCGGTTCCCAAAGGTCAGCATGCCAGCGCCTGATGCACATTCCATGCGTCCGTCGGCGCCTTGCCATCTGGCATCACACCACGCAGGAGGTTCTGCATGGCCACATCCACCACACCCCAACGAGGCTGGAGGGTCGGCCAGGGGACATTCGACACCACCTCGGCCTAACAAGGCCAGGGGTCAGCTTGGGCAAGGGCCCATACACCGCCATTGCAGCAGTTCGTGCATCCTTCGGACTACTTCGTCTTCCCAATGGAGGGTGCATATGACGTGTCATATGTCCCTCTGGACAGCTTCAAGCACGCCATGGCGCTAGCCAAGGGTATGCCGTGCGTCCTTTTGTTTTCTCCCATCTCTTTACTTGACAAACTAACGATATTTCCACTCCAGGTCTTGTGCCCACTGTGGTGTTTGGGGTCTCCCTAGGCCAGGAGGACATGGATCAGTACTTTGCGGATTTGGGTGAACAGGCAGCGTGCCCGGGACCTTAGCCCACACCTCCTGAGGTTCTCTCCGGGTCACAGCTTACTAGTGCTCTAGTAGCCATACAGGCGGCACTGCAGTCCACCCCTCTGGTTTTAGGACCTTGTACATGTAGGCGTCCTGAGCCTCTTACCTTGCTGGGGCGCTGACACCCGGTGCTGAGGAAGATGGCCAAGCGGGGCCGTACGAGAGGACGCGAACACGGAACCGAAGGAGGCCAGGGTGGTGATGGAGGGGGTGCTGGGGGAGCTGTTGGGGGTCTAGTGCTGGGTGTGCTTTTGTCATTCCTATAATATTTACATTTCATACTTCCTACGTGATATTTGTGATACTGTTGGGTTTTTATTTGTACTCTTTTTTATGATATCCATTTGTTCGATCCATGTTAATGCCTCTAGTTTAATGCACATAGCGCACCACTGAAACAGTACACTCAATAAATGGTAATCGCATCGATGCGTAAACCATTAAATTACATGCTTTAGGACAATGAATAAAACTACGGACAAGAGGAGAGAGTACTATGGTACAACCTTCTCCGTACATGTCTACTGGTAGAATATGCCTCGTGCTACCCACATGGAGTGCTGTAGAGGAGGGCCCTCGGATGTGGATGGTCATCGTTATAGTGGCACGTACATATACAACTAGGATTCGTGTAGCAGCATGTCGGATCATACGAACTTGCTATGTAAACAACCTCCTCGTTGCCTCTCTTGCGCTGCATCTATTAACAGAGGTCATCGTTCTCCTCTTTCATACTTTGAATCCGTGCCTCGAAGTCAAAGATTCACTCTCACAGTGTATCCATGTACCTCACAACGTACCGTTCATGAGGAGGATCTATCCAGCGAACAAAGTCGCATTTCACCATCTGCTGGATAGGAGGGTTAACATGGAAGTTCTATTAGCAGTAACAGAAAATAAACAACTGGTAAATTGTACCCCCAGAGTTTAGGCATTGAAAGAAATATCATCCGCCATCGAACTGGCTGTCTGAGACCTACATGACCACGTCTTCCCTATGTCCGCATTTTGGCCACACCGGCCAAGCGGTAGCTAAGGCTGAAGTCATCCTTCCTTTCCAGTGGAAGGTCTTCCTTCGGTGACCCATATTCGACTGGCCCTCGGCATCTACCATGGTATGTTACTCTACCACGCAGAAGGTACTTCTTCTTACTAACAAGGGTGGGGTGTGCATTTTATATCCCTTGGGGTGCACTTGAAAAACAGGTAAGCATACCATGACATGACACTCCCTGCATCTTTTCACAATCACTGACTAGACGGAGTAGCTTTACATAGTGAGAAGACCAGATAGGACAGTTTTGAATAATGACAAGACCAGATGGGCGAGCTATGGACAGTGACAAGACCAAATGGTGTAGATTTGCATAGTAACATGACCAGACGGGGTAGCTTTGCGTAGTGACAAGACCAGACGACACACCTTTGCGTAGTGATAAGACCAAATGATGTAGCTTTTCGCGATGACAAGACCAGACGGGGCAGCTTTGCGCAGTGAAAAGATAAGATGTGCTACCTTTGTGCAGTGACAAGACCAAACGGTGCAGCTCTCCTCAGTAACAAGACCAGACGGGGCAGCTTTGCGCAGTGACAAGACCTGACGGCAAGCTTGGCGCAGTGACAAGACCAGACGGGGTGGCTTTGTGCAATGACATGATCTAACGGCCAGCATGGCACAGTGACAAGACTAGATAGGACAGCTTTGCGTAGTGCCAAGACTAGAGTGGGTAGCTTTCTGAAGTGACTACACTGGGTAGCTTTGCGCAACGATAAGACTAGAAGGGACAGCTTTGCGCAATGACAAACCTAGAAGCGGCTGCTTTGTGCAGTGACAATACCAAGCGGGGCAGCACTCTACCTCGTAGACTACTCACAAGAAATTAACTACACTATACCAACCCTTTGGCTTATAAAAGGAGGTGAAAAAAATCTAGAAGAAAATACTATGCAACCAAACCCCACACTACACTAGATCTAGGTTCACCACGTCGGGATGGATAATAGGCAGCAGAAGAAGCAATGGGATAAGATGATGAAGCAATGGGAGGAGACCCATGAACTAGCAAGGTCTACTACGGCCCGTGACGAACAAGCAAGAACTCTCTGCGGCGGGCCGAACAAGCGGCGTGCGGAGGTCGGCTCCCGTAATAATGGCCCCATTGCGGCAACCTTATCTCAAGCGTTCCAACCGAGCATTCGCGCAATACCCGCTGAGGAGAGACACCGCCCCACCGTTGGTGCAAAGACCCATGCAAGTTTTCAAGTCTAAGCGGTGGTTCGATGCGGACATGTGTTACTAGAGTTACGTAAACTACTCCTGTGACTATCCCGATTGCCGTCGGGACACGAGCACCCATCGGCGTGATAAGGACCGATTCTGATCGTTCCTCCTACTATTTGTCTTTTAAAGTGCGCACTAACATCCTCTCCCATCTACCCGCAATCCACAAACCGCTATGTGATTACCGCAAGTGGATCGACACGAGATCCACCCATATGACCAGTGAGGCTTGACTTGAGGAGCGAGATGTCAAAGGGCTGTGAGATCCACGAGGGTGTCGCAACAACAAGCAAGCTAAGCATATCGTCGGAAAATGAAAGTTCATCTCGAGACATGCACGCACAAGTAGCGTGATGCTCGTGAGAGAGCACGAGAAAAAGAGGAGATGGCGGCCAAGGCTAAACAGGCCGATGAGGAGTTCAACGCAGAGCTCGTAAGAAAGAGAAAATGGCCCTGGTCCATGCAGTAGGTTGGGCCCTTCTGTACTGCTCCCCCAAAGCTTGAATTTAATTACGTTTCAAAAAATTGCATATGTATCGTAGGAGTAGATCGGTTTGTTGCATTGTTTATGATGCTCTTTCTTATGCATGTAGCCAAATCTTGTCGTCATGTTATTTCTAGGTTTATTATGAATTCTATTTTATTTCACAAAAGCACATTTCATCATCTTTTCCCACTCAATTCTTGGTGCACCAATGCATCCAATAATATAAAAAATTCTCCTCCATGTATGAATTTTCGGTTGCATCACAATATCACTTATCGTCGTACTTACCAATCGTTGCTATCTTAATTGTCCTCAAATAAATTTCACAAAAATTTTTGCACTACAATAACATATGACAATCGCAAAATATTATTGCGAATCTAACATATTTTATACTATTTATAATCTACGAAAATCATAAATAGATCAATCGACATTGTCTTCTATTATTTTTCTCAAAATAATAAACTTGCACATTAAAATTGTACATGTTATCTATCTATAACAATTATGATATACCTCATACCCAGTTGAAGGGTTAGTTGCGCAAAATGGGCTCAAATTTAGGTAGCCGAACGACCTGCCCAGTGGTCGCCATAAACCGGATGGATCGATTTGGGGATCGAGCTTGTCATCTATTAGGGGATGGAGCGAGACGGAGAAGGGCATCAACGACCAGATCCGGCGACCGCGCCACTTCTTCTTCGCCCACAGCGGTAGCCGAACAAGTACGCTTTTGCTGATCATTCAATTGATTAGGTTAGATTAGTCAACCCAATAGAAGATTAGAGGAGAACAATTTGATTACTCCTCTTTGTACTTGCCTTCCTCTTCCTCTCTTCCTTCCTGCGAGGAGAAATTTGTAAGCTTTTGCTTGCTTTGTGCTGTGAGTACAGGGAGAGGTTGGGATGGTTGCTGCGGCGGCGGCGACAGAGTGGAGGAGGAATGGTGCATCCAGTTCCACACCGTCCAGGTCGAACCCCTACCTCCCCCATCCATCTATCAGAATCTTGCTTCCCTACTTCCAGCTATCGGACCGCTCGGTGACTATATGTTTTGTACACGAAATTGCACAATTACGCGTTCATATGTTGTTTGGAATTGGAAGCCAGGCAAGTGTTTTGCAGGTTGTAGGATCTCGGTGCCTAGGCTGAGAGCACCTGGTATATCCTGGACTCAGGCGTGCGCCAGTTCTTCAGGTGTGGGTTTTATCATGTGGTGAGGTTTAGGTTAGGTCCCTTGCAAGGGTTCCCTTGCTGTGATATTTATATGATGTAGGCATGCATGCCATGTTGCTTGCACATCGTTAGTGTGATTGTTGCTTGGTAAATAGTGTCACGGGAGTCGTGTGATTGCTCAATGGGTAAGACTGCTTTGGTGGTGTATGACTCCATCTGGTCGGGTTGGATCAGGGGGATTGTAGTGTTAAAAAAAAGGACTCTGCATTGCTTTGTTTTCAGAGTAGTAAATGACAAGATGTTTAATTTTTCAATTCGATATGTATGCTACACTCATGTTGTTTTTCTTTAATTTAGGGTATGTTGGCAACAAATCAGCCGTCTTCCCCCGTGTACCTCCTCAGTTTTGATGTGGATCCGATAAATGCTGTACAATTTTCTAATTATACACCTAAATAATTCCCATTGTGTGTTTTCTCAGGATACCTAGCATTTAGAGGACAAGTTCTCAATGGCAGTCAGCTGTGGGATCTTATTGAAGGACTTGAGGAAAATGATTTATTGCCCTATACCCATTTATTAACAGGTGAATGACTGTTATGACTTCATTCAATTTTGACTTGCCCATCCTTCATGTCAAAGAAAGAGCAAGTTGATTGTTCTTCACTGATATTTCATCGTGATAGTAGACTGTTAGTCGTCTCCTTTTATTATCAATATGGTGCTTTATACACAAAGTAACATGCTATTTATGGTATTCAGGTTATATCGACTTTGTTTCCTTTCTAAATACTATGGTATAAGTTGTCGACAAATTAAGATCAGTCAATCCTGATCTTATATATGGTAATTTTTTCTCACCTTTCATTTTTTGTATGGTTGTTTCTTCTGTACCAAATTTTATAGGGGCATTGTGTCATAATTAAAGACTGATTATAACTGGTTAATATTTGTTTGCAAACATTCTGCAGTTTGCGACCCAGTTCTAAGTGATAAGGAAAATTATATGTTCCCCAGGAGTTAATATATGTTTATCAACAGAAGGTGATTTGACCCATTTCAACTTGGCTAAGTTTATCACGTATGATGTCATATTCTAGGAATTGCTTTCTCTTAGGCTTTTTTAATGTTTAGAAGCTGTTATGAACATAAAAACAAGCTTTAACTGTGTGCCAGCATGTAGTGCTCACAACTTCTATAAGCAAATTCCTTCCCTAGACTGAAGTGTTACTTTTTGTTACAGAACAGTATAGTTATACTACATCTCGTGTGGAAGTGAGTAGAGCCAGTTCTTTACATTGTGTTCAGAACTTGGTCTTGTCAGCTTGTGAACCATTTGGCTAATTGAGCTTTGAAGTGAAAATTATACCATAGACCAGAGTCTATGGTATGCTCAGAATCCTTAGGTTGTCCCAGTTGCTTCGATGCTTTACACCTAATCAGTTTGGAGTTGCGCTACTCACAGGAATGAGGTAGTCATGCTCTTCATTTTGAAAGAAAAGAAAAGAAAATGGGTAATTCTGTTTATGGTCATACATCACACCATAGTTAGCTGATTCCTAGCAGATACCTTCATTGATTGAGAAAGTGCAGCATCTTTTATTTTCAACATCACTTGTGTGATTCATCAGCCTTTTGGTTTATAACGCACGGGGCACAATGTGTTCCGATACCGTCAAGGGCTGTTGCCTTGAATCTTCCGTTTTTATCAGTAAATTTCAAAACTGATTACTTATGATAGAAAAGACAGGTGCCTTGCGTTATGGCTATTTCTATAAACTTTAACGGCAACTCAAAATTTATGATTTATGGTGCTATGACTGTTTCGATAAACAGATACCTATGTTGTATGATCATTGTCTTTTCTATTAGGCTTTCTATGCGTCCCGAGATGTACATAGTGGTTTGAAAGTTTATCTAGTTCACTTCTCTGTCTTATATTCTTGGTTTATGTGTGTTATCCCCGTGGTTTGCCCTTCCATGTACTGCATTCGAGCTTTTATTGTTAACATCACCAGCTGATTGCCCAAAACTGATATTGCAAACATACATTTAATTATCTCGCTATATAGCCAATCATGTGCGCCTTACACTATTGCTCTTTACAAAATTGTTACAGTCGATCAAATAGATTCATCGCTTAGCACGACAAAATGTGTCTCGGCACAGCGTAGCGCGCTTTTCTTACCTAGTGTCTTTTTATTCCAGGTGACACAACACGCTCAAGTGTAAGCTAACTTATTGTATTTATTCGATGATTCTTATTTCGGTAAGTCTTGTGCACTTATGGTAGTGCGCTTGACTCATGGCGCTACGCATGGGAGCGGCGTCCGATGCGGACACACCGAAGGACCTGTTCTAAACGGCCGGAGGTTATGATCTTTGGTTGTGGATGTTAGTTTTAGCTAAAATTGTACGGTAACAGGTGTTAGCTTTTATAAGCCCTTTAATTAAAGGAAATTAAAAAAATAGAAAATGAAAATGAAAGTAACGTTATATCTCTACAGATAATAAAAAAGGAAAAGGAAAAAAAAGCAAAAGAAAAAGCCTGAAATCCCAAAATTAGAGGCCGACAGGTTCTAAATGACTTTTAGCTTAAAAAAACCAAAAACCAGAAAAAAATCAGAAACCGAAGCCGTTGATAGGCTACTATGCTTTTTTAGATTAGTACCACGCGATTTACATAAAGAAAGGTAAGGGGTTGTTCCGTGGGACCCACAGAATACTAATAAAAGGTGTCAGTTTAGTTCTTTTGGGTTTATGCTTAGGTTTTGACTTTTATTTATACAGTAATTTATCATTAAACGATGTATTATTTCAAGATGGGATTCTGAGTAAATTGTAGTACAAAGCTATAACGAGTTCAATTTATGTGGCTAAAATTGTATGTGACTATTTTTCTCTCGTATTATCTCTCATAAATAAATCAGAATTAATCACAAATAGATCAGAATTAAAAATTACAAGCATAAGGTATAAGTTTTAGTTAAAAGAACCCATCAATGTGGGGCCACTGTGACATTATTTTCTTCTGGAACAAGCTTCTTTTCATACGCTCACCTTGCTCTTGGCGCTCATGGCGTTAGGGGCTTCGGCCACGCAACAAGGTGGTGTGACTGAAAAGGAAATTAAGTGGACTAGAAAACAGGAAAGGAACAACAAAAAGGAGAGTGGTGTAAGCTAAGGGTAGCGCTACCGCGCAGCGTGTTAATATTCCTTAATTAATGCTAAAAAAAAGATCTCTTCAGTTGATCAACTTTGTCGCTGAATTTTGCTTCTCTGTTGGGCTATCTTTAGGCCCGTTCCTACCAGTTTTTGATTTCTAGCTTCAAAAGTCAAAGCTGTTTGGAGCACGTTGGTTTTTTTAGTGTGTCATTTTTTGTGTTATTTATAGAGATATACCAATTTTTTTTATTTTTCTATATTTTATTCATTTTTTCTAGTTGAAATCTTTTGTCGAGATCCGAATATACAAATTCGGACTCTCTGTGTAAACTGCACTAGTCTAGAATCACACCATGCACACAGTCAAACATAGATGTAATCACAACTATACACACGCTAAAATAAAAGAAAACTCAAATAACAATAAATCTCAAAAATGCGACCTTATGGCCAATCTTATAATATCTCTAGCGGAAGGGTTTTAAATCTAGCAATGAAATCCAAAATAAAGCGTAGCGGCTAATCGACAAACCCACATGCTATCGAGTGGAGAACGAAACTTAATCCGCGAAGTCGTCGAAGTACTCTCCTTCTGGAACCTCCTGCTGGTAATACTCCTGCTCCTTAACTGAGCAATATAGGCGTAAAGCCGTGAGTACATTGGTACTCAGCAAGTCGTTTGTAACAAATAAATGTAATATAGTATGCAAGGTTTACCAAAGGATGGATGAAAGGTTAATTTGCATAAAATAATATTTGAAGGTAAATACAATAAATAGATTAAAAACGAACTTTAAGTAAAATGGTAATAAATAAATAATCAAAGGAATTGAGTTAACCACTTGCGGACCTCTCATCCACAAGTTAAACCAACCGCTTATGGACATCTCATCCTTAAGCTAAACCAACAGTGAACAATCTGTTCACTCCAACCATAAACCACAAATTTTTAAGAAATAACTATACCTCATGTGAAATCACCAAGCATTGTCCATGACCGAGGACGCGGCTATTCGAATAGTTTTACACTCTGCAGAGGTTGTACAACTGTACCCACACGATGTGATAATCCTCACGTTAAAGAAAATTACAACAAGGTATTTACAAAGTTCAGTCTCAACTCAATCCCGCCCGCTAGGGTTTCGCATCCCACCCCCCCCTTGCGCCTCATGGCTACAACCATATTCATCACAATGGCGAGATTGAAATTGAAACATCCTAAATTAATCAGCCAGGTTTATCCTATACTAGACATGTGGTTTGCAGTAAGGCTCAGATCAATGACGCATAAAGTTAAGTCCTTAACATTATCTCGACGAGACTTCCACATCCCACGAAGTGAATCCACATTTCTCCCTTTACTTCACGATCACTCGCTTGAGTGAAAACCAAATTTGTATAACCACCGCCAATGGCGCACCAACGTCATGGCACAAATTTAATAAGCGTGGCACTAACCATTGTTCCATATCTCATTAAGTTAAATTAATAATTCACAAGTGATGATAAACCCAATCATAAATTAAGCGAGGCTAATCCTACTAATCATACAGCTCATGTGACAAATAACATAGCATCACTAGTAATTTTTCCAACCTATGGTGACAATGGCATTATGGCAATCAAATTATCAAGGCGGGGTAATTCAATATGGGACGATAACTACTATATACAAAGGTTGTAATTAAATAGCGATGCAATGTAATTTAAAACAAAATAATTAAATAATAGATTGCAAACTGGGTTCAACATAATCAAAGGACACGACTTACCTTGGTTATGCTCAGCGAGGTACTCTTGGTCTTCGGGCGTAGCTCCTGCTCCTCCGGAATCGGAATCTAACGAGAGAGAAAACGACCGAAACAATAAAAACACATAAAATGATAAGCAAATGAACTCCAAAAATCATGAAAACAGCACCAAAAGCTAGAGCACCAAACAGCACCAAAAATCATGAAAACAGCACCAAACAGCACCAAAAGGATGATGGCGGGGTCGTCGACACGCGGCAAATCGGACGGCCAGAAGGCAGTCCGGGCGGGATGCGGTGCGGAGCGGCGCGATGGATGACACGCGTCAAAAGGACGGGATCGGGCTGCTGGCGCGCGAACGAGTGGGCAGGGAAGGGTGGCGGGCGGCGGGCGGTGACACGCGGCGAGGAAGAAGGGCGGGAGCGAGCTGGGCCCGAGGGTATTTTATTTTTGGTTTTCTTTTCTTTTTCTTTTTTCAGAAATTCAATAAAACAAAATAGAGCTCTAAAAAATAGCAAATAAATCCTAAAAATTCACTAAAAATACCAAACAAAATTCTTGAGACCTGAGGAATTCAAATAAAATATTTTTAGCTTATGTTGAAGTTTAATTTAATTAGATTAAATCATTCCAAAATTTGAAAATTCATTTTAAGCTTGTTTAATTCCTAGAAAAATCCCAAAAATTTATTTTTGAAAACAGGGTTTTAAAAATCTCTGAAAATCAGGATGTTACATCTTTGAAAAACTAACCGTCACTATAATATATTTTAGCAAAAAGTCAAAACACTTTTGAACGAGACCTTAGAAAGATTGAGCACAATGAAATCACGTATCATCCGGGTGAACAGGGGAAGTCTTTTATTGATAACAATTACATTACATTATTGATTTATTGTAGAATCGGTGTAGATAAAGAAATGTGGCTAGTACGTAGCAAGTACATCAGCATTAACAAGTCGGATGGCCGGTCTTCTAGAGGGTGTTCAGTTTGGTTAAATTTTAATAGCTTATGATTGTATTTGTATTGAATTCGGTTTATTTTATATTGTAGCTGATAGTGGCTTATTTGGTATAATTAATTTAAAAAAATTAAAAAATAGAAAAAAAAATAAGTTAGTCTATCACGGACAATATAAATGAATACAGAAAAAATACAAAAAAACCTAAAAAAACCAAAAAAGCAGAAAAAAATAAAATTTAGAAATAGTAAAAAAATAAACCAGAAGCCTAAGGCTAAATGAGTGGCCTAGGGAGAAAGTTGGATTCCTGTATATGCATATGGTGCACCTCTTCAGGCACCAGCTGCAGAATTAATCAAACAAGTTGCAAACATATTCAGGCTTACCCTGCACCAACTACAAATATGTAGCAGGGGAAGTTCAGATTGCATAATCTTGCTGCGCCTTAATTTGATGGAAGCTTTTTAGTACCTATGCACCATTACTGCTTTCTGGTATCTGTACCGGTAGCCGTCGATCCATCGTCGTCGTCAGCCTTCCCAGGTTCTGTCGGCTTCGCAGTAGCTCGCCGGCTGCGGCCGGAGCAGGACTGCTCGTGCTAGTAGAATCTTATAAAACAAGAAGTGGGCTATTGACCTATGTTGTTATCTCTTGAATTTGCTTCAAAAGTCTATCCAATGTTCCTATTCACTTCATCTTGTATGTAAAAATTAGATGTTTATCTTTCTCTTACTTTATCTAGTGTATTTTCAAGTTAGACTTGGCATGGTGCCCCACATTCAGCGTTAAAGATTTTGCTACTCAATGGGTGGGTTGTTGCTGGTGACTTTCGTGCTCTAGTTTGCTTTCTCCGACACCAATTCTACAGAAGCTCACTCTTCAAATTTTTGAGGTATATTCATTCTAATATGGTAGTTGATGTTTTACCAATGTTATCATGTGAGGAAATACGTACGGAAGGAGGAGATCAGTGGCAGCCGCGAGAGAGGCATCGGCAGCAGTTTCGGCAGAAGAGAGCAAGGCGCAGCAGAGTCCAGCCAGGCTGTCAGAGTCCAAGAGTTGTTAGAGGTAAATTCATGTTAGGGAGTTAGTAATCAGAATTATAGATGAGTTAGTAAGGATAGAGTTCGACGTTCTCTCTAGTTGACTTAGTAACATGGCATGACAAGAGGTGGTTGAAATGAAGCACTGTTTATGCAAAATCACTTTATGTATCAAGTTATTCCAGTCGTGTAGGTCGTTGGCTTTATTTGAATGGCACTACTTATTAGCATCGTTCCAAGAAGCTCTCTAGAAATACCAATACTAACGAGAGAAATAAAACACTGTAAATATCCATGTCAAAGGAGAAAATAACACCGCTAGTTTCCATCTCAGTCAAGTGAAAAGGGAAAATTACATCTAATGCATCTTGAAACAGCTCATATTTTGTCCTCCTACAAAATTACATCTAATGAATCTTTACTACTTAATGAATTTCGTGCGCTGACTGACAGAGCCGCCGCTCAATCCTTCCTTCCGATTTTTGTGTGCACATCTAAGGTTGCCAGGTCGTGATACCAGGTAAGATCAATTTTTATCTCTAGGATCAGATCATAGAATTACGAAAATTTTAAATATATATATATATTTTTTATATAAAAATTAAATTATATTTTTAAATATATAAGTCTATAGTAGATTTTTTAAATTTAATTTTCTAATTTAAATACACTTATTCTGTTATATTGAATTAAGGTTGATTTTTAAAGCTTATTTAATTATTCTTAATAAACTAATAATTTAAAAATACAATATACAAAAGATAATACTTTTTTTTACCTTAGAACAATATGTAAACAACAAAATAAAGTAAATTAAACTAGTATAACTTAAACTAGCAATAGGTAATATCAAATTTTATATGCTAATATAGCTTGTTATCGAGTTCGCGATCCCACTGCAATCCTACCCTTTTCTAACGATTCTACGAGTAGAATTGTGATCCCACTTCATAGATTTTGATCTATATTATGATCCGTATTATCTACTTCTGGTAGGATCATACCATACTACGATACGTATCGTGATAATGACAACCTTGATGCACGCCGCTTCTCTATAAATCCTAACGAATAGCATGATTAGTTCAATGAAGATCCGTTCTATTCCAATTCCGATGGCCAAGCGTGAAAAACATGATGAGAGAGTGCAATTTTAGGTCTACTACATTTTGCTGATAAAGCTATTCACCGAGCCATGGATTTTTCCCTTCATTTTCTACTGATCTTCCGTGAATTTCGTGGTTTTGTTTTGTGATTTTTCAATTAATTTGATCATTCTCCTCTCCATGCCATGGTGGCCAACCGATGAACCAACGGGGAGTATGCGGTCCGACCTTTTGCCTAGCCCTTTTGTTTCTATTGAAATACTCAAGCACGCACTCTACCTTTTGCCAGTTTGCCTAGACCTTTTGCCTGGACTTTTGCCAGTTCGAAATACATAACTTTCAAAAACGCACTCTACCTTTTATAAAATTCGAGAAAAATCCTACGTCCAAAACGGTCCGAAGGGGATAAAAAAGGGCAGTTCATTTCAATTTAAAAAGAAAGAAATGTCCATTTCTAGCCCCGGGGCAGATAGAAACCTCCTGTGTGTCCACGTCATCCCACTGCTTCTTCCCCAATTCGTCACTCTTCAAGCAGTTCGGCCTCCAGAATCCTCGAAAACCTATGGAGCTGCGCAGTCCAAGCCAAGCCGCCGTCCACCTTCTGCTTTCGAGCCGGCAATGGCCGGGGGGCAGACGGCTCGTCGCGGAGGGAGGTCGGCCTCAAGAACTGGACCACGGCGGCCAGGGCTAGCTAGGCTGCTCCGCGTTACTCCATCCCTCCTCCAACTCCAAGCCTCGGTGGTAACAATCCATCTCTCCGTACGATCAGCAATAGAGATTTTGAGGTAGTAGCAGCAGCTGCAGTGTAGCAAGTGATGCAGCGAGGAATCCATCCTTCTTGATTTGTCTGTTAATCTTTCCAGGTCCGGCGCTCGCCGCCTGTTCGACGTAATGCGGCAACAACAAGCAAAGGTCTATAGCAGGCGCAAGAACAAGAAGGCGCCTAAGGTGGGAGGCGATGACCGGATCGGAGCTCTCCCGGACGAGGTCCTGCAGCACGTGCTATCGTTCCTGCCAGCGCGGGAAGCCGTGCAGACCTGCGTGCTCACCCGGCGCTGGCGCCACCTGTGGAGGAGGTCCATGCCTGCGCCGCGCATCACCTCTGAAGATTGTTGGAGGATGCTCAAACAGCAGGAAATTGAGAATCTGAACAGGTTCGTGAACAATCTGCTGCTCCTCCGCGACCGCAGCCACTGGATTTGTGTGAGCGTGATATCAATTGGTTTGATGACTATGACGATGAACCCCAGATTGATTTATGGATCCGACGCACTCTGTTGTGCCAAGCTCGGATTCTCAAGGTCCAATTAGCCCTTGATAACGATAGTTTAAAGCTAGACAACCTACCTCTCATCTCCTAGCACTTGACGAGGCTAGAGCTGAAGTGTGTAGCGTTAGAAGGCAACTTTCTTGATTTTTCGAGCTGCCCTGCTCTGGAGAATATATGGATGAGGGGTTGCTTTGTTGGCGCTGAGAAGATATCGACGCAATCATTTAAACATCTACCATGATTGACTGTATATTTCAAGGAAACATCCGGACTCAGATTTCTGCTCAAGTCTTGTTAGGCTGGAACTAACTGATAATTATGATAGGACTCCTTTGCTTGAAAGCATGCCATCACTAGAAAAGGCATTTGTTAGACTCCACGACAGTGCCGATCGTTGCAGTAAAGAGGAATTTGGGGGCTCGTATGCTAGTAATAGCTGCTGTAATTGTGGTGCTAATGGTGATGACAGCGGACATTGTGTGCTTTTCAAGGGTTTGTCAAAAGCTAAATGCATGGAGTTGGTAGCTGAACCTGGGATGGTATGTTTCTGCTTACTTCTTAACTCTTACTGTTGTTTGTGATCCACTATTTCTGTCGCACTATGCCACTATCTATATCATCATTTAGCATTTGTAAACTAGCACCTACACATTGGTGAAACTCATGGAATTTTTTAAACCATCATTTCTGTCACACATCTATATCATCCACTATTTTCTGACCACCAATGCGATCCTTTAAACCATCATGTTTCAGTGAGAAAATTCATGGATTTGTTTGTGATTAACCAATTAGTTTAGGGCATTCTTCATGCAATGTATTTCCTAAATTTGTATTTGCTGAGGTTTAAAAAAGCACTTTGTGCTCTCTTTATTCCAAAGTAAGCACAAGTTTAGTATTTATATGGTCGACCATCTATTTGTAATGAAATGTTGGGAAAAGTTAAAAGACTGATATTATACTACTGCTATTAGAGTACTTTTCTGACAGATCTAATAATGCCATTCATGTGGCCAAATTAGATACCTTTATGTCTGTTTGTGGTTCAAATTCAAAAAATTCGAGTGCATGCATTTTGCAACAGCACTTGTTTATGGACAGAGGCAGTAAGAATATAACAGTTTTCTTCTTGTACATGTAGATACTAGATAAACTTATGAAATATGATATGTCTCATAAATCCTTTTTTTATTACTGTGGTGCCCTATTAGTTCGGGGTTTTCAATCTCCTGTTCCATTTTGTACTTCAAAAATCAAACTTTGAGCTATTGCTTCTCCTTTGCACTTTGCCCAGTTTTTTTCAGAAGGGATTTGATCTGGTGCCCTACATTTAGCAATCTGAAGACTTTGAGCTATTATTGTGGGCCAAATCCAACTCATCGGCACAACCTGTCCCCGCTTTCCTTTCCCCGCCAGCTCGTGCAACGCGTCAGCCCGCCTCGCTTTCTTTTTGACTGCCGTGGTTGTCGAGACCCGAATATGCAAATTTAGACTCTCTATGTATACTGCACTAGTTCAGGATTACACTAGTGCACGCAGTTAAACATAGATGAATTGTCAACCATAAACACGCTAAAATAAGGAAAAACTCAAATATTAATAATTATCCAAGTATGACCTTATGGTCAAACTTACAATCTCACTAACCCGAAGTGCTCAAAATCTAGCAGCGGAAAGAATCAAAATAAACATGATAGCCATTCGACATGCCCACAGGCAATCGACTGGGGAGCAAAGTCCTAATCCACGAAGTCGCTGAAGTATCCTCCTTCTGATATAACTCCTCAGCTGAGCAACATGGACATAAAACTGTGAGTACATTGGTATTCAGCAAGTCGTTTGTAACAATTGAATGTAATATAATATGCAAGACTTACCAATAGATGACTGAAAGGTTAGTTTGCGTAAAACAATATTTTGAAGTAAGTATGATAAATAGATTTAAAGTGAACTTTAAGGAAGAACAATAATAAATAAATAATCAACGGAATTAAAATAAACCTCTTGTGAACCTCCTATCCACAAGTTGAACCAACAGTGAATTAATCATTCACTTACCAACCATAATCCACAAGTTTTTATGAACTCACTACCCCTCGTGTGAAATCACCGAGCATTGTCTATAGCCGGGGGACACGGCTATTTGAATAGTTTTATACTCTGCAGATGTTGCACAATTGTACCCACATGATATGATTAACCTCGATATAAGGAAATCACAATAAGGCATTTACAAAGTTCAACCTCAACTCAATCCCGCCTGCTAGGGTTTCGCATCACACCCCCTTTGCGCCTCATGGAAATCAGCAACCATGTTCATCACCATAGCGAGATTGAAGTTGAAATATCTCAAATTAATCAGCCAGGTCTATTGCATACTAGACATATGGTTTGCACGGTAAAGTTCAGATCAATGGTGCACAAAGTTAAGTTCTTAATATTACTCAGGCAACACTTTCACATCCCACGAAGTGAATCTGCACTTTCCTCTTTACTGCACGATCACTCACCCAAGTGAAAATCAATTTTGTATAACTAACACCAATGACATACCAATGTCATGGCACATTTTATAACTGTGGCACCAACCACGATTCAATATCTCATTAAGTCAAATTAATTAATCGCATGTGCTGATGAACCCATCGAGACTATCAGCACGGCTAAGTATATAAATCGTACCACCTATATGACATCTAGTATGGTATCACTAAGTAATTTTCAAACCTATGGTGACAATGACATCATGGTATTCAAAATATCAAGGAGGGATTATTCAAATTGGGATGGTAACTATCAAGTACAAAGATTTGTAATAAAATAGTGATGCAAGATAATTTAAAACAAAAAAATAAATAATAGATTAAAAACTAGATTCAACATGATCAAAGGACACGACTTGCCTTGGGTTGGCTCGGTGAGAACTCGGGATCTTCTAGTGGCGCTCCTGTTCCTTCGAAGACGGGATCTAACGAGAGAGAACGACTGAATAACAAAAATAAAATCAAATAAAATTCAAATGAATTCCAAAAACCTTGAAACCAGAACCAAAAGGTAGAGCTCGATTTTAGATGAATTTAGAAAAAAGAACGGAGTCAAACGGAGCTAGGACGGAGGAGAACGAGCTCTCGGAAAATTAATTGGCTGGAAATTACTGGAAATTAAGAAAAGCTACTGTGTTGTGGACTCGGCTACCAATTGTTGGAATACACACGACTACGAGTACCTAGTACTCGTTTGCAACTTCGGCACAAACGACTACGAGTACCTAGTACCTGTAGATGACAACGGCACACTTGATAACCCTCACGACTATAATGGTTTTACGACTGCTACAATGATTTCATGACTGTTACAGTACTACTACGAGCAGTCGGCTACAACTATGAGCACTCGGCTATGACTACGAGTACTCGGCTACGACTTCGAGCACTCGCCTCGACTCACGAGTACTCGGCTACGACTTGAGCACTCGGCTATGACTATGAGTACTCGGCTCGACTTTGAGCGATCGAGCGCTCGGGATTTCTAGGACGCGTGGAGTGCAGCGGGCTCTCGCGCGCGGCGGGGACTTGGGATGGCGGTGGAGACTCACGGACGGCGCCTTGGCAATCAACGACAAGGGCAACTGCCGAGAAGGAAGCGGCGCACAGCGAGAACACAGTAAGATCACGAACTCCGGCGAGGGCGAGCGGTGGGAGCGCACGACGAGGCAGGCGATGGCTCAAGGGTGCGGGAGGCGGAGGCGGCGGTGCGGGCGCTTTTATGCATGAAAACCGAAGGTGTCCCGCTCGGACACGGCGCGCGAGCAAGGCGGAGTCCGGGTCGAACACGACGAGCGGGGCGCCAACGCATGGCATGAGGAAAAGATTGGACGGCTGTGGGCGATGCGGGGGCGTGGGCGCACGGATGGGTGCCACGTGGCAGGGGCGAGATCGCACGGCGGCGATCGGTTGGGCCGTGAACAGTTGTGAGCTCGGCCCAACACTGTTCACAGGGTTTCTCTCTGGCTTTTCTTTTTTTAGAAATTCAATTAAAACAAAACGAGCTCTAGAAAATTGCAAATGAATCCGGAGAAATCACCAAAAATTCCAGAAAAATCCTTGAGACACAAGGAATCCAAATACAATATTTTTAGCTTATGTTAATGTTTATTTTAATCAGATTAAATCCTTTTTAATTTCTGAAATTCAATTTAAGCTTTATTAATTTCCGGAAAATTCCATAAATTCATTTTTATTTCAAAAACTTTTGAAATGGTGAAAAACAGGATGTTCTGATGGCCCAACCAAACCAGCCTAGTCCCGTGCACGCTCACCTGCCAGCCTAACAATTCACTCCCTCTCACGCCATCATTGACAACCAGGCCCTAGTCCCATCTCTCAGTCCCAGTCACTGTTCTTCCCCACCCCTCTCTCTCACCCGAGCTCACTCTCGCTCTCTCTCTCTATCTTTGTGTCACCCGAATATGCTTGTGAAGCAAGCATTGAAGGCCTGCAGCACCTCCCTCAAGCCTTGCGTTGCCACAAGTAGTCACATCCATGCGCTAGTGCCATTACAAGCCCCACCACTTGGATGCCACGCGATGACCAAACTTCCCCTTCTCTTGTCCCCCCTCTTTCCCTCTATTTAAGCCATGCCCAACCGTGTCACCAAGTGCGCCTTCCATCGCTCTCTACTTCCCTTGAGCTTCCCCTCTCTTTTCGCTCTTAGTTGAAGCCAATCGAGCCAATCACCTCAACTCCAACCGCTAGCTTCCGTCGACGAATTCTAGCACTCCAGTGAGTCCCTGCTGACACCATCATGGTGTCCGAGGTCGCCTCATCTCCGCCTACCTCTTGCTCACCTCCCCATGCTCATTTGCCCGTAGGGACGCTGAAGCCGTGACCTCGCTGCCATGTGCAACTTCGCCATCAACTCCATTGTTGTCGATCTCCCCTCCGTTCCATCTCTTAGTAAGCCCTTTTGTTCCCATGTGATTCCATGCATGGCAAACACGGCAGGATAGCCAATGAGTTTAGTTCACCATAGCTTTCCCGTGTCGTCACCCTTCGCTACGCTGCCCCCGACTGCCGTGGAGAGCTCCCTCGCTGTTGCCCCCGAGCGCTAAGACCACCTCTACCTTTGTGGTACACTATAGATGCTCATGCCCACCTCAATTTGGGGTTTTGAGCTAGCAATTGTAGTTGCCCATGTGCTCCATAACGCCACCGTTGCCCTCACCATTGCGCCGCCACCTCATGCTGTCTCCTGCCTTGCCGTCGCTACCATTGGGACCGTAGGGGCACCGCATTCCTTTGTGCCCATCGTGGAAGGATGCTATGCCCTCCACTGCCAGTGCCAAGATTGGCCCGAGTTGCTATAGCCATACTCTGCTCGGCAGAGGAGGAAGATGACCATAGGTTGCTGTCAAGTGGGTCTCGTGTGATAGGATAGTTAGTGAATTAGTTAACTATTAATTAGGTAGTTAGTATTAGCATGACATGTGGGACCAACGTAATTAGAAATCCTAATGAACCCCAGTTTAAAGGTGTTAGTCACTGATGTGTGGACCCCGCACCATTTAAACCAACGTGTGAACCAAGTCTGTGGACCCCTGTCACCGACATGTTGGTCCCTCTTGGTAAATAGCCACATGGACCGAGTCCAGGTGAATCACGACCCCACATGTTAGTCTCTTGTTTTAGCAAGTGAAGATAGTTAGAAAAGAAAATAAACCCCCTAGACCACACCTGTCAACTACTAGGCGATTTCCTTAAGGAAAATAAATAGAGAAGAAAAGGAATAACCCCAACCGACCCCATCTTTCACCATCGAAGATTTTCTTAAGAAAAATAATTCAAAAAGAAAATTCTAGTGACCCACTTGTAAGAAATTTTTAGTTTCTATAATTTCATTTCAATTCAAACTTTGAAAGGCCATAATTTCTTCATTTTAAATCCAGATCTAGTGATTTTTGTTTCTAAATTCAAACCCTTTCCACGATGCATCAATCGTAATTTTTGGAGTTCATTTGAATTTTATTTGAATGTTTGATTGAATGTGGATGGTTTTGTGTGTATAGACTTTGGCGTTTGAGCGCCCTATCATTTAACAAGATTCCACGTTAGCCACATTTGATCAAGGTAAATCCTTGTGATTGATCATGTTGAACCTAATTTTCAAATTCAAATATTATGCTTTCAAATACATATGCATGATTACTATGATTAATTGCTAAAATGCTATATTAAAGGTTGATTGTTTAGTTATATTATGTACTTGATACTTAATATTCCTCTTCCTTGATTGTTGATATTCTCTTGCCATGTCGCCCTAGGATACTTACAATGATAATAACTCCACCATTGGTTAAACTTTAGTAGATTATGTTTGTGTTTAGAAATGCCTTAGTGGTGAAATGAAGTATAACACAAATATTGCCAACTGAACTTAAAAACATGGTAATGTGGGGTTACCACTAGAAACAGGAAAATATGTTCTAAAGTGGTGAAGACTTCGGCGAGTGGTTGGTTGGAGATTGGTGCAGGGATTGCATGTGTCATTTTTTGGATTAGCCGTGCAAAGATTGCACGAGTCATTTTTGAATGGGCCGTGCAGGGATTACACGTGTCCTTTCTTTTGAATAGCTGTGCAGGGATTAATGAGCTCTGGGTTGTGGTTGGACTCGCCCATTTAAATACCGAATTCTTGTGCTTCTCTTTTCTATACCCAAATTGTGCAACCACAAGTCTGGTTATGGGATGGATTTGGATAACTAATTTGCTTAGTTTCAATATGAACTCCTGCGCTATTGTGTTATGGTGGGACTGGCCCATAACGGTCACTGCCCTTGTAGATTACAACAACGTAAAGGGCGAGCGACGCTCCAACAATGGTGGTCCCTCAGCGTAGAGAGGTTATACCTACGGAGTGGGGGAAAACATCAAGCGAGGGGAAAGCCTCGAAGTTAAGTATTGTAAAAGTTTTGTTATGATTTTTCTCAATCGTACGCCTACAGAAGCGTGTAGTGAAAGACATTATGAGTTAATTATATCTTATGGGTAAAACTATATAAGCTCTACAGAGTGTTAAAAATATATTCAAATAGTCATGCCTCTAGACATTGGCAAAGTGTAGAAAGATCACACTTGCATAGTTTTCACAAAATGGTCACAGATGGTTTTGGATATGGTACTTTGGTGTAGAAATGGAATTCACTTGGTGATCTTGGAAATCTGATATCTTGGTATGGACATGCACAACAGAAGCAATGGAATTTCTCTCTCATGATAAACTTGACTTAAATTGGACATATGGTTTGAGTCAAAATGAGTTAAAAATGTCTAGGTCGTAGATTTGTGAAACTAGCTATACTATGATATTTGATAAACTGGCTTTATGCTAAAGGAAGCATAAGACTTCCTCTTGGATAAGCCTTACATGTAGATATAGTTACGGTTGTATTCTGCTATAGGGACTTGCTGAGTATTTTTTACTTATTGTTGCTTAATATGTGATTTTAGATGACGGAGTTGATGATCTGGTGTATAGATTTATCTATGCCTTCGGCTATGACATGGAAGACGAAGGCCAGGGCTAGGTTTAGCCCCAGTTGATTACCTGTGGTAGGTCATGGAGGTTCTTTTTTATTTACTTACTATTCCGCTGCTTTGTTGTAGTGGGATAGTTAGGCCACCATTTGATTTCCACCAATCAATTAAAAGGTAAAACGTGAAACATAAAGCTCTATATTAGAAAACTTAAGAAAGAAATGAAGAACTAATTGAACCATTGAAATTTGAATTTTGAGGACTTACGAGGACTCTTCTTTTTCCTTTGCATCTTTGCTAGTGTGGTATCGAAGCTAGCACGGGTATGCTTATAGTCATCAGCTAGGACATCAATGATGAACAACAAATCTTCATCACCAGTAAACATCTTCATCATCACCTGATTAAAAGTATTCCTTATGGCTATTGCACCATCATTGTCACTTCCCAAGAATCTTTCTGGATTCAAAAATAAAGCAGCCTTATGTAACTTTTGCTCCATTTGATCTTCCCACTGACGGCCAACAATCTCCATGATCCTCTCCAACAATCTCTGCTTCCTTGCGAAACTCTCGTTGAACTTCTCGCACATATCCATAGCAACCGTCTAAGTCCTGTGGCCTGGGCGAACGACCTGGGCGTCTGCTTCCAGCAGCCAGGATGCCTTGTCATTGCCGACACCATCACAACCTTGCAATCAATCTTGTAGTTGTGGTGTTTATAAAGCTGCAGACCATGGCTCAACCTTTATACTGGTTTGGAGATACGAAGATAGCTGGTGTTCTCACTTAGTTGTCCACTTGTTAGTTTCTGTGTGAACAAGAACCATCAACCGATGGGCATTTGTTAACTCGAAGTTCTCATCCCCTGCTGCTGCTTCAATTTGTTCACTGAGATTGCTGATGTGTTGCCTCCTCTTATTACTGGAGCAAACCAGCGTGTCTGCACTAGTTTGGGAATCCTGTATTCAGGGCTCATCTATTCTCACAAGGAGACACTTCGGCACCCTTGATGTTGCAGTAAGAAGGGAAACTGTTGGATGTCACCCTTAGGAGTCAGGACACAACTTATTGAATAATCAGTTAAACTTTGACAAACTCCATGATAACAAAACGGAAACTGTTGGATGTCACCCTTAGGAGTCAGGACACAACTTATTGAATAATCAGTTAAACTTTGACAAACTCCATGATAACAAAACATCTGCCTATTCTTTAAAACAGAAAAATAAAAACATCCACCCTGCTTTCTTACAATTAAATTAAGTTTCATGTTGGTTCAAGTGTATTTCTTATGCCACTTCATATGTTTCATGGTCTTAGAAAAATGAAATGTAACCTCGCACTACATCTATCACAGAGCCACAGGGGAAGCTATAGCATAAATTTTTACCACAGTCCATTACTCTCTGCAATTCTTCATAGCATTGACAATCTTGTTGCCACAGTGCTTATGAAGCTTTACGCTATGCAACTCGAACATTTGGTATTTATCTTTTCCTTTTTATACTGGTTTTTTTTACCTCAGCGCAATACCATGGTGGTTTCGGGCAAGGGGGTTATTTGCACCAGTTTTGACAGTTGGTGGACAAAATTTAAATGGTTTTGAAGTTGAGAGTGAAAATTTAGACTCCAGCGATAGTTTAGGATCAAAACTGGACTTTTTTCCTTAAAACTTTGACTCAACTCTATGACAGTAGAACATCCACCCATTCTTTAAAATCAATGCAAATAAATCAGTCATCCAGCTTTGCCCTACATCGAATTGCATGTTGGTCCAATGTATGGTTCTTACGATGCTTTATATTTGTGGTCTTACTAAGGAATTTAACATGTTCGTTTCTCTTGATGGAGGCTCCTGAGAACTTGTTGTGCCATGTTCACGTAGGTCACAGTTTCCAGACAAAGAAAGATATGTTCTGGTGATGGATCTGCTATGCCTAAATGCAACCTCTTGATTATTCAGAATTGTAAGACTTCAGTTTGCTGCATGAGTTTTCTGTCATATGTATTGGTATTTTATGCAGGCTGCTTCATGCGTAGGAATGGATCTTAGAATTGGTAATGTAATTTATCTAGTTATATTTGTTGGATCTTTGAGGGCCATTCGGTAATTTCTCATTTGAGAAAAGAAAAAGAAAAAAAGAGGGAATTATACTTTATCCGTCTGTTCATGTGGTCTCAAGTCCTTTATCCGTTCACTATGACTCATATTAACTTCTGTTACACACTGATGTTAAGTGACATCTTGAGTTAGGGATCAATTTCTTACTGTCCAGTGAATTCAGCCTTGTTAGATTGGCTTAACTGAATAAATTTTGCAAGTTATTTGAGCTCAAGATCTAATTTGTTTCGAGAATTGTTGTATTTAATCTGTGAATTGAACTAACTCAAGTGGCGAGGAGGCCAAGATTTATCTTGAGCAGTCCGACATTTGAGAGTAACTAGTAAGGTGCCCGTGCGTTGCAACGAAAAACCAAATAAAAGTGATACATACTATCAAATATGATCTCAAACTGAATAATAAATATCAACTTCATCTTACATCATCATGTATTAAACGAAACATACATGTTCATACTCGTAAATAAATCAAACATTATATTAGTGAAACATGATAGAACAAACACCACATACAACAATATGTACAGAAATGATAGTAAACAATATCATTCCATAGTATTCTTCTCCGTTGAACGCCTAAATATGTGACGAGGCCTCCTGTTTGCAGCCCTATCAACACTTCCCAAAATGCTTACAGGTCCAGGTAGCATGTCGTGCAAATCCTGCAAGAATAGTAGGGGAAATTAATTAAGCATACGAAAAACTCCACAAGTACGTGATATCTTTGTGCAATAAGAGGGCTCTTTTAAAAAAATAAAACTCGCAACAACCCATGGAATTTCGAAGAAAACAACATGTTTCACAAACAACTTTTGCAAAATGGACCGTCTAACAACCATGGAATGAACACAATGCTTGAAGAGAACAAATAGAGCACCGATTCATGAGTTGTGCAAAAGATTGACATACCTCTCGGGAATCTAGTTGCTACTTCAAATGTTTCGAATACGAAGAAATAGTGCAACAACCAACCAATGTCGTACATTGAAGCAACGATCTTGTAGATGACGGAAGTTGAACACAAAATATGGTTCAATATTCTAGTAGAAAAAACATGTTGACCAACTAACTACTTAATCAAAGCTTCCACCATTACAAAAATGGCACAACAAAATCATGTTTGACCAAACAATTTGCAGCCCAAGATTCCCCAGAGCCCTAATCGATTTAAGATCCGAATACTAAAATGCTATGAAGGAATATATTCCTAAACAACTACGAGAAAACAAACTCATACATTAATATCCCAGCAAGGCTTAAAACAACGAACTTCAACATTCGATAAACAAGATTCGACATGTTTCAGTGTATCTGCTCATCCTACACACATTCAAATAGCAAATTAATCCAAGCATGATGGTGCACACAGACTCATATCATAGTATCTTTCCCCTTTTTACATAAGTAACTAGATTGCCAAATCACACATATATCACTGGTGCTACATTATGGATTGTGATAGCTATAGTGCTACATCAGTCTGCAGATCTTTTTTTAACACACTGATTTTACTATCTAATCCAACCCGGATAACATAATCTTGGCCAAGACAAAACTTACACTGACTCCTAGTCTAGAAAGTTGTCTGATATCCATCACGAGAACAGGCTACTTGCCAGCCTTAGCATTTCATTTAAATATTATGGTCTGAGTGTTATCTCAAAATCACATTGGCGATTTTGATATATGATGCATGTACAATTCGACCAAACGTAATTGAATTGATCTAGCTTTGTTATGTGGTGCTATCCAGTATACCTGATTGTTAGATTTAGTTGGATTTGTCCACAAATTTGTATTGCTTTTTTATCAAGGTTTATGGAAGGTATAGTAATGTTGCCACAAAACCTCTCATTATAGCACAAAAACTACTTGAAAGCTAACAATGCGTGTAGAGTTCCATTTGCCCAACCATATGATCTTAAGAATACAATAAATCAGATAGGGTGAAATAAAATCACAAAAGCTACTAACAACTTCATATTTCATACATAGGTGGTGATTAGTTATGATGAGAACTTTATTACCACTATTGATTAATCAAACATCGTGGACCTTCACATACAAAGCAAAGAACTATGTGGGATGTATTACTGATTATGCACACAGACCAAGGAAATCTAATCAGCAAACAACAGCAATTTCAAAGCCACCTGCTGCTAAGTTGTAAGAAAAAGGAAAACAGTAGCATCATATGCCCCGTAAAAATGCATATCACAAGGTGGAAACCGCCACTCTCAGAGCTCAATTGTTTCTCCAAACTAATACTACTGCAACATTCTAATGCAAATATTTCTCTATCTTTGTCAATGCAGATCTATTTATCTAGCATATTCTATCACATGAATGGGGAACATCCACAACTTGATCCACTAAGACAAAACCACTACCTCATAAAACAGTACAAAGCTATTTTGGAGGAAAAAGGCAACCATATATGATAGATAGAACAAAATGTCAAGTCACAACAACATATATGCTAAGATACAGAAAAACAGACAAAACCAGAAAAGCAATAGTATTTCAAAACATGATGATGCACACAGATTGCCTACCCTAACTTGTTTGTGATAAAAGACCTTGTTGTGGTTGTTGTTGATGATGATGGTGCACACAGACTCATATCATAGTATCTTTCCCCTTTTTACATAAGTAGCTAGATTGCCAAATCACACATATATCACTGGTGCTACATTATGGATTACGATAGCTATAGTACTACACTAGGGAGGGATAGTATATAGCACTAAGCTGCTTACAGTTTTATGCACTAACCCCACTAACCAACTTGACAAAAAAATATAGCTATAAGCAGCTGGCATTACATGCGGGAACAAAAAGTTAGACGCACATGTTCTAGTGCGTCACGGCCAAATACTATCCACTGATAATGACAACTACTAAAACTTTTAAGGCTAACAGAAGCATGCTACTATTTATGTATTTCATAAGGCGCTAAAGAAGTATTAAATGACAACACAATATATCTAGAAATCACACCTGCAGGAGACGAACACATTAAGCAGATATAATCATACACCGAGTAACTCATCTAGATAAATAAAAAAATAGAAGATAAAAGAGGAAGGTGATGCCTTGGTATAGTAATCCTTCCACACACAGCGAGCAATCTGATGACCTCCTAAATCAAATGCCTTGAACTTGATCTTCCCAATGCTCAGCTCTTCAAAGTCGGATCTGCGTGAGGTGATCTTTGAACAAATCTCTGCCAGAAGGAACACAAATCCAAGTACAAACTAATTCAACAACTGACCTTTCAAGAGAAACAGGGATGACAATCTTACCTTCAGCGGATTGAACCATAGAATAGTGTATACACACCACATCCAAATTAATCTATATATAGAAAAAATACCAAGATTACATCAACTGAATAAAAACATACCTAGCCAATGATGAGAAGCTTGCTGCTACCGCTCCCCATCTCGCTGTTGTTGAGCTAGCCACAACGCATGAGGCCATCGTTGCCATCCTCTCTGCTTCAGCCATGTGCGGCATGCACATCAATTCACGCGGACATAGAACATGTTGGGTTATATATTGTTTTAGATAAATAGGTTAATAATTTATTGTATTTGCTTCTATCCTATTTTACTGGAATAATTTGACAATTTTGGGCTAGTACAAATTATCAATACAAAACATCTGACAGTTCATGAAATAAACCTTGTCTATCATGGCAGAAAAAATAATATCTTTGCTTTATGCTTCAACAAAACCTCAAGGATTTACAAACACTCTTTGTAAGGATGCCTCTAACAAGATGCAATGAAGACTTATAGAAAGAACTATCAATGCTTGTTTTGTTTCACACATGGAGAGTAAGAAACTGCAGATTACAATGTACCAGGATTATGATGTTCATAAGAGAAGCTAACATCCACATCTACGATTCTGCCAAGACTAAAACTATAGGATGCCAACCACACTATAATAGCATCGAGATAGTACACTGAAATAACCATCCGGGAATCAGGATTATTTGCATGCATACCTCAAATAAAATAACTTTCTAAAATCGATCAATAGTTGTACAACAAGAAATTGCTGCAATCAAGTGAAACAATGGACTGTAAACAAATGACAAGGATAAAATCATGGATGGTTTCAATAGCAAGACATTGCTCATTTGGTTGTTACAACAGAAAAATGGAAGCATATATATGGTCTTCTCACCTCTGTATTGAAGGAGCAATTGTGCGATGAAAACGGTTTGGGGAAATGAGGTCATTGGGCTAGACGGAATAGTGGTTGAATTGAATTCTTAGAAACATGGCTTCTGCAAAGAGAAGATAATGCTACGTATGAGAGAAGATCTGAACATTATAAATATCCAAAGTGATGCATAAATTAGACTCACCTCAAATGCGAATGAGCAAGTATGCAAATGTCATCTAAGTTCATTTGTTTGGCTTATGCATCACCGGGCTTCTTATGGCGTTTATTTCCTCGGCGGCGAGGGGTGAGGGGAGTAGGAGGCGGCGGTGCGGGGGACGGAGAGGGGGAGGCGGCGAGGCGGTTCAGGGGGCGGAGAGGGGGAGTTGGGGGCAGGAGGATGCGGCGACGAGGTGGGGGCGCTACAGCGGATCGGAGAATGAGCGACGGAGGTGGGGGGAGAAGGACGCACGGTGGTGGGAAGAAGGGGGACGGCGGTGGGGGAGAAGGAGCGGCTGCCAGCAGCTTTGGAGAAGAGGCGCGCGGATCGGGAATTAGGGCTAGAATCAAGATGTGAGTATCGAGGAGGCGGCGCGGCATGGGAGGGAGGGGAAGAGCGAGGGGAGGCGGGCGGCTTTAGGATGGGAGGAGGAGGCGGGGTGGCGGCGGCGGCGGGGTGGGAGGGAGGAGGAGGAGGCGGCGCGGGGTGGGAGGGAGGAGGCGGCGGCGGGAGAGCGAGCGGAGGCGGGGAGAGCGAGGGGGAGGCGGGGGGAGAGCGAGGGGGAGCGGATCGGGGCAGCGGGAGGAGAGCGAGGGGGAGCGGATCGGGGCTGCGGGGGGAGAGCGGATCGGGGCAGCAGGGGGAGAGCGAGGGGAGCGGATCGGGCGGCGGAGTGCGGAGGAGGAGGGGGCCGGGGAGGGAGAACGGTTCAGATTCTATCTCATAATCAGATCGAATGGCTAATAAAAAATGAGGAGGACTTATCAACCACCAACTCCTTCTTTTAAAGTAGTAAAGATAATCAAACATTAAAATCTGAGCAAATATGTTGATTTTATGTATTAGGCTGTCCCTTCACGTAAGCATGCTATTTGGTTTAATTGACATGAGAAATCTACTTGCTTACATGTTGATTGTGTCAATTAAAGGCTGCTGGAATTATACTTTTAATTCTAAACTAGTTGCTGGAATTAAACTTGAAAAGTTGCTAAAACTGCACATTTTACAACAATATTTGGACCCAGTTTAACTATTCATCCAGGTTCTCTTGCACTTTTGATTCTTGCATAGTTTTGCAAGATAACTTTCTCTTATGATCATACGCTGCTAAAGGTATCTGTTTCATATGTTTTCTAAGATGTTTTCTGCTTGGCCTTCGAAATGGTGCATCGAGCATTATATTAGCTGGAATCTTGTTACATGAGGATCTTGTTTAGTTTCGTCATTGGCAAGGATTAGATATTTTTTTTTGGAAAAAAGATTTTCTACTGAACAAGTACATATTTCCTCCCTAAATATCAAACATTTTTGCAGCATTGATCTACTTTGCCAAGGTTCATTCATCTGGGTGACTGGGTCGAACCTTAGATTTTGCCAAGCGGCTGCTATTGATGACAATGCAGAGCTCTGGAGGTCCATGCCCGAGCTGTAAAGATGCTGAACAGGTTCGTGAACAATCCAATCTGCTGCTCCTCTGCAATCGCAGTGCCCACTGGATTTGATATCAAATCTCTTTCGATTGGATTCTATCTTCGCTTTGCTTTCAGTTTACAGCGACTACGGTGGTTTCCTCTCACAGAGATCATCATAACTTTATAAAGGTTACCACAAAAAAGTGTTGCATAGAGATCATCATAACTCAGTATGCCGTTCCAGAAAAACTTCATAACAGGGTTACTTACAACACCCCCATTAGTATCTCAGATAGCATGGTACGGCTTGGCAGTTTCAGTGTCAAGCAGGAAAAAACAGCTCGTGGATTAACAGCTATTGTTGTAGCATGCGCTACAACAGTGGGTACTGGTACCCTATTCTATGGAGGATATGGATTAAAGAGAGAGAGAGAGAGAGAGAGAGAGAGAGAGCTGGTAGGTAGCTTAAAATGAGTGGGTCTAGCAATCTCATACCCCTCTTAGGGGTTTATATAAATGAATAAGGTAGGATAGAAAATTCTCATCATACCTCTTAATAATTACAAATGTTGAGGATAAATCCGTACATTCCCTTCTATGCAATAATAATGCTATTGGGCTTATTTCAAAACCCAGTAGCTAAACATATCGGGCATAGGGGCTTGGCACCCCCACAACAGCTATATAAGATGTTCAAATGTTGATCTATCTGAAGTAGTATCATGTGCGGTCATGTGGACAATTCTGTCATGAGAAAGTGCTAGGCATGTTTAATTTAAACACAACATACTTCAAAAGAAAAAGGAAGAAAAACACAACATACTTCAAAAGAAAAAGGGAAGAAAATCAGTGCAGCGTGCATCTATCTGCTCGATTCTTCAGCATAGAATTTGGTACTTGTTTTCCTTACAACTCGAGGTTTTTCAGCTTCTTCGTCGTATTAGCTCTCGCGATTGAAATATTCCATCAAATGACGATGCAGTGGAGATTATCTTCATTCTTCAGGAAAGTTAATGGCATATTTCCAGGTCTTCGGTTTGGAAATATTTCTACCTCACCAGTCTCTACTAATGGCATATTTCCAAGTCTTCGGTTTTGATAGCCTAGGCCCTGAGTCACAAATGATGTTAGGATTTATATGTGCAAATCAATGTGTAATACAACACAACTAACTATAGAATCTTTACAACAGTTTATAGTCATCAAGCTTTGGACTGTGGTACATTTTAGAACCTAACTTTTGGAGTTGGGCTTTCAGTCCGTTCGGTCGGATTTTATTAAAACTAGTAAGTCTTTGTATCAACTACAGTAAGGGTTTCTTTTCAGCCAGGGGCGAAATTGAATAGTTTAGGTACTAGAACCGTCAAAGGCCCAAGTTTAAGAACCAAAATGCTCCTCTCTGACCAAATCAAAACTCTGTTTCTCACCACTGAATTGACGAGTTTTATCACCAGGTATTTGGTTTTGCAACTAGAAAATTAGTACCAAATTTTATTACGAGCTGTATGGTTTTGCAAGTAGAAAATTAGCACCAAATAAGAGGCCATACTTTATACAAAATTCATAGTGACAATAGTTTATTCGTTCCATTGCACTTGCTTAGTTCCTACTCTTTTTGGAATAAAAAATATATAATACTCCCTCATTCCTAAATAGATGTCATTCTAGTAGTATGCGCAACAACTAAGGCATGTATATAAAATATCATATTACCATCCTTCATTCAGTCATTTATTGCTCTGGTATGGTATGTGATACTCTAGTCTAAAATAGTAAACGACCTTGAAAATAGGTATGGTGTGCAAAGGAAAAATGATAACAAGTCTAAAATAGGAATAATGTGTATTTTAAAATAAAATTTGGAAGCGAGAATGAGATGTATTTAGGAACGGATGGAGTAGGAACGAATGGATGCTATGAGTTTGTTGCAGGGTACCTTCAAAACGAGAGTCTATATCTTTCCTCTCAAGGCTCTTGAGTCGTTGCTGTAGGCATGTAGGGAGCGACTTTATACCAGGGCAATCAATAATGGTGAGGAATTGAAGGGACGTGTATGCTTGTGGCCCATTTGGTATGGCCGCCAGGCAGCGGCAATTACGAAGGTCCAGGGATTTCAACGATGGGAGCTCCCCCGAGCAAGATTCCAGTGATCTCAACCTATCACAGTCCCAAATTGTTAGGTCTTGTAGGGCATCCAGCTGGCCTGATAGGATCTCAATGTTACAGCACCCATTAATAAAGATGACCGTGAGGGTCGAGGGAAGATTGAGAAGCTCTGAAATGCTATCACAGTCTTCTAGATGTAGAGATTCCAGGCATGGAAGGAAAACCTCCGTGGGTGATGGCGACAGCTTTGGTACAGCTGTGGAGGGCAGGATGTCAATTACTGCTGACTCTTCCTGCTCTTCAACTTGATCTATTATTACTGCTGACTCTTCCTGCTTCCCAAATTTCAACTCAAGCTTGGGGCATTCGCTAATAGTCATTGTTTTGAGAGATGCGGCCACGTCGAAGAGCTTCACCAAACTTTCACATCGCCATATAGATAGAGACTGGAGACATGGCAGGAGTTGACTCCTTTCTGATGCTGATTGCTCAGGAGGTTGTGCATATCCAATTAGTTCCGTGCAAAGAGAAATTTGTAATGTCCTCAAGGATACCAAGCTTTGGAACTCTTCCTCTGGCCAGTGGACAAGCCCATCGCAGTCCAAAATTTCCAAATCTTGAAGCTGTGCAAAACATTTCCATAGCGCTAGCGCACTTGAGCGGAAGAAGAAGTTGCAGCCACATAACCTCATGATCGACAGAGGGGACTTATACTTCCGTTTCTCCTTGGCGTCCGCCAGGTCAGCCGGCAGTTCTATTTCCGAACCGAAGTATGCAAATTCCAAACTGGACAATGAAGTCATAACATATCTAGCTGCCCGTAGATAAATCTGCTGGTTGCCACTATATATTTCCAATGCACTGAGCTTCGGTGCTTCAGGAAAACTTGTTAGCTCTGGGCATTCCACAATACTAGCATCCTCAAGGTTAGGAAAGGTGGGTTGTTCACCATCTGTTGCTTCCGTCGCCCCCCAGCTCTTTAGACTCTTTAAATTGCTTAGCTTGATTACCTTCAATTCTGGAAATGATGACAATGACGTTAGCTTTTTGCAACTCTTGATAGAAAGCTTCTCAAGTCGAGGAAACATTATCTGTTCTCCTTGCCTCCTATCCATTTCGCACCATCTCTCGAAATCCGGCAGACTTTCTAGCCGAAGCTCCTTCAGTTTGGGAAATGTACAACTAAAGGATGTATTACCGCTGTGAGAAGCTCTAGAAGCTTCCGGTAATGCCGTTAGCTTTTCGCACCTCTCAATAAACAAATTCTCAAGTTGAGGAAACATTATATGTTCTCCTTGCCTCCCATCTATTTCGCACCATCTCTCCAAATTTGGCAGACGATCTACCTGAAGCTCCTTCAGTTTTGGAAATGTAAAGGATGTATCACCGCTGCACAAGAATTTTATTTTTCCCAATCTATCCAAAATAAGAAGTCGTAGTTCTGGTAGCTGCCACAGTGGAGGAAGCTTCTGGAGCTTCTCGCAAACAGACAAACAAAGCTCGACCACATTTTGCAACGTACCCATCCACGTTGGAAAAGTGGTCCCTCGATAGGAATATATATTTAGAGCCTGCAACCCATCATGAGGTTTGAGGCCCTGCAGCACCGTATGATATCGCCCTTCCTCCTCCAGAGGCTCACTCCATGATAATGTCAGTTCTGTGAGTCCCTCCTTATTTCCGAGGTTTGCCACTTTTGCATTTGCTTCTATCACATTTTCTAGCTGTCTTAGCTCTAGTCGACCACAAAGGTTTAAATGCTGCAGCTCTCCAAGATTACTGCAATCAGAGCCAGTACCCACTACAAAACGTGTAAGTGTCTGTAGGGAAGTGAGTCGTCTGAGGTCTGGCGGCATGCATTTCAACTCCCTGCATCCATCGGTGCTGAGGTGGCGTAGGGCATTCATGTACTTCATTTGCCTTGGAAGTCGACGAAGACGATTGCAGCCAGAAAGGTTTAGCGTTTGCAGGTTGTATAGAATGCTTATATCTTCTGGAAGTGCTTCGATTCCACTATCCGAGAGATCAAGATACCTCAGGTGATGCAAGTGCTTTGGTTTCAGTAGGAATTTACTCCCATATTGACAGAGTCGTAGTGCTCGCACTGAGCTATACTTTGATGGATGCTGCAACGAACCATATACTTTGGTTTCACCACAAAGCAGTGTTTGGATAGTTGGAGACATTTTCTTTAGAGAATCATTCAAAAGAGTAACTTGGTTGCATGGCAAAAACAAATGGCGAGCAGTACTTGGAAGCAACTCCGTTTGACTAGGTTCCTTAACTATAATGACACATTCCTTTTGCATAACGGACTGTGCAACATCATGCATAAGATCATGTATTTTGCAAGTAATTCTAGAACAATACCCATGTATGCTTCTATATGCCCAAACTGGTACTTGCTTCACATCCTGAAAGAATGACCTTGAGGCCAGCTCATCGAATATCCGTTTCCCGATGGTTTCAGGACGGATTTCTTTCTGCGCTGGGATAAAGCCATTTGCCATCCATATTTGGATCATCTTATCGACATCAATCTCATAATCCTTGGGAAACACTGCACAGAAAGCAAAGCACTGTTTCATGTGTGACGGCAAGTCGTTGTAGCTGAGCTTGAGTATCGGTAAAATTCCAGTCTCCTCATTACAGATGGTGCTTTTTGTTAACACAGCCCTCCATTCTTCCACGCTGGTCTTGGTGCAATCTGAGCCCGATCTTTATTGCTGACTAAAGGAGAGCCAACACATCTCTCCGCAATCTCACCAACCATCTGCACTAGCTGATCAGACTTTTCCTTTTGCACACTGAATGCTCTTGTCTTGATGATTTCCTCTAAGAAGATATTCTCCAAAGCTGAGAGGTTATAGGCTTCAACTGTACCCATTGCTTGAGCCACTCCTTCATCGCGAGTTGTTGTCAGCACTGCACTGCCAATGCCACCATGTTGAAGGCGGGCCTTTAGCTTCTCCCACTTATCGGAGAAGGTGATCCCACTTTTCCATACGTCATCCAATACAAGGAGGAATCTCTGTGCGCTCACTACATTTTGAAGGCGATCCAGTGGTGGTGATTTGCTGTCACCCTTCTCTTTGGTAGGTGCTTTTTCAACTATACTTTTAGCCAGAAAATCCACATCAAAGTTGTCAGACACGCACACCCAGAGCCGTAGCTGAAAATGCTTCTGAACTTGAGGGTCATTATAAACAAGCTGCGCTAAGGTAGTCTTGCCCAACCCCCCCATTCCAATGATGGGAACAACCGTGAGATCTGCATTGCTAGCTTGACCAAGCAATATGTCAACCACCTTCTGATTATCCTTGGCTCTTGATCTTTCAGCAATCTTGGTAGGGTCGAAGATGTTAGGATCCGTCTGCCTCCATTGCTTGGACACCTGTGGTTGAGGGTGGTATCTGAACCCGAAAGCATTCATCTCTGCGACAAGGACCTCAACACTCTGCACAATCTTGTGAAGCTTGTTGCCCATCCTGTAACGAAATGCAATACGGTTGTGAGAAGGAAAGAGTTTTACTGCATCCACGACGCCAAGCTTGCCGTAGTGCCCATCCTTCCTGGCTTTGCGGCGGAGTGCCTCATACTCGAACTCGTCGAAGGCGTCATTCGCCTCGTATGCCACCTTCTTGAGCGCCTCCAGCCAGGCTTTGGCCCCTGCTCTCTGGGCCGCCTGCTCCTCGGCGTCAGTGATGACGTCCAGGATGGCCGGCAGGTTGCGCATGAGGATCTCATGCTGCTCCTCCATGCCCTCCATCACCTCGAACCGCTCCAGGAGGTTGCTGGACGCCTTCTCCTTCACCAGGGAGACAAGCGGCCCAATTATCGGCCCGATCATCAGCTCAGCCATTGGAGCACTCAAAGCTCACAAGAACACACGCGCAGTAACACAGGGAAACACAACTGCAGTGGAGAAGAGAATGGCCGTCTGAGCAAGTGCCTTGGAGGAAAAATGTAAATCAGACAAGGCAAGGCAAGCCACGTGAGGGCATCTGGGCATGGGCATCTTGGAAGGAATTGGGAAAGGTATGCGTGCTCTTTGTCTAACAAGCTACCCCCACGATAATTCCTACTAGACACTGTACCCTGATATCCCCTTGAATGAGCTCATTATGGAATATTACAACCTTTGGTAGATAGGACTGGGGCATCAACTTGATGTCCTACTACTAATCTAAAAATGATAATCATTTTGTGCTTCCTGTCGTGTGATTTAAATTTCTTAATCCATCCCCTCCGTTTTCTTATCACTCATTGATCTAAAACTTACATCGAGACCCGTCCCTTTCTCGTTTTTTGGGGTGAAATGTGATGTGAGGACTCTTTACTTTTTTTAACTTTAAAAGATTTCTGAAGTTTTATACTTTTCTTTTCGCTGGATCCTCATTTACATTAAAAGAAGAACTCACTATACGATAATCTCATTTGCCGTTAACAGGCTGGCCCCTTCTGGTCTTTGTCCTTACAATATCACGTGAGCAGTGCTTCTATGTAGCAACCCTTAATATAAGTTGTACAGATCTTAAATCAAGTAAAGAGGTAAGTAATCACCATTCATCTTTTATTCATGCTTTAATATTTGTGCAGGGCTTTGTGATTGAAGGAAGTATAGTATATGACATCGCTTCATGGCCAGGGCTTTGGCCTTTCTTTTCTTCTAAGAAAAGTTCCTATATATGCTAGAGGGAACTTTTCGATACAAAATTAAGCAACTCAATTACACCATAGACCTTACAAACCTTGTACAATCTCAGAAACATTAGGTTGACATGGCCAGTTCTGGTTTATCGGCACTTCTTGATGGTTTTCTGAACCCTGATTCCACTCGTTGCATATCATTATGCATGTCGTCTTCTCAAGATAGCATCATCGACCGTCCTCTCCGGCTGCAAACATGCAACAAGTGATTGTGTGGTCGATGTCCTTAGTGTAGTGCCATGCGCCGGGACGCATGTATTATTTTTCTTGTTAGGATAAAGCAATCCTGGTGTAAAAATAAAAATTGAACCAAAATTAATGATTTATCCACATACTGGTTGAACTGTAGTTTAACATTCAGTTTGTCCTACAGAACTCTCGTTATGAATAGTTTATATGGAAAGGAACTGATTATTATAATTGTCATTGGAATAAAAGCAATGCTGATGTAAAAAAATGAATCAGAAGTTAATACATTATTCATGTGCTGGTTGAACAGTAGTACAAAAAATATATTCAGTTTGTCCCAGAGAACTTTTGTTGTGAATCATTTGTAGAGGAACCGGTCGTCATTTTGTAGGTTATTTCAGGTTACTCAACATTTTAAACACAAATAGTGAAGTATAACACGGAAAGAAAATTGTACCGCAGGTGATGCGTGGAGATCTTTGACACATGGTGTTTTTAGAAGTTAATTGTCTATAATTTCTTAATGACACAACATGGATACTGTACACTCAGAAAGCACGGTGTATACGCCAGCCAAGGGTGCACCCAGAATAAATTTGTTCCGTGTCCCTGATTTGCGCTTACAGCAAGCAACGTTTCTTTACTTTGAGCATGCAGCATGCAAAGAATCGATTCTTTCATAATCTTTCTTCGATGAAGCAAAAAAAAACTCGAACATACCCCACCACAAATGGAGACTTCAAACACTATAAATAGACCAACAGTTGAAGAACAAATGTGCCTGTTAGCCTGTATACAAGTATTTTTATACTTGTCTTTACAGGCCGGTCAGGAGGACACCTTAACATGGAGGCTAACTTGGAATGGAACTTACAGCGCGTGCTCTGCATACAGAGCACAGATCCTTGGAACAACAAGCACTACCATGAATGCCCTTATTTAGAAGACTTGAACACCTCAAAAATACAAAATTTTCGCCTAGCTAGCCATACAGAACAGAATCTGGATAGCAGACCGGTCAGCCCATCGTGGGTGGCACGATCATCATTTATCCTCTTTGTAGGCATGCGCTAGAGTCCGCTATCCATCTCTTGGCCGAATATTGTTTTTCCAGAAGAATCTGGGCGGCCATTGCGCATTGGACAACATGCTCATCTCTGAATCCAACCACCTAGCAGAGCCCTTCCCCCATTCAACATTGGTAGGAGGCGGCCATCCTCTCGACCAGAGCTCCACGAAAAGCTATAGCGTCGCTCGTCATAGTGGTGACATGGGAAATAAGAAGGAAAGGAACATCCGGATTTTCCGATCAACGGCAAGCACGCCAATGTCACTGTTTGCCCGCATAAAGGAGGAGACTGGATCTTGGGTCATGGTGGGAGCCATGAGGTTGGCAACCGCTTAGTCCTGTAACAGTCTAACATAGTAATGCTCCCTGACGTCTCCATTTGGCCCTGTAACTTGCCCTCTGGGTTTTTGACCTTAAACCAAATCATGTGTCCTTGGTTCTCAATGTAAGCATGCAAGCAAAACTTTCAATACGAGAAATCCACTCCATCGAACACAAGTGGCTTGGTTGAATACTTGTTTGCTACCGTGGCTCCTAAGACCGGATCTACGAGAAGAACTAACCAGGCTCTGATACTACTTGTAGGACCGATATAGCAACAGAGGGGGTGAATAGTGCCTTCAAATTTTTTCTCTGAGTATTCTCTTAATTTTTACTCTAGTAGTTATGAGAAGATATGAAAATGAAGAAACCAAAAATCCAAAATTTCTCAGAGCTATTGAAATTTTCAGCCCATGAATAGTGATTTCAACACTATTTCAAATTTGAAAAACCATGTAACTCTTGATCCGTCAACCTAAAAGACTTCAAACTTGAACCAAATCTAGTTCATGACATTAGAAACCTATGCCAATCAAAAAAACTTGAAAGAACTTAAGATAATTGGGATATTTTGGTCCGTAAAGCTCTGTTGCACTAAAACTGAGCTAAAACCTAAAATTGAGCTAATTTTCAAACCAAAGCATCAAATCACTTGAAATTTGATATGCACCTTCTCTACAATGTCAGGAACCTATTCCAATAAATGATTGAGAGAATCGTTGCCAAAGTTCTAAGCTTTTTTGGTTTGAAAGCAGATTGCACCAAAAACAGGTCCAGAACGCTCATGGATGAATAATGGCCAAGATGGCTCTAGGTGTGTCCCCACATATCCCAGCAAGCAAGAACACCAAAGAAATCAAGGTAGAAATAACTAGATCAAGAAATCATTTGGAGAGACAAAAAAGAGCAAAAATCGAGTTTCTTGACGAACTTACTACCAAAGTGCCTAGATGGGCGAAGATTGAATTTCTGAAATTATCTCTATCTCTTATACGTCCTTAACACAACAAGATTAAAAAGAGAGAAGAAAAGAGAAGAGATTAAAACCGACCAAATCAAGAGTAAATCAATTAAAACAAAAGATAGCCATGGAAATGATCAAAAATTAATTCTATTGCTGCTTGAGGAGGAAAGTTTTACGTTCACTCCATTTTAGAGGACAAAGAGCACATAAAACATTCAACTCTCAAATCCTAACCCTAAACAAGAGAGAAAGGTTCGATGGTTAACCACAAATCTCCATCCCAACCCCTTAAATATATGGGCTAGATAGCCATATCTAACCCTTAGTGGATACTATCCACTTTGCACAATGGAGAAAACCTGTTGACCCCACACACATAGGTTTTACTTACACATATTCACTTATGCACGTTTTTCAAAACGCATAAGTCCAAATCCGCTAAGTCCTTAGCTTTGACCCAACTTGATCAAACCAGCTTCTCCATGACCTGAACCGCCTTCCCAAGCGCCGCTCGCATGCTACGGTTTCTTCTAAAGGCATTTCCAGTATTTTGGTCAAATTACCAAAATACCCCTCCTTGACCCAGTCATCTTCTTCCATTGCAAGCAATCGTCATGCTTGCCATATATAGGTGCACCACTGGCTTGCCATGCATCGATAAGTCTCTCCTATTTTGGTTTCACTGGACCACGCCTCATTTAGATCAACCAAGCCACATGGTGCAACCCGCCGTTCAAACTTGGCTTCAATATTTTTGACTTTTCTCGTGCCATGATTGAGCTCACCGTCTCATTCGACATCCTCAATCATTCTAGGTCTCGGCTCCTCCATGAGCGTAGCTCCAATCCTCGTTGTTGACCACAAATGATTCTAAGCGATCCTGCACATCTAAAAATAAATAATTCATTTTCGGGCATAAGTTCTTTATAACTTGACTCATATTAGCTGTAACATGCCTTATGCAACCTAAAACCACTGAACTAGGTCACCAAATCATCCTATGACTTAGAATTTCCCAAAATCATCTATTTCTGTAGGCTGTTGAGAAAAAATATGCAAATTTCAAATTTCCACTCTAAAATGATAGTAGTTCATCACAACAAACTATGGACCTTTTCATCACAACACTCTAAAATTTCTTAATCCATCCCCGCTCAACTCAGCTTTTTTCAGCTTCAGCTTTTAGCTTCAGCTTTTTTCACTATTTAGTAATTCGTCTTTTTCTGATTTTTTTAGATATTTTGGGCTTTTTTGTATTTTATTTTTTCCCATATTCCTTTGCATTGTCCGTGATGGGCTAACATGTTTTTTCTATTTTTATATTTTTTTTAAATTTAATTATGCCTAATAAGCCAACTCAGCTACAGTAAAAAAAAGCTAGCTACAGTGAAATTTCAGCCAGAAGCCATCACTAGTACTACCTTGAGACCCGTCCGTACATCTCGCCCTTTCTCGTCTTTTGTAGGGGTGAAATGTGATGTGAGGACTCTTTAGTAATTTTAGTAATTTCTCAATTGAGAAAAGAAAAGAAATATAAAAGTTGTATTTCCAAAGGCATTTTGGTAATTTCTCAATTGGGAAAAGAAAAGAAATGAAAAAGGAAAAAAGGGGTAGGACCCACCTGTCGGTGGGCCGATCTGAGGGGATAAGGGGAGGAGACCCTGTCTCCTCCCATGCACCGATTCATTCGATTGGAGTCGGTCTTCTGCGGTGGTGGCTTCGGCGAGAGGTGGTGGCACATGCAACGCTAGCGCCCTAGGAGCTTCGGCTCCGGCTGTTGGTGGCCACCACGTCGAGCTCCTCTCCTCCTCCTTGCATCTATTTAAGGGGGGTCACCTCACCTCGTGAAGGGCAGAGCAAATCCGAGTGAGCACTTGAAATTCTTCTCTTTTCTTCCTGATTGCTTTGGAGTTTGGTCTTTGGGGCCTCTTCTTTGCTGGTAACCGCTGGTCTTAGTGGTGATTTGTGGCCCCTGGTGCTCGATGGCGAGACATACTTGGTCGATGCTTTTCGCGTTCTTGTGCAGCATCTACTTCCCTCAACTTTGCTAGTTCCGGTGTGTACCGAACGGCAAAATGACATTGTATCTCCGTCTACCATGCTCCTCTCTCGCAACAGCACAGAGAGGCGCTAGGCTTTCTGGGACAACACCTTCGGGTGTGCCTTACCTGGTTCTTGTCGGTGATTTTGCTTTCGCCGGCTTGTTTTACTTCTGGACGGCTTAGAGTGTTGTCTACACCGTGAGTATTTTAGTTCTTTTGATTGCAAACTTTGTGAGCTATGCTAGTTCATTAATCTCTGGTATATGCTCTAGTACTGGGAGACATTGTTTGCTACTGGTCTTGGTTTAAAGCTCTATGAAGATCTTGTCAAATACTGAAATTGATCTGAATAATTAAGTAGATTTGAGCTCAAATTGGGTTGCTTACTATTGTCTGTATCATAGATCTTTGAGTTACTTCTTTCGGTTGGTCAGATCTATTAACATGCTCTATGATTATTTGACATGCAATAGTTGATATTCTGCGTTTAGTTTGGTTCATAAAAGATCATTTCTTCTCTGTTTTACATTATGTACGACTGTGTATTCAATCTTCTAATCTTTATCTATCAGAATACTGCTTTATAATCTTTTGCTTGTGAACATTTGTTACATCGAAAGTTAGAGATTCTATCCATTGTATATGCAAATTTGTGACAGTAGAAGCATGAATTAGAGCTCAAATCTTAATCGCTAGTTGTCTTATCAATTGGTGAGGAGTATAGACAAGCAGGCCAATATCAAAGTCTTGAGCAACTCTGCCCTGAGAGCAATTATGAATCTAAAACTTGAGCTTTATGCTAGTTTTAGTGATCCTTGGTTCATGAGAATGCTTTACATGCTTATTTTGGCAGTAGTTATGGTTCATACATTAAATATTTGCTCTTGTATAAATGATATGATTGAATTACATGTTTATATGCAATTTCTGTTATTTATGTACTGCTAGAAATGTACTATAATAATGATTAATTATGCTAAAATTATATCTAAATTTATACTTATACTGCAATATTTTCAACAATCCAGAAAACCTAGTCTTGAAGAAATGGCTTCATCGTCTGACGTTGTTAAGCCAGAAGTGTTTGACGGTGTCAACTTTAAATGTTGGTAGGCTAAAAAAAACTTTGGCTAACTGATCTTAAGTTATTTTGGGTAATTTTAAATCCTCTAGTGTTCCCATTGGAAACCGCTGATATATCATGGTGGGAGGATGCGAATAATTCAGTTATAGCCCATTTGTTAGCCATCTTATCCAACCGATTGTTCGACGTCTATGTTAGCTTCACCAATACCAAACAACTCTGGGACGAACTTGATGAGAACTATTCCAAAAGGGATAATGGTAATGAGTCGTTCATAACTGCTGCCTACTTGAACTTTAAGATCATAGAAGGACGGTCGATGATGGAACAGTTCCATGAGCTACAACTCTATGTACGTGAGTTAAGTCAATATGACTGCATCCTGGCAAAGAAGTTTCAAGCCAATGTCATCTTGGCTAAGTTACCGCCCTCGTGACGTGACTTTGTTACCGCTCACCAACATATGAAGGAGCGCTTGACTATCAATGAGTTGTTAGCTGCTATTAATATCGAAGAGTGTGCTAGAACCGGTGATTGTGTAGGAAAGGCTCAAGTTCAGGCTTGTCAGGTGGAGGTCAAGAGTACTAGAGGCTTTGGGAAACGAAAGGTTAAGAATCAGTCCTAAGTCAAGCTCCAACCAAAAAAAATGAAGAAGAAAAAGAAGGATGCCATCTGCTTTGTTTGCGGAGAGATTAGTCATAAAGCCAACCACTGCCGTAATTGTAAGGGCAAGGGTCCTTCCCCTGGTCAGCATAAAGGCTGCAAGGTTGAAGTTAATGTTGCACTGGCTAACTCTAGTTCAGAAGAGTATGTATCTCAGTTCTTTATGGAAAATCTATTAATTGATTGGTGGATTGATACAGATACTACTAGACATATATAAGCTGATCAATCTTGTTTCTCTTCCTTTTAGGGTGAAGGTGGTGGATCTGTCCTAATGGAGAACGAAGCCGCTGCGACAGTACATAGGATTGGATAGGTGTACCTAAAGCTTACCTCAGGTAAAACACTTATCCCGGAAGACATGTTGTATGTGCCTGCTATGACTTACAATTTTTTTAGCGGGTCGATGCTATGTAGGTAAGGAATAAAGCTTATTTTTAGTCCAATAAGATCGTGTTGACTAAATTTGGTAATTTTGTGGGTAAAGGCTATGATGATGGAGGTATGTACACGAGGTTTCAGGGAATTTGCGTACTCACTGCACATTTGACCAGGAGGATTATGTGAAGGACACCTTGCTGCCAAAGGTGAGCTTATAACTCTGTTTGTGTAATTCAAACATCCGCAGCAGCACAACACTAGCAAATGAAAACACAAAAACTATAACCAAACATCAAAACATATTAGTTGGGCAGCTCCTCTTGTTTTTTTTTCCCTTTACTGCTTTTTTTAGAACCAGTTACCACTATCATATATGGAGTTATTTGAATTAATTTTATTCCTATTGTTATGCCTTCAAACTAAATTACATCTTGTGGGGGGTGGCCCCTACCTTGGTCCAAACGGTATATATGTACTCTTGGAAGAGTAGACTTAGATAATGATATTTATGTAACTTAGAAAAGAGAAAGGACATGTGTACCCCTATAAAGGAAGGAGCACATAGGGATATCTGTATAAATAAGCCCTCATATATATACACACACACGCACATGCGGCTGAGTGCGCTAGGAGGAAGACCAGGGCACTTTTTTTTAGCAAAGAATCAGACAATACCAACTTCTAAGATACTAATACAGATTTCTATTACTATCCTCAGGGTATATAGGTTACGGACAGTCCTTCCCGAAATCCCTTTCTTTTACTATTCAGTGTGTAATCATAACACATGTATTGTTGCAGATCCTCGCAGCAATACTTTTCAGTAAAGGAGAACCACAAACTGAAGCATCCCAAACAGAACTTCCACCGCCGGGAGACCAGGAAGAGATGCACGAGATTTCTGCACCGAGAGACGATGAAGAAAAGCGACTCCCAAAACGCACTGACCAAAACAAGTCATCTGATCAAGGAAATGATGATGAGCAAACTGATGCAGAGGAATTGCAAGAAGCTCTGTTACCCCTTACTTTGGCACAAATTGAACAGTGCAGATGGCTTTGCTCTTGCGGATGGTGCATTTGTGGCAAAGCTCACGGCTTTAGCAGAGGAGAAATGTCAGGCCACGGCTGACAGCCTGAGAATAATCATGTCTGCTGCTTTATATTTCTTCAGAGCAAATAATCATGTCTCCAGTTCTCGGAGACATGCGCCTCGCCTCGTTTTTCATCTCGCTTTTTTTCTTTTTTCTTTTTATTTTTACGAGGGGTAACATGAAAGACTTTGGTGAAGGACGAACTCATCTATTCCCGATATTTCATATTAGACGGTAGGGAAATTATGAATACTATCTGGTACTCTTTTGAGGCTTACTTTGCAGTCAGCTTTAGTAGATTAGTTATAGATTTGATGGAAGCTCCTTTTAGCTACAAATGCATCTGTTTTTTTATTGGAAGATTGACCTAGAAAACGGTGCAATACCTCACCATGTGATGCCCGAATAGATATAGGCCACAGTTTTTTATCTGAAGGTGAAGCACCGCTCAAAACAGTTTAAAGTCAGCTTTTGCTTTTTTACATAATTTCGTCTTTTTCTGGGTTTGGTTAGATTTTTTGGGTTTTTTTGCCTTTTCTTTTTTTTTTGCATTCATTTGCATTGGACGTGATGGGCTAACATATTTTTTCTATTTTTAAGTTTTTTAAATTTAATTATACCAAATAAGCCAACTCAATTACAGTAAAAAAAATAAGCTAGCTACAGTAAAAAAAGTCATAAACCAACGCCAAACTGAATGCATTATTGCCATGTAATAGTGGAGGACATAAGTCCTGTTTCCAAGCTAGTTAGTAGAAAGAAAAAAAATCTCCAAACCAAAATTTTTATTTCCCGAACTTTTTTTAAAAAAAAACTACCTTTCAGATCATAGGTGTGAATTCCATTCCAGAGACCATTCTGATTTACCTTTTGGTATGGAATACGCCAGTAACAGTCCATTCCGGTGTACCGTTCTAGAGTATAATATAAAAATTATATATTTATATGTATATAAAAAATAAGAGTAGATAAGTACTAGTTACTATGCTTCCTAATATAAATTTTGAAGAAAAAGAATAGCAAAGGCCAAAGGGGTTAGTTCAATCTGGCACGTATCTGCACGGTTTGACTCAAATCTGGCCCATGACGTTTGTAGTTAGAGGCTAGTGTACTTAGTGGGCCTGGCGTGGTTTGAGTCAAATCTGGCCTGGCACGGACAGAGGGCCGAGCAACACACGCACACTTAGTTGGGCTGTCGTGGTTTGAGTCAACAAGCGCAAGCCCATCCGAACTGAGCGATTCTGGGGCAAAAACACGTGTGCGGCACGACGGAAAGATTGTTTTTCGGCCGGTACCGAAATTGGTGGCACAATTTCATCCGGAATGACCGGATTTTTGACTGGTACAAGATGCAACCTCCTTTGTGCCATTTTATAGGTTAGGATAGAACATACCAGCCATTCCAGTCGGTACCTAAACTCTGTTTCAGATCCCTATCCCGTCCAAACAGTCCCAGAGGCCTATTAGACAGAAACTTGGCCTGTCAAAATCCCCTAGGATTAGGCTGTTTACTGCAAATCCAAAACAAGGCACATTGAAACTTACCAAGAGTGGTGGATGACAAGGCTCCAATTAGACCGTGGGAAATTTTCTTATTCATACAATAATTGAATTATTTATTGTGGATAAGTGCAGTGAAACTGGAACTTAGCGTGGAAAATTACAGGGAAGACGTTATATGATGAAATTTCAATTGATTATCGTTCTTATATGCCACTTGACTATAGCTGAATTAGTGTCTTAGTGGCTATCATTTCACATTTTTTTTAGTGTCTTAGTGGCTATCATTTCACATTTTTTTTAGTGTCTTAGTGGCTATCATTTCACATTTTTTTTAGTGTCTTAGTGGCTATCATTTCACATTTTTTTTAGTGTGCGAAGATTTGACAGCTCAGTGACTATCATTTTACAATTTGACAGCAAAACTGGCGGTGACGGGTCTCCGTGTCGGATGGCTCTGACCATTCCTCCAACTAGCTCAAACAATTAGAACTGCACCACCACCGAGTCTGAAAGACGCGTGAGTAGTCCTCCTGAATGACTCAGTCTGCCAAGTGCAACATAAGTCTGAGTGTTTGACAGCACCATGAATAGTCTGGTCTGCTCTAGATGACAGTAGAATTCCACAACGACAACTCACCATTTTTTGTTTGACTCCTTTCTGTCTGCATCATTTGAACAATTAACCGGTGCTCTACAATATCTACATGCATATAAGCACCCCCAAGAGCAAAACTGCAAAACTACACCCGTCTGCATCCTTCACTTCAGAGATACCAGTTGATCTCTTCAGCTTGCTTTCTTTCCTCTTCTTTGCTTTTCTACTCCTTGTCCTGGTCATTTTTTCTGCACCAGTTGCTTGAGAAGATCAAATGCAAGCTCTATTTGAGTCTTTAATCAGCCAAAGTCACCATGGAGGTCAGTAAAAGCCGTGCTTCTGCTAATTGCTTGTGCTTACTGTTGGTGTTCATGTTTCTTGATGCTCCTATGGCCGCCACCAAGCCATCACTACCACAGTTGAACAAGACACAGGAGAGTATCATGAGAGATATTTCGAGCATGCTGAGCAGTAGTAATAGTACTATTGCTCTATCCCTCACCAAGAACTGGAATACCAGGTCAAATCCATGCCTATGGAGTGGAGTCAATTGCTCTTCTTCTCCTGGCTTGAATTCCTCTGCGTCTGCGGTTGTCATCCAGCTCTCCCTCTCTGGCTTTGGCCTCTCCAACGCCACTATCCTTGCCTCCATATGCACTCTTGATACTTTGCAATCTCTTGATCTCTCAAAAAACTACTTCGCCGATTTGCAGAGCCAGTTCTGTCCGTGCCCCATGAAGGCCGGATTGAGAGCACTGAATCTCAGCAGCAACAACTTGGCTGGTCAGCTTAGTGAATTCTCTGGTTTTCCTAAACTTGAGGTTCTTGATCTGTCCTTCAATTCTATAAATGGCGATGTGAGTGCCCAACTTAGTTATTTGACAAAATTGAGAAGCTTGAACCTTAGTTCCAATGACTTGGTAGGTCCTGTCCCTACAAACATGGCTCCATCTTTCCAGGAACTGGTGTTGTCTGGTAATAATTTTAGTGGCCACATTCCAATGAGTTTGTTTCGATATGGAAATCTTACTCTGTTGGACCTCAGCCAAAACAATCTAACCGGTGATGTCCCAGATGAGTTCATGAACTTCCCCAAACTCAGAACTTTGCTCCTTTCAGGTAATGACTTGAGCGGCGTAATACCAAGGAGCTTGCTGAATGTCACAACACTGTCTCGGTTTGCAGGCAACCAGAACAAATTTTCTGGCTCAATTCCTAAAGGAATCACCAAGAATATTAGGATGTTGGATTTGAGTTACAACATGCTCAGTGGGGAGATTCCCTCTGATCTCCTCGCACCTGCCAGTTTGGAGGCCGTTGATCTCACTGCCAATACGCTTGAAGGGCTCATTCCTGGGAATTTCTCTCAGAGCCTCTATCAGCTGAGGCTCGGTGGCAACTTACTCAATGGAAGCATCCCAGAATCAATCGGTAATGCCATCGGCTTGGTTTATCTGGTGTTGAATGACAATCGGCTGGTAGGAGCTATACCTTCACAGCTCAGCAAATGCAAGAGGTTGGTGCTCATAGACCTGTCGTCAAACAAGCTGCAAGGTGTTGTACCTGATGAGCTGGGCAACCTTGAGCAGCTGATAGCTTTGAAACTCCAAATGAACAATCTCAGTGGATATATCCCAACTTCATTTTCTGACATGACAAACCTGGAAATATTTAACCTTGGTCAGAACTCATTCACTGGAGAGATACCTTTCAGGGTAGCCCGGTCGGCAAAGCTCTGCTACGTGGATATACATGGCAACAAGCTCAGCGGTGCAATTCCATCTTCGATCACCTCACTGCATTCTCTAATCACCCTTGCTCTCGGGAACAATGAGCTAACTGGAACCATCCCCACAAACATTGGAACTTTAAGTAACTTGGAGGTGCTTGATCTTTCACACAACTTCTTGTCCGGTCAGATACCATCCTCAGTTGCAAGCCTGCAAAGATTAACATATTTGTTGCTTTCTGGCAACCAGCTCTCTGGACCCTTGCCTGAGTTACCTAAATGGGTGATGGTTAATGTAACTGGAAATCCAGGTCTCACAAAAGGTACAGAAGACAACGACACTTCATATAGTATGACAGGCATTCAAGATGATTTCAGATCAGCTATATGGGTCGCAGCAGTTTCTTTTGTGGTTGGCTTCATTATCTCCTTGTATTGGGCTGGGATCAGGAAAGTAATGGTTGTGAGGTTGAAGGAGCCAAAGCTGTGATGATCACTATATCAATGACAGTGTAGAAGCTGGCAAAGTTGACCCATGTACTGGGAAAGCATAGTGACAAATTCAAAACTTGGTTGCAAATCCCTGCAAGTCACCAAGAGATGTATTATAACCATGGTTCCAAAAACCAGCGGTAACAGGCCGGTTACCGCCGGTAACTGGTTATACCTGTGGGGTCCGGGATTTGAAATACCGGTTGTTTTTTATTTAATTCAAATTTGAAATTTTAAATGTTAAAGTTGATTTTCATAATGATGTTTACTGTTAAGGGTATTAAAGATATAATAGGATTATTTTAGTTGTTTCCTTATCTGTATATGGTATATTCCCCTATAATATCCTCTTTGTTTTTTTAGTTGTTTACCAGTCACCACCAATGCTTCCCGCTTATCTTGAACTAGCGTATGAATTTATTGGTTTTTGAACTAATGTATAAATTTATTAGTTTTCAAACTAATGTATGAATTTATCAGTCTTCAAACTTATGCATGAATTTATCGCTTATATTGAATTTGTATTGTATTGGCTATTATACTTAGTAATCTAATTGAATTTATTGTTAGTTGAAGGTTTGAAGTGATGATGGTATGGTTCAGTGTATATTCCTTTATTTATACATATACTATACATCTATATTATCCGTTTCCGATCTGAAACCGTTATGTATCCGTCCCGATGACACCAAATTCGAAACTCCGAATAATCCGAATTCGTATTTGTATCCGGCTTTACCGTATCCAACTTCAAATCCGGGAAAAAATATGGGTTAGGATACAGTATGAGCAATATCCGTCCAAATCTGACCCGATTGCACCCCTACTCATAGAGGAGTTGAGGCTAAGAACGATTGAGGATGCTAGGTGAGATGGTGAGCTCAAGCATGGCACGATAAAGGTAGAAAATGTTGAAGGAGAGTTCGAACGACAGAATTGCACAATGAGCCTTAGACGGTCCAAGTGAGCCGTGGTTCGATGGAACTGGAACGGGAGAGATTTGGCGACACGTGGCAAGCTAGTGGTGCACCTACTTGTGGCAAGCATGGCGATTGCTTGCAATGGATGGTGATGATTGGGTCAACAAGAGGTATTTTGGTAGTTTGGCCAAAATATCGAGAACCACATTAGATCAAAACCACGGCACGTGGGCGACGTGTTGGGGAGCAGTTTAGCTCAAGGTGGAGCTGATTTGATCGAGGCGGGTAAATGCAAAAGACTTAATGGATTTGGGTTTATACGCTTTAAAAAGCATGCATAAATGACATGTATGAGTTAAAACCCATGTGCATAAGATTAATGGGTTCTCCCCATTATACTAAGTGGATAGTATCCACTAAGAGATGGATAGGCTGGCTAGCCCATCAATAAAAGAGGGTTGGGATGGAGATATGTGGTGAACTATCCAACCCATCGCTCTTGTGCCTTCATGTTTTAGGGTTAGGGTTTGGAGTGCATGGTGTGCTCTCTGTCCTCTAAGGTGGAGTGGCTGTAAAATCTACCTCTTCAAGTGGCAATACATCAATTTTTGGTGATCACCTTGTGTATTTCGTGTTTTGGTTGATTTGCTTTTGTTTCGGTTGGTCTTGATCTCTCTCCTTCCCTCTTCTTCATCTTGTTGTGCTAAGGACGTGATTGAGATGGAGACAGCCTCTGAAAATCAATCTCCTATCATTTAAGCACTTTAATAACAAGTTTATGAAGAAACTCGTTTTTGCTTGATTTTGGCCTCTTCAAGTGTCTTCTTGTTTCAAAGGTTTTTGAGTTGTGTTCTTTGGTGTTCTAACTTTCCGTGACATGTGGAAATACATCTAGAGTCAACTTGGCCATCATCTACCCACGAGCAAGTTGTATTCACCGTTTAAGGTTTTGATTTGGTTTTGATGTAACCTTCCAACAAACTGAAAAAGGTCTCAACTTTGGCCATAATTTTCATGACCGTTTATTGGAATAGGTTCACAATAACCTAAAGAAGATCCACGAAAAATTTCATATCATTTGGATCTACGGATCAAAAGTTCTCTCGATTTTGGTTTTTGAAGTCGGGCTGAAAGCACTATTCATAACCCTGATTTTACTGTAACAACCGGTCAGACCACCATTTGAATGCCGGTTAGATCGCCGAGAAGGGTTAGGTTCTAAGTTTTGTTGATTTAGGCTAGTTAGTTTGATTTTTAGTTGAGGATTCTGTATTCTACACCTTTATAGATGTCTTGAGGATGAAATCTTGAATACTTGGGAGAAAATTCTAAGTTGGCACCATTCTCCCCCTCCCCCTCTGTTGCTATATTCGGTCTTTCAATGGTAGACACCACATTGAGACTCTAAAGCCTCAACCTAGCTAGTTTTCCACACATTGAATGGCCACGAAAGAGACACATTCATGCCTCTTCAGTAGCAATAATTGTTACAACGAATTGAAATATGATGTTAGCTGGTGGACACTATGCAAGAAGAATCAACCACATAAAACAACACAACTTACACTGGGGCAAGCATACTGGACATGTATACATTTTTGGAATTTGTATATATTTGATACCACAATTTTTTATAGATTTTTTATATCTAGAGTTCATCCATCTGATGGAAGGTACCCATGTATACATATCAAACTGCAAGAATTATACACGACATGGAGTGTTTGTTTAAATATAAGCCATTATAACTCAGATACAATAGATGGAAGCCTATATATGTTTCTTTTTCTCATGAAGAAAGCAATTAATGCATGCAATTTTCATCTAGACTTTGGTTTTGGATTCCTAACGAATTTTCAGTTCTTGCTGATTGGATAACTAAAACTCGAGTTTGTATGTTCTCAATTGATTACGCCTAGCTAACTACAGAATTTGAATAAGTAACAAATATCACACCATTTTACAACTATTGAAAATTTGTATAAGTGTGTAATAAATGATAAAAAAAAGGTAATAATAGCACATGCACCTACTGACCAACTTGTTACACCGAGCAAAATGAATGTAATACCCCACCCACACTAGTACAGAAAGCTTAATACCCCACCCACACTATTTATAATGCATGTAATGCTTCTACAAGAGCTACCGAGGAGGATATGTTGAAAAAGGGGTGGAATATATGTACTGTCTATGCATTGACTGCGAGAATCTAAAGATGTTTAAGAACCGAGCATAGATTGAAGCGCACTTGATTCAAAAGGGTTTCAAAAAAGGATATGCACGTTGGACCAATCATGGTGGAGCAGATTACATAGGAAGGTAGTAATAATGACATCGCCGACGAAGTCAATGGTATACCACCTGATCTGATGTTTCGCGATGCAGAAGGGGACTACGATTCTGATTTGGATAGGCTGCATGATGACAATCTGGATAAATGCTTTGCGATGCAGAAGGAAACTATGATAAAAGAGCATGTTAAATTCCGGGGCTTAATAGAGGACTCGGAGAAACCTTTATTCACATGCTGTAAATCAAAGTACATGAGGTTGTCAGCCGTGCTTGAACTGCTGAAATTGAAGGCAAGCCACGGTTGGTCCGACGCAAGGTTCTAAAAACAGGTTTACTCAACCGAGTAATCGCCCGAATACTCGTACTAGGTCTTCTCACCGGGTACGAGTAGGCCAAAATGAGTAATTAACCGGTTTAACCGGTATAACCGGCCAATTATTCGGCATAATCGGCTACCAGGCTGAGTAATCGCCGAGTCGCAACAGTGCAATTCAGTTTGCTGTTTCTGTTTGCTGAAATTTCTTCATTGCTTGTGTACTGATCGCCTAGTAGCCATCTACTTCCATCATATGTTCAACCATGAAGTAGGATTGTGAGAGGATTGTCAGAGCATAATTACTTTCAAAGTGTTTTTTAAGTTTCATTAAAAGTTAAAACTGGTTGCATCATGACCACTCAACAAAAAAATTTTCCAGGAAGAACCTGGTGGTCAGCGTGCATCGATCTTTGATCAAGGGAACAGAATCTCTTAGGTGAACTTCATGAAGTATTGGAGCTTGCATGTGTCTTATGATGTGAATATTGTCTCATATGGAACACTAATATTTGACTTGTAATGTAGGGTTTCAGCTGTGCTGATGTAGTAGATATTTGTGTCAAAGTGTTGCATAATTCCACTGCAAGAAATAAAAGTTTTGATGTAAGATTTGATTTGTCCTTCCATTTTCTTCTGTATTGTGATGCTTTTGTAACTGATAATAATCTTCAGTGGTGCAATAATTAACTTGTCACTATGTACTCACTATGTACCAATGTTGGGATTTTTTTTTCAACCACCTATATATATCAAAAGTTCAAAACAATAGCATCAAATGTGGCTTTGATTTTATATGAATACACATATATAAATCCGTTATTAAAAATATAAAACCGGTTACAAGGCTGAGTACTAGGCCGATTCCCGTATAATCGCTACAAGGTGAGGTGACCGAGCGAGTACCAATTACCGAGTTTTAAAACCTTGGTCCGACAAGAGTTTCATGGCACTGTTAAGTCTTTTAGCGGACATGCTTCCGGAGAGAAACGAGTTGATTATGGACATCAAGCCTGAGTTAGCACCGACAAGGACCGACAAGGACCGATAAAGGACAAACGTACCTTCCCCTGACTTCCTTCGTGATAAAACAAAGGATGGTGTCAACACATGGCTTGACTTGGTTGATATGAACATCAGGCCTGAGTTAGCACCGACAAGGATCGATAAAGGACAAACGTACCTTCCTCTGCTTGTTACACTCTGTCCAAGGCCAAGAGAACTAAACTGTACCAGTGCTTGCATGGTGTTAATATTCTGTCTGGTTACTTCACCAATATGAAGAAACTTGTTTCGATGAAAGATTTGAAAATTGGCATAAAGTCTCCTGATTATCATGTGCTAATGACACAGATGCTTCCTATTGCAATTAGAAGTATTTTGCCAATCAAGGTCGAGAGACAATCATAAGGCTATGTTATTTTTTAACACAATTGTTAAGAAAGTCATTGATCCCGAAGGACTAGATGCTCTGCATGACGAGGTGGTGATGACTCTATGTCATCTTAAGATGTATTTCCCTCCGTCGTTTTTCGATATTATGGTATATCTCATTGTTCACATTGTATGAAAGATAACAATATGCGAGTCCTTGTTCCTACGTAGCATATACCCGTTCAAGAGGTCATGGAAATTCTCAAATTCTATGTATGGAATCGATCTCGGTCGGAGGATAGCATCGTCAAAAGTTATGCAACTGATGAGTTCATTGAGTTCTGTGTCAATTACATGGCTCAGGTTGAACCGATAGGTGTGTCTCGGTCCTCAGTCTCGCCACGAGGGGAGGCTCAAGAGTATCGGAACCATTGAAAGGAAAGCAATCACTCCAGATATTGATACGTATGCTTAACCCCATTTCACAGCCTTGCAATACATGACTGAAGTGTCCCTGTATGTCGACCAGCACAAGGACGTGCTTCAGCAACAGAATCTGGAGCAGTCGATGTTTGGATCACGAGACAACATAACAGTCGGTTCAACCATTGGTTGAAAGAAGGACTCTCTAGAAGCTCGCCAAGTGAGATGCTGAAATGGTTGGCAAAAGGGTCAATATTTATAGTTGTGACATGGCAAGGATATGACATAAATGGGTACTCATTCTATACACAGGTTCAGGATGTAAAGAGCACTAACCAGAACAGTGATGTCTATATAGATGCGTTCAGTACCGATGGTTTGAGAAACTCGTACTATGGGTTCATAAAGAAGATTTGAGAGCTGAACTACGTACTTTTCAAGATCCCCTTGTTTCGGTGTTGTTGAGTCCATCTCTAACAGGTAAAGGTCGATAAATACGGTGTCACTACCGTAGACCTCAAATGCGTCAAATACAAAAACGAACCATTCGAACTCGCTAACCAAATTCTTCAAGTTTTCTATCTAACCAACCTGGCAAATAAGAACCGCCATATAATTCTTCATAAAAAAAAGAAGTGTCAGAGTAGAGAATATAGTGGACGAAAAAGAATACAATCAATTTGACAACTTGCCTCCTTTCGGAAGCAGCATAATGGTCGAGGAAGAACAACGTGGCGAAACTAGTTACATACATATCAATCATCATGAAGGGATAATTTTTAAAGAAAATAAGCAAGTGGAATGATGAATGAATTGTTTATGTATAATATGTTATGTATTTGCATTTATACATAAATATAAGAATGTATGATATATATATGTGAATTTGCATTTGTGTATATAAGAATGTGATATATATATATATACATATATATACATATATACATATGTACATATGTATACATATATATACATATATGTTATGTATTTGCATTTATACATAAATATAAGAATGTATGATATATATATATGTGTGTGAATTTGCATTTGTGTATATAAGAATGTATATATATATATATATATATATATATATATATATATATATATATATATATATATATATATGGAGCATATCTAGTGCAAAAGAGTATTTCAGTGCAAAAGTGCAAAAACTTCTAAGAGCCATATGATCTGGCCTGTACGGCTCAGATCAAGGAAGGTGGAACCCCCACCCCATAAAACTTAATCTATGCAGGGGGTTTTGTGAAAGATTGATTAAATGAATTAAATGAGGTGGGGGTTCCACCCTCTTTGATCCGATCCGTACAATGTAGATCCGATGGCTGTAGAGAAGTTTTTGCACTTTTGCACTGAAATACCCTTTTGCACTAGATATGCTCCCATATATATATATATATATGTATGTATATAAAGATGTTTATAAAATACGTTAAAAACTATGGACTCGATTGCAATTTTTTTATGTGGTTCACATTGAAGTATCTTATAATTAGTATATGAGTATATCTAAGATGATAAAGAAGTATTTTGAATTTGTTTAGGTGGTATATTAGAGGTGGGTATAATTACACCCGGGTGTAGAAAGTATTTTTCCTATATATATGTGCGTGCGTGCGTGTGTTTATGTATATGAGAATGAGTCATATATATGTGAATTTGCATTTATATATATGAAAATTTGTGATATATATGGTTCCCTAACAGTATTATCACAGACGGTTGTAAAGTAAAACCGACTGTGATGATTTCTTATTACAGATAGTTCTCAAATAGAATTATCTGTAATAACAAATAATCACATACGGTTTTACTTTAAAACTATCTGTGATGATAAATATCACAGACGGTTCTCAAGTAGAACCGTCTGTGATTATTAACCTATATATATTGCGCTCTAGTAAGGTTCTAAAACTCGATACTCAGTACTCGCTCGGTCACCTCACCTTGTAGCGATTATACGGGAATCGGCCCAGTACTCGGCCTTATAACCGGTTTTATATTTTTAATAACGGATTTATATGTGTGTATTCATATAAAATCAAAGCCACATTTGATGCAATTATTTTGAACTTTTGATGTATATAGGTGGTTGAAAAATCAGCAATGAGGTAACAGTTTTATCATATAGAAAATCAATTAGCATCATTGAACCCATAATACTTAACAAAAACAAGCATTATTTGTTAACATGATCTGAAGGCAACGTTCAAGACCATTACCATGCAAGAAAACCAGAACAATTGCCTTGATAATGTAATTATGAGATCACTTGGCAAGTCACGCATGCTAGGTATGCAAAATAAGATGATGAAGAAGATACCTGAGATCTTATAGTTCCTGAATTTATGCATCTAGTGATATCTGTAAAATAGAGTAAAAGCTTAAAAGACCATCACAATTGAGAAAGCATGTAGTCTGCTATCAGGAGAAACAGATAACTCATTTCAGAGAGCAAGTAGACAAACCACATACATGTAGTTGAAGTGTTGAACACATTGTATATGTTGAATAGTAGCCTTGTCTGGCACGAGCAAGAGAGAAACACAACCAACCTAAATCTGTTCCATGGCAAGGAATTGGCATCAGCAAGCTTAAAAGGATCAAAAGGAGTATGGGGCAAGGGATAGCTGAATGTCCCCAAGTACAAGACCAACTTTACAACAATCCAGACTGACATGTGCAAACCTCAAATGCAGTCCAACCAAGGAGGGAGGGAGGGGTGGGCTAACCGCTAATGTGTCGATGCAGGTAGTGGCCGTCGGAGGGACGAGCCGCAGCAGGGGAGGCTGTCGTCAGATGGAGGAGATGCAGTAGGGGAGCTGCCGCCGGAGGAACCGCAGGAGGGTCGGGCGCCGCCAGAGGATGGAGATGCGGTAGAGGACGCCGCCGCAGAGGGACGAAATGCAGTAGGGGACACCGCCAGGAAGGAGATGCAGCAGGAGGGACGCAGCAGCCGCCGCCGCTTCCGCCTCCACCTGCCGATCTAGGTTTCCTCCGCCTCCGCCTCGCAAGTCGCAACTCGTGGATTGTCGGTGTCTTCGGGTGTGGGCGAAGACGCGAAGTGGACTGGCCGCTGGGGCCGCTGGGCCGACCACGAGAGGTTTTGACCGTGGGCCGCAAATACGCAATCCGTCACTGCTGCGACTCGGAGATTACTCGGCCTGGTAGCCGATTATACCGAATAATCGACCGGTTAACTACTCGTTTTGGCCTACTCGTACCCGGTGAGACGACCTAGTACGAGTATTCGAGCGATTACTCGGCCGAGTAAACCTGTTTTTAGAACCTTGCGCTCTAGGATTATTTGTACTGTAGTAACACGACACCAGCCCCCACTTAACGCCACAGCCTCCCCCGACTCCAGCGGCCCTCCTCCCCTACGCCCGGCAACCTCCTTCCCCGAGTTCATTGCCACCCCCGAGCCCGACGCCGCCTCCCCTGAGCCCATCGCCGCCTCCCCCGACTCTGACTGCCCTCATCCCCCGCGCTCCCCCGTACCCGACGCCCTCCTTCGAGCACGACGCCTTCCCCGAGCCTTGTGAGTACCGATTTTGCCGTCTTCCCCTAGCCCTAGTACCTCGGCCTCACGTCACCTTCCCCTAGGCCAAGTACCTCAGCCTCACGCCGTCATAATGGCTCGGAGTGCTGCCGCTCTGTTAGCTTGATCTCTACCTTTTTGCTGCCATGTTTTGAATGTATTATTTGTTTGGAGAGATAATACATATGTTTCCATGTCTTTTACATATTGCTACATATATGCTTTATTGTGCTTAATAAAACTTGGAATTAAAATGGAAATGTTGCTGAAACCCCAAGGCCAAGACTCGCAATCAAATAAGTATAAGTGTAAGGAGTTGTCACTGTGAGTGCTGAAAATTGATAAAGAGTTATTGAAGGCCAAGTTTCTAATAACTTGTGCAACTTCTCAAATTGAGAGCAAAAGACAATCATTAATCTATACATTATGCTAGATATATATGCTCACATGCTTGTTCTATTGAATATATTACAATATGTTAATATTCTAAATTGTCACTGTCATTTTTATATTGTTATATATATGCTATCTTGTGCTTAATTATAATTGGAATTAAATTGGAAATATTGCTCAAATTTGGAATTAATATGAGAAGGCCAACATGTCATCCGTTTATTCTTCGTCATCGTCGCCAGATGCATACGATGCACCGTCCTCTGCAAAATCCAAGCGCCGTAGAAGAGAATTATCGAAAAAACCAGTGGGCCAATTTACCATCATAGATGTCGATGAATCTGGGACCCCTCTCAATCCTCGCCGAGCAGTGTCTGGATCCCAAAGAATAGTCGATATAGTTGCACGAAAACAGATTGAGATCACGTTCGATTTGTGGAAGACTGTGACCAAAGCTCAGAAAAGTGAGCTAATAATTGAAGTTTTTGTGTCGTTCAAGATCCCTGGAGAACACGAGGACTCCGTGCAACGACATGCGTTGCTAGCGACGTGCAAAGCGTGGAAGAACTTCAAGAGCCTGCTTGTCAAGTAATACGTGAAGAAGGATCTGACGTCCTTCCACAAGTATCCATTCCTGGAACCGCAATGGGAAGAGTTTGTAGTGATAAAGACAAAAAATTTTAAGAGTGCAAGTGCGGCGCACAGAGCCCTCCAGGCAAAAAACACGCACCCCCATAGACTCGGCATAGCTAAGTATACAGGTAAAATCCCGCAATGGAGGAAGGAGGATGAGCAAGCAATCCTGCAGGACACCTCCCCACCATTTGCCGTAATCCCTGATGAGCGTGCCCGAAACTGGATTAGAGTGAGGTTATCTACTGTGTCGTCAGGGGTCATCTCCTTTTGAAACCCCGCAGACAAGGAAGTGTCCCACTGCCTAGTAAGATATCGAACTACGTATCTTATAATTACTCCATAACTTCATAGGAAGTGAACTGACATATCGAGCTCTTACAGGAAGCGCTAAGTGTAGAATCTTCTCAAGGATCATTTCAGGCAGTCAGAGAAAGAGATATACTCTCCACAGCCTTAGTTGCATGAGACTTTTGTCTTTATGTTCTTTAGAAAAATGGTTTCTCAAAGGACTTTGAATCGTACCAAAGTAGGAAGAGAGCCAAAACCGAGCGTGAGGCACTGCTACAGAGGAGATTAAGGCATCCCTTAGAGTGGAACTCGCTGATTATGTGGGTGTACAAGATCAAGACTAGGTCTGATGGCACTATGCAGCGCTACAAGGCTCGTCTTGTGGCGCGTGGCTTTCAGCAGGTGTATGGTCATGATTACGATGAGACGTTTACCCCTGTTGCCCATATGACCGCTATTCGCACTCTTATTGCAGTTGCTTCTGTTCGCCAGTGGTCTATCTCTCAGCTAGATGTTAAGAATATTTTTCTTAATAGTGTCTTGCATGAGGAGATTTACATGCAGCCACCACCTGAGTATTCTATTCCAAATGGCCATGTATGTCGTCTTCGTCGTGCTCTTTATAGCCTCAAACAGGCCCCTCGTGTCTGGTTTGCACATTTTACCACGGTGATTACCGCTGCCGGTTTCATGTCAGTGCTCATGATCCTACCCTATTTGTGCACATCTCACCTCGAGGTAGAATACCGCTTCTTCTCTATGTGGATGATATGCTCATCACTGTTGACGATTCCTCATTCATCACATACGTGAAGAAGCATCTCAGTAAGCAATTTCCGATGACTGATCTTGGTTTGCTTACGTACTTTCTTGGAATTGAGATTTCTTCCACACCTGAGGGTTACTACCTCGCAGCTGAAGTATGTTCAGGATCTTCTTAATCGGTCTGGTCTGACTGATACTCGTACTGCTAAGACTCCTATGGAGCGCTCTCTTTAGCTTCGTGCTACTGATGGTGTCTTCTTGAGGATCCTACTCGTTATCGCTATCTTGTTGGGAGTCTGGTATATCTTGTAAGCATTCGCCCTGATATTGCTCATGCTATCAATATCTTGAGTCAGTTCATGGCTCGTCCTACTCATCTTCACTACAGCCGCTTTCTTCGTGTTCTTCGCTAGAACCATTTCTCGTCGTTTGTTTTTCCCTAACTCTAGCTCACTACAACTTCAAGCATATTCTGATACGACTTAGGCTAGTGATTCTTTTGATCGTCGTTCTCTTTCTACTTACTGTGTTTTTCTTGCCTCCTCTTTGATTGCTTGGAAGACAAAGAAGCAGACTGCAGTTTCTCGTTCAAGTGCAGAGGCTGAATTGAGAGCTTTGGCAACAATGACAGCAGAGATAACTTGGTTAAGATGATTACTTGCAGACTTTGGAATACCTGTGAGGGGACCTACGCCCCTTATGTCTGACAGTACATGTGCTATCAATATTACTCGAAATCCAATGAAGCATGAGCTCACCAAGTATATTGGTGTGGATGCTTTATACACTCGCTCACAGGTGCAAAAGAGAGTACTTACTCTACAGTTTGTGCCTTCAAAGTTACAGTCTGCTGACTTCTTCACGAAGCCGTAGATAAGGGCACAACATTTGTATTTTCTCTCCAAACTCAGTGTGTGTGATCCACCATGAGTTTGAGGGGGGTGTTAAGGATAGAAATGATAAAATAAGATTGTTATTTGCTTTCTTATATGTCTTGGTTTTCTTATCTGTATATAGTATATTCCTCTATATATCCTTTTTCATTCTCCTATATATATATCCCATTGGGTCTCATGAATATATGCACAATATTCATAACAATATAGTCACTACACTTAGCTAAATTTTCCACAATGCACTGTCAGTGCTTAACCTTGCCAAAAACACATTCGTTTGAGTTTATGAACAAGTACAAAGTGAGAACCTAGCAAGGAGTTATTAGGAAAAGGCAGTAACAAATGTGTAGTTGCAAGGGGACGAAACAAATTCAAGTAAAACAGTTCATAGGAGAATATGTTCTTTACCTTGAATAGATGACAAAAGTAGTTGCAGAATGTTTGAGAAGCGACTCTATGTCCTCCTTGCACCAATCATTTCCATTTTATTCTGCAATCAGGCATCTTGCAAACTTGTAAATCATCATGCACAACTTCCTGCTTTAATCACACTAATAGTCCAGGAAAGGGCGTTTTGAAGACAAGGAGAACAAAAATGGCATAAGGAGGCATCCTCAACAAACATTTACAACACGGGATATGTGAATTAGATTAATCAATTATCTATCAAAAAGTATGGTTGATACTTACACATACTCGGTCAACAAATTGGGCAGCAATTTATGAGGTAGGTACAGGTAAAAATAATTAAAAAAAATGAAGCTTGATGTTCCCATATAACATCTTCCTAGAAAAATCAGATAAGCCCATATTGCAGCATAACTGCATGACTGCCTAAAAATGAAAAAAAAAACAATAGTATAGTAAAAGATGCCACCGTATATAAGTACACTTCATGCACTTTTCCAGAACTGGTATTATTGAATAACTATCACTTAATTCGCCTGAAGGTTGACATCCTCCCTGCTTGCTCCTTACAAGAGACGAAATCATCAACCAGACAAGGGCATGTCACCGTATGAACTTATAATTTCTGTAGCCTCAATCTATCCAACACCATAGATGAGGTAAAACCTCCAACAACAGTTCTTCATCAACCAATTATGTCTGACCATTGTGTGCGATAAATTTCCCAAGAGATTCCTAGCACGCGTTGGCGAAGAATTATTTATCAGGTAATATTCAAGTCTTTGTATCTAAGAGGAAACTCTTGCATTAGGCAGTGATTGTCAGCCTTGGGAAGTGACAATGGCAAGGCCTCGTCATCCACAGAATCTTGGTATTTTAGTGGAACGACCTCAATGGCAAACCCATTCTGACTAGCATGCTTCGAGCGTCGTGTGGCCAAAGATGGTCCATTACCTATTTGGAAAGAAAATCTCATTAGACATAATGCAATGGTGTTTGTCATAAAGATGTGTAAAAATGACTAGAATCATGACATACTGTGACTCATGTCCATTGTCCTGTGAAGGAGAAACGTCCCAGAAAGGATGGTCACAAAACCACACATCTCCGTGACAATTTGCGTTGGATTTTGCCGATCCCAATCCTGCATGTCAAGAAGCTAATCTCTGACAAACCGAGAATATAAACCTTCCATGAAAAGTAAAAGCATCAAAGAAAAATTAAGCTAAGCCGAGCAAGATAAAAGACACAAGTCACCATGCATACATAATAATTAAGCAGCATTGCCTCAGTAAACAAGCACTTCAACATCTATATATATGCACAATTAAATATCCTTAAGATCCAAATTACAAAGGGTCCTGGAGCTTGCATTCAGCAAGGCCACCAGCATCCAAACTGCAGTCATTACAATAAATGCCCAGATGGCCCTGTCATTGTGAAATCTATTTTCTAGTAAATTTCCACACAGCCAGTGAGGCACAAAATTATACGCAGAGCAAGACATAAATAGAATCACACAGCAATCCAGCAACATTGTTTATAACATTTTTGCAATAAGAATGTTCAGCTAACAATAGGTGCATTGTTTGTCATGCAAGTCATGCAAAGGGTTACCTTGAACATTATCACACTGGCTATAATTGTTAGTGAAGTAAACATCACATAATATATTGGTGAGACAACTGCTGTATTAAAGGTGTCCAATGCCTGCAATTTACAGAGGAAAAAACATTTACTGTTGTTGACATGTAATTGGCTTGTATCTCACAATAATAGTGGCTCACCTTAGCAGAAGAACCACAAGTGTCAATTGAAAATGCATAACACGGAGCATACAATAAGCTGCATGCTACCCTGTCCTTTCGTTTAACGTAATTAATGCTATCCCCTTCACCTTATCAAAACCAATTAAGATTATTTTAAAGACAGATAATATGATAATTGTATGCATTAGACAAGTTGTTAGAAGATCCCTTGTTAATCTAAAGTCCAGTTTCATCTCTTCTGATACTACAAAATTGCTTCCATATTTAGAAGAATCACTTTCAAATGCTAATATGTGTTTTTCTCTGCAAGGATCAAATACTAATATGTCTAGTTTCTACGTCTATTGTAAATCAACAGAATGAGAAATGGAGGTATTTGGTCCAAAGCAAAATGAAAAAATTACAAGGAAAAATATCCATTCAATCAACCATATACAGTAAAGATAAAGCCTTCCAGATGACAAGGAAAATGCAAGCTGATGTGTCAGTGACACTGGTGAAGTGGTGATATTGCTGTGGCATCCCTTGGCAACTGACACTAATGTGCAAGCAATATCTTTTGTCAAAAATGACAGCAACAGGTATCAATAATCTCTTGGGTGATGTAGTGACCAACATGCTTATCATCGACAGTTCAGTCTGCATGTTCCAAAAAATATAGGCGGATAAAAGCACTTTTGCTCCCTTTACCTATTCTATCCAGCTTGATGCACCAATGCACAACTCTATGGAAGCAACAAGAATAAGAAAATCAAAACATTTACCTTATTTAGATAGTTAATCTGGGTGCTTACGCAGGTGGCTACAATTAGCGCAAAAGCCCAAGTCTGAGGATAGAATAATTGGTTCATTCCTGAGAATGTTAACTTCAGTGCAATTCCAAGAGCTTTTACGCTCATAACCTGTTAAATTCTCGCTATCAGATAGAAAATGGGACTTAGAAAAAAAAATCCCAGTAGAGAAACATCAAGACGGATTATGCTAGAGTGATATATTTGGGGAGAAAAGCATACGGTGAGAGATCCTAGAAGAGAACAGACTCCAATGTACACCATGATGTTTGTTTGTCCATGTTGAGGGACAACAAAATATATTAGCACCAAGGCTGCTGCAACTACTATCGCCGCATATGAAAGAAAACCTGAGAGAACAAGGAAAAAATAATGAGTCAATCTAGCCCATTAATAGAAATAAGATTAATGATGACATTGTGATCACCATTTTTCAGTATAGTATATACCTGGTTCAGTTGCAAGATCCCAAACTTCCCTTACAGAATCAATATCACGCTCCTGTGGAGCATGGAGTACAATTGTGATTGATCCAACTACACAAAGAACACAACCAAGTATACCAAAGGTGTGCAGTTTCTCCTGTAGAATGGCATGTGCAAGTCCAGCACTGCAGAAATTTACGAAGGATTGTGATTTTGATTTAATAAGTAGCTAGCTAAAGCACATTGTTAGTAAGTTTGCTATGGAACTCTTATGACTATACCTGATGATTATACTGAGTGCTCCAAGAGGAGTGACAAGAATGGCAGGAGCAAATGCATAAGCAGCAAAATTAGCAATTTCACCCACAATCACTGTTCATAAGAGGTCATGTAAGTAAACATTAGTCAAGTTTATTTCCTTTCAAAAGTATTAGTAACATGTTTTCCTAAAAAGTGAAGCAGCAACTTTGCTAGTATCGGAAAAGCACTTTGCAAACTTATAAAACCCCAAAGATGTCCGACTCTGTCCACTTCCAATCAATAAAGTTCAACAAAAGATCTTGCAGATAGAATAACTAGGTGAAACAAAAGATCCCTAGGAACACATAACAGCATTAAAAGATGCTCATGCTAAAGTATCATATTCGGATGAAAGGAATTCACCTGCTCTCTCGGACCACTTTTCAGTTTTCACAGCCCAGTATTGGTCCAAATATTCTACTAACATCTAGTTGCACCTACGAAACTATCAAGAAATGCTTTTTCGCTGCACTGACTTCAACCCCAATTACAAATTGTTAGTTTCTCCTAATATAAACCACCACTGTCAATCACAACTCTCAAACGCAAAATCATCTTCTTGTATGTTTGCTTCCATGAGGGAATTGACATCAACATGAATTATATGACTAGCATGAGGTAACAGGGTGAGAGGCTAATAGCCAACAAAAATGTCATCATGGTCAGCAGGGCATTTAAAAAGCAAAAATAATAATGGGAAAATGTTCGGACAGAAGATGTTATGTGTTAGATTAGAGCGAAGAAAACACTAACAATATGTCAATATCCTTTTTGGGGAAAAAAAACACTGCACATATGTGTGACAAAGAAAAGGAATATAATAAAAAGTAAAGAAGTGGCATAGCATTTAAAAGGAATGGAAAGACACTTACTAGAAATCATGCCTACCCACCAAAGTGGCTCCATTAAGTAAGAAAACCCTCCATATCCTGTTTCATGTAAATAAAAAAACTTATTACATTGTTATGAACTAAAACTTGTAGAAAGTGCAACTACAGAATTTATGAAATATCATGAAGGATATCAGTGCATTGGTCAGACTTCAAGGTAACTAAACTGAAATCACCAGCAGACTTTGTTGCAAGGAGAAACAAATCTCTTCATGTTTAATACCTAATGATAAGTTGGGAAACTGGGCAATGTTTTATTCCGATGCTTCTTTCAGGGTGTACGAAAAGTAACTAATTATTGAGGAAAGTGTTACAGTAGGTACAAAATTATGGTACAAATCAGAATTCCTACTTACTCATTTGAAACCATGCGTTCATTAATTCCAAATGTTACACATACTGTTACAGTATTCTTCTGCTTAATCTCTTTGTGATAGAAAGAATTTGTTTTCAATTTTTCATGTACCAACTGCATCTTGATTTTAGATGTCCGACCTCCTAAGCATAGCATATCCAAAATAACCAGTATGATCAAAATTGTGTTTTCTATCCACTTGCAAAGAGGTAAACAGCATATAAGTTTTTTAAAATAAAGATAAACTAAGCACAATAACCGTAAAAACTACTGCAGTACTGTGCAAAGAAGACTCCTTTATTTTGGGCTTCGGAGTCAAGAAGATAGATACAATTGAAGCTTTTCGACTCTTAACACATTTGACTAAATCAAACCAGTTAGTTAAACAAATGCATAAGGAAACCAAATATCGCATTCCATCATGCAGTAAAAGTTCTCTCGGTCAACACCAAAATAAAAAGAAGAAAAGGACCACCATGCCCATCTGCCACAAATGACTCCTCCCACCAAGAAACCATGAATCACCATATGCGACGTTGCTACCATTGAAACCAACATTTAGGCTTAGCCAACAAGGAGGATCAAACTAAGAAACAAGGAGATTTACAAACACAGGGTACTCAAGATTTACTGATCCCCTTTTCATTCTCCATAAAGGCGTGTTTCAGTCATGATTTCCATCACAAAATCTGCCAACAAACCACTTTAATTGAAACACGTGATCTGAACTGACTAGATCGGGGATCCGACTAGATCCATCCATGATTTAAGGAAGCACCTTGCATTTCAGTGTAACCATTGATCGCATTTCCACTATTTAAGCAAGTAGCAACCCCAAATTTGTCTTGACTTTACTCTTTCCACAGCCAAATCCAACCAAAAAAAAGGGAATCGAAAATAACCAAACCGTTCCAAGATACAACCTCTCCATCTACAACTAAAGATCCATGATTCAATCATATAGCATACATCGGTAAGCTTATGAGAAGACATTAATAAAAAAAATAAGCAAGCATTAGAACCAAAATTTTCCAATCCAAACAATGATCCTCCCACCGTACCACAGACATTGAACACCACCGATGAACAAATTTACCAATTGTGGACAACTGCAAAAGGCCAAACATTCCAGCCCAAAAGACCACTTTCTCAGACTCACCCAGCTCAATTCCAATAAACAAAACTCACGACAAGAAACAAATGCCATCGCAAATGTAAAACAAAAGAAAATTCTTTGAGTCAATTGACCCTCTTTGAAACCAAAAGAACAAAAGAATCATTCTTGACTCGATTGGACTACTTCTGCATCTAAACTTTTCCACGACGCAAATGATTGCAACCTTTCTCACAACGCAAAGGGGAAAAAAAGAGAATCAAGCCATCCAGTTGCAATGCAAAGAGGCGTCGTTGACTAAACTCACCGCCTGACTCAACTGGACTTCTCCACGCGGCCAAATCTACCGCGGAAAACACGTCTCCGTGCCCAATTTTTTTTTAACCATTTTCATCCTCAACTCGACTCCTCTGACCAACAAAATCAAGAAAAGTTTTCGGAAAGTTCCAATTCAGGAGCCCCAAATTTCCAACGCATGAGGAATTTATTTGACTCAGTTGGACTACCAATTTTACCCAAGAAGAACAACTCCGTTACTTCTTTTACCGCAAACAGATCCCCTCACCAACCAGACCAAGAACAGCCACCAGACACCAAAGCAACAGACCCATCCTCCGCTCGATTCCACTACCCGCGAGTCCAAATCAGCGAAGAAACCGCGTAGCTGACACAACCCTACTCGACCCCCTAGCTGACCGGCCGACCCACCGACGGGGAGATCCAAGTTTCAGAGCAGCGGGCCTTAGCCACCAACGCGACGCACTCACCAGCGCGGACGCCGGAGTCGGCGGCCCTCCTGAGCCCCATCTTCTTGACGATGAAGCTGGTGCCAATGAAGGCGCTCGAAGACACCGCGAGGACCAGGCCCTTGGCGTTGTCCGTCGACATGGCCCCGCGCCCGGCGGCCGCAGCCGCAGACGGGAGGGGAAGAGAGAGAGGCGGAGGTAATCGGAAGCGGGAGGGAAAAGGAGAAGGGGAAGAAGTGGGACTTTTAAGGGACCGGAATTGTATTCGACGGACTCCTCGAGGAATCACATATTTACATGCTGTTTTATGAGAAGTCCTCCTTTTCAGTTTTTGCTTTATATCTTTCTCCGACAGAACGACTTTTTCATTATCTTTTTAAAACGACTTATCAAGATTATCTTTTCGAAGCGACTTATCGACATTCGATTCGTTTACATAAACGCTCATGCTAAGATCAAAAATCATTAGGCACAATTGAAATAAACTCACCTTTAAATAATCATTAAACTTGCTTCTAGTCCTAGTTGGATTTTGCACTAAAGATTGTTTATAATCTTTATTCTATATGGATTTTCTTTTTGTATGTGTAAAATTCTGTAGAGGTGTATAAAGAAAAACATCCTACACTTGGTTCCTTATGTAGCATTTCTAACCAATTCAATTGTTACTTCGGAGGTGAGCAAACGTGTTTACTATATAAGTACGCTTGTATGTCATTATCAACTACACTTGATGCAATAGGTAGCCCTCCATGTTTGTTTCCAAAAGACAATGTTCCAAAATATGTATGTGTATGTGCATTTGGAAAATTAACACTACATGAGCCAAGTAATATGTGCATTTGGAAAATTAACACTACGTGAGCCAAGTAATATCAAATTTTACTTGTCAAAATATGGTCACTTTAACCAAAATTAGCCAGTGTATAGTATGTTGGTAAGACTTTGGTGTGAAGTCTTTCTTCTTATTTGTTTTTAGCAAACCTTAGCCAATTGTTACCACAAATTGGTGCGAAAATTTTGGCAAAGCCAAACACGCACACCTAGTTCAGGTGTGGCATTTGAAGAGAAATTACGAGCAAATAACAAGTCTAGTTTCGAAATACCCAAAGTGTGGGGGGCGGACGTGCACAACTCCCCGAAATTCCAGGTGGATCGTAATAAATGGGTTTCGGATCCCAGGGCTGTCAGAACCCGACCGGACCACGCGACCGCCCGCACAGCCTCGTGCACGCGGACGACCCGATCAGCCGTCCACCGACGCATCCAACGGCCCTTCATTCTCGTGGTGCATAGAGCGAGCCTACGCGCACGCTTTGCCATGTGGGGACGGTGGGTCGGGCCCGTCGGGGAGCTCGTGGAATATACCCTTCTGGAGGGGAGAGAAAGGAATCTGCCACGCTGGCATCTCCTTCGCTTCTCCGCTCCTCTTCCTCAAGAGGCTCTAGCTTGCTTCTTCAACCTCTCCTAGATTTTTTTAGAGCATGAATGGATATATGTATAAAAATATTTTTCAAGAATAAAAAAGAAAAATTATGTGTACGAGAAGCACGTCTAGTCCTTCATGTTTTATGGCCATCTCCAATGTTTTTTATAGCCGGTGATCTTAAGGCAGCACCTACAAGTGTACTCATTTGGATTTAAATTTGTGGTTTTTAGCTTTTTTCGCTATTTGAGATTTTTTGTATTGTAACTGTTGGTAATTTTTTCAATGTAATTAAATTTTAAAAAAATAAAAATAAAAAATATATTATGCCATCACGAATAATACAAATGAATAAAAAAAAGGTAAAAAAGTCAAAAAGTTAGAAAAGGACGAAATTAAGAAACTAGAAGTTAGAAACCAAAAGCTGAAACCCAAATAAGTGAGGGCTACATATTTTGTGGAAATTGCTTCAATATTTGAAGCTTGAAAAGAGCCTTAAGATAAGACCATGGTTCAATAAAAATAATCCAGCCTATCTCTCTCTGTTTCTCTTCCTTTGTTAACCCATCCAACCATTCTAGTTCCCACGACCGCACCGACAGACATCGGCACCCCTCCCTCTCATCGCACTGCCAATGCCATCACCGCGTCACTCCTCTCCACTGCTCATTGCGTTGCCTCTCCTCGAGCTCACGGTGGCCAAATCTGATGGCGTCGACCCTTCCCCGAGGAGGCGATGGTTGGATTTGAAGGCGAATCGATGGTGGTGTGGAGAAGTTCCATGGCAGAGATGTCACGATGGCGCGCTCCCGACGGTCGGATGCGGAGGCCCTTCCTTTGCCTCCCAACGACTAGATCTGAGGCGGTGCCCCTTAGCTTCTTGGCGGTTGGATCCAAAGGCGGCAGCAACGACTTGGCTCGTGGTGAGTGCAGACATGGGAGAGAGGAGACAGAGCCAATTGTTTATTCCCTGTGGACGGGCCACAAGCTTGTTGCTATCTGCAAGCTATGGCGGGCTCAAAAAATTTGCCACAGTGTTTAAGGCTACCTATAAGGTTGCCACGTAGACCTTATGGTCTGTTTTTTCTGCACATTGTGATACCCAAGCTATCAATTCATATATCACTGTTCTTTTAAGCTTTTGTTTTCTCTGAAAATCAAAATAAATAGAGTGATTTCTTAAAATGGATTATATAAACGGCTTTCTAAGCACAAAACTATATACATTGTTTATGTTGGTGTCTCTACCGTCCATACAAAAATCATCAGTCGTAATCAAAAATCACTGTAGTCTAAAAGAGTATGACCATAGTTAAGATGATAGCTTTCTAAAAGAAGTTGCTGCTAAGGTTCAACCACACAGACATAGATCTGCTAAAACTACCAACTCAATTCATACTGGTTTTTGTATAAACAACATTAGTATATGTTGAGAAGTTGCAGTAATCATGTTGATGTACTTGATGTACACAATGGATTTTCAGCGAATTTTTAATTGTTATTATTATTCTAGGCTCCCTGTTATTAATTATGTAAGTAAATTTTATACTTACTTATTATGTTTTCAAAGTTATAACTTTGACTTATGTTTTCTATAGCGACACGAAGTCACAAAATTCATAATACTATGAAAAGTATTTTTTACAATAAATTTTGTAATATAATTTCTATGTGGCCAGTCCAAATACCTTTTTCCAGACGAATACTTTTGCCAATCATTTACAAAGAACATATGAAAGCACATGTATTTAGCTCAAAGAGAATGAGGAACATGAATGTTTATTTTTTTAACAAAACATATATCTTGTTCTGCAATTAGGATGTAACCCAAGTGCTTGACAAAGTTACTAATATCAGGTCAAGCAGCAGTAAAAAAAAAACCCTGTTCTGCAGTTGACTGTTTGTCACCGCTGTCCTGTCTGCGCTGCAACTTTGGCCCGTGAGCAACACACAAGAGCGAACAGTTCGTTACATGCACCAAGCAAGTACACCATGCAAAATCATATGTTATGCATGGTCCATAATGGGCTAGCTTTTTTATTTTTTTATTTTTTTAAAATTTAATTACATCAAATAAAACCATAAGTAGCTCCAGTGAAAAAAAGTCATACCCCCTTACATTTCTCATCCAGCAAAAGCTGCTGCTACTCCTTACCTTACCCAGGCCGGTGGAACTGCTCACTCAGCAACAGGTTGTTTGTCCCCTTCCTATGCTAACAGACGTAAAACTTCTACTGCTGACCAACAGTAATCTGTTGTCTTCAAGTTTACTGACAATATATATACATCTGATATTTCTCTTTGGCTAATGAGTTAGTTTAGTGTATTCTAATTTCTATCTGCATTCCATCTTCTTATAGATGTGATGAACTCCATTCATCACTGTGCTGTAGAAATATAAGTGTAATTGCAACAGTAAATGAAATGCTAGAGAAGTTACTCTACTGAAGATGCTAGAATTACTGGGCATGGGTAAGATGCAGTATACTTGGACTCTTCTAACCAATCATTATTCAATCATGATAGAATCACCATGGTTATATCTGGTCACAATGGTGTTAGTATACCTTAGGGACCAGTTTGTTATGTTGTAGAACTGTTTGGCTTTTGGAACTTGACGGAAGATGAGACAAAAAAGTACTGGGGTACAGGCCAAAGCATAGGCATGTTTTTTATGTTAGCCATTTGGGTCTTGGGTCCTAAAAAACTCTCTAAGTACAGCCTGTACTCGTATGGAGTATTTCTGGATATTTTTCCATACTAGAATATGCGTGCACAAAAATTGACTCTACCAACAGCAATTTTCTTTATAATGCTTGCACATTAAGTTGAATCAATTTACCGCTTGAAAAATTATTCGTAAGGGCTTACCTTTTGAAGACTATCTGAATCTGATCTGACCATTCCTTATCGAATAGTTCGTATAATTAAGAGTTTGCATCATATATTGCGTCGGATATATGTTTGCACTGGACATGCCCTACTGTACTAGTTCATGTCCAGAAAGAGCAAACTCATTATAAACACAACTAGCTGAAGTTAACTAAAAGAGTCCTATATGCAGTAACTTCCAAACAACTCCTAGAGTAGTCACCTTCTAATCATTTGCCTTGCTAGACCACCTGGATTAATAAAGCTTGATTAACTAATTAATACAAAATCCTAGATAGCATCTATGGCCACAACGTTAGTAACTTTGCTGCTACCCAATGATGGGGTTAGGACGAAGGCCGTTGACCTGCCCAGCTGTGCCTTTGGAGGCCAGATGATACAATGCAGCAACATGGGGGCCGACGTGCTTAATAATGGATGGGTGGCCACCTAACGCGCTTTACTTGCTGTTTTTTAAGTTGCGGCCGATTTTTTTATCTATATTTTTTAAAATAGTAGTAGATAATGTAGATATTAGTGATATGCACTGGAGGTAATTATGGAGATGGTTATATCATTTATATATTTATGATCTTTTGAATAATATATTATTTTGTCCCTTGAGTAAATATCTTTCATATTGATCAACAAGTATGTGACTTGCTTGTGGAACTCTTTATTTATGTTTTGGTATTATTCTAAATTATCTCTAATTTTATATCATTATATGGGACAATTATGATTTACATATTAGCATATGTATTTGATTGATGATCATGTTTACGGATCATAGATATATAATATTAAATAAAAAATATGGACATATGTTAAAAATATAATGTTGGATTAACTCACCATGAGACACTGCGAAAATTATTATATTCTTAAGTGTCATCAGTTGGTCTCATACATAATGTATGTAAAATCCTTAGATTTGAGATCGTCATTATTTTCTACATGTGTAATAGTTTATTTAGGAGCTATCAATTACTCCATGACTGGGTGGTCATAAAGGTAGCTTTTGAGTTTACTGTAAAATATACAAAAGAATATGAGCGATCAAGATGAAATTTGTTCCTCCTATATAACAGGAAAGATATCTCTAGATCTCTCGATGTGGTTGGATTAAGAAAGTACATGACCATATCGAATGTGGTTAAGGAGTCAATCACAACTAAGTAATTCACTACAGGTTCGAGCGAAGGATCAAGTTATCATAGAATGAAACACTTCTCACCCTGAGTTTGTTCTGGTATCATAAGGTAAAGGGATCGGTACAAAAGCACTATATAGATTCATCTGATATGATCTTTATGTATGTTTGAGAGTCGTTATGTCCTGCTAGAGACTGCTATCCACTTATAAATTGGAAATGAGTTTTTGGCCCATGATCAAATATACATGAACCTACAGGGTCATACACTTAATGAGTTGGAACGATAAAAATTCGGATGATAGTCTCCGAGTGAGATACGATCTCTACTCGTATCGGATAAAGATCCGATTTGAGACTATATAAGGAAATGTATGGGGGCTAAGAGAGGCATCCCAAATACACCCATCGAAACCCTAGCCGCCACATCTCATATTCCCTGTCATGCGCGCTGATGCTAGCACAATGGGCGCGGCCACCTCTCATAATCGAAACACGATATTCCATCCCTAGATGTGTGGATCTCGGTAGAGACGCTACTACGACTACGACATTGATCGAGATGGTCGCGAGGAGGAGACAATTAGCTAGAGGATGATCGACTGTTTCTACTACATCGACACGCTCTTCATTGAATCGGCTGCTTCAACTCTACTTCCGCTGCACTGCGTGTTTAGTAGTAACGATCTATGATCTCTTACTCGTACGACTTCTTAGTTTATGCGGTAAAATTTTTTAATTTACGCTAATGTAGTCTACCCATATCCCAACAGCAGACACTCATATAAACATCGCATATGATTTTAGGCTCAGAAACAATTTGAAAAATCCCAAAAGAACATAACCATTACCTAGTTATAGACAGGTAACCCATGTGACTTTATAGGTTGTTTCTGGTGAAAACCTCTGTCAGAACTTCGATCATGGTGTTACCTTATGAAGGAAGCTCCTATTTTAAAGGACGTTTTGGCCTAATACACTTGCAATGTTACACATGCAGTGGGTTCATGACCTATTCAATTAGGCTTCATTTGTTTCAGCTTTTTTTCAACTTCAGCTTTTAGCTTCAGCTTTTTTTTTCACTATTCAGTAATTTGTCTTTTCTAAATTTTTTTAGATTTTTTGAGCTTTTTTGCATTTTTCTTTTTTTTCCCGTGTTTCTTTGCATTGTCCGTGATGGGCTAACATATTTTTTCTATTTTTACAATTTTTTAAATTTAATTATGCCCTAAAAGCTAAATCAGCTACAGTAAAAAAAAGTCAACTACAGTGAAATTTCAACCAAAAACCAGAAGTTATCGCTAAAACGATCACCACCTTAGTTCAAAACGCATATACAGGTGGACAAATCCTACAGTGACAAATCGATATGATGTTTTAGATTAAGGTGAATGAGAAGGTCCAAACAATTCAAACAAAATTGGCTGCACTAATGCTTCGTTCCGAGCGTGCGCGCCTTTGCGTCTGTCCGCACCGTCTCTGTGACCGTCAGATGGAAGCACATGAACCTACGGACTGCTGTGATGTAGTGTGTGTGAGAGAGAGATTTATCGTTTACTAGATTTTTTTATTTGCACGAAAAGAGGATTAGCCCTCTCAACTGTTGTAGGGAACGATGGCCAATAGAATTCTCTAGGCCATGGGAACACTCCCAGTCCTCATCTCTCTCACCTCAGCGACATCTTCTCTCCCCTTCAAGTCTATTTCCATTCACTTACACCGCTCATTTTAGCTTAAAACTAGTTTCTATTTATAATTTTTGTTTTTTTCACTATTCAGTAATTTTATTTTTTTCTGATTTTTTTAGACTTTTTTATCTTTTCTTTTTTTCCCTATATTCCTTTGTATTATCTGTGATGGGCTAACATGTTTTTTCTTTTTTATTTTTTTGTAAATTTAATTATGCTAAATAAACTAACTCATCTACAGTAAAAAAATAAACCAGCTACAATAAAAAAATCATAATCCAACACCATTCTAAACGCAAGTAAAAAAAATCATAAACCTCTCTCTAGTTTACTATCCTACCCAACCTCTTCATAATTAGTCACAATCTGAATGCTAGTGATGCTCCTTGTGCTCCTGAAAGCTTACTCTTTCTACTAGTCAATGTAATATCTCCTATTTATGGTGTTCGATACGGTGTTCGGTGCCACTGTCCCAAAGATTTGCTCGTAAAATTATTTTGATTTGCTCTTATTTCGATTTTCATTCAATTTTTTCTTACTTTGCTCTCAAATTTGTACTGATTTCTTTAACATTTGTACTGATATACTTTTAAATTTGTAATACTTTGCTCACAAGTCTATACTGGTTTGCTCTTAAATTTACACTAATATTGCTCTTAAATTTGTACCAATTTCTCCAGTATTTTGTACTGATGTGCTTTTGAATTTACAATACTTTGCTCATAAGTCTGTATTGATTTACTCTTGAATTTACACTAATATTGCTTTCAAATTTGTGCCAATTTCTTCAACATTTGTACTTATGTGCTTTTGATTTTGTTATACTTTGCTCGCAAGTCTGTACTGATTTGCTCTCAGATTTACACTAATATTGCTCTCAAATTTGTACCGATTTCTCCAATATTTTATATTAATGTGCTTCTAAATTTACAATATTTTACTTACAAGTATAATCTGGCCAATTTGCTCTGGAATTTACACATGTATATAGCGAGGGTGCACGGTAGAAACCGCGAATGCACGCACACACGGAATTTAGACACGTCCAATTAGCTGTCCCAAAAATCTCACTTGCTAAACTTTAGCCCCCCTTTGGAACTCTAGATTTTTTTTTCAATTTTCTCAGGAATCAGGAGTTCCAATCGTGGCTTAAAGACTGAGAGGAAAAGGAAATGAACACCGCGAGAGTGCAGAGCAGTTCACAACGGTTCTGTTTTTTTAGTCTTTTGACTTTTAGTTTTTTTTAAATCAAAATAAATAGGCGGTTTTTAAAGCATATTATCTAAATAACATTTTAAGTTTAAAATCATATATATTATCTATGTTAATATCTTTATTATCTATTGCTGTTTTAAAAAAACAATTTATAAGAGGTAGACCAGAAGCATAACCGTTTGCATTCATGCCTCTATTTTCGTACCAGCAAATTAACTCTGGCACTCCGGAGGAGTTACGCAGGGGAAGGTAGCTGTGCATTTTCTTCATAGCAAAAAAAAAAAAAGAGAGAGAGAGAGAGAGAGAGAAGGAAACTGTGCACGTGAAGACCGGAACAGACGCTAGCGTCCCCAGATCTTGTGCTAATGTGCGTCATATCAGTGCGTGCATGTATGTGTCAGGAGATCAGGGACTCAGGGTACGCCTATCAAGTAGACAATGTATGTACATTGAGTAGACGTTTCAAACAGGGTTAAAGACAGCTCAATTATAAACTTAACATATGACCACAAGGTACAAATGAACTTTTGCCAACGCTGAGCGGTGGACGATCACGATGAATTCACTATGTGCATTACAGTGAATTTTTTTATTTTTTAAAAAATTACTTATACTTTTTTTTCGTTTTTTGTTTTCGGTTTTTTTATATTTTTTACATTTAATTATACTTAATAAACCAACTTAGTTATAGTGTTTTTTCAGTCAGTTATAGTGTTTTTTTAGTAAAAATCAAAAATCATCGCTATTCCGATCACCCCCTTAATTTGATCTAGGAGGGCTATGATGCATGAGCAACCTACGGCTCCGCTTGTTTCGGTTTTTTTTCGGCTTCAGCTTTTTTTTCACTATTCAGTATTTCGTCTTTTTCTGAATTTTTAAATATATTTTAGGTTTTTTTGTATTTTCTTTTTTTCCCGTGTTCTTTTGTATTGTCCCTAATGTGTTAACATGTTTTTTCTATTTTTACATTTTTAAATTAATTATGCTCAAAAAGTCAAATCAACTAAAGTAAAAAAAAATTAGCTACAATGAAATTTCAGTCAAAAACCGAAGCTATGGTTAAAACGAGCACCCCGCTAAGGTGCCTCTTAATCTTGAGTTTTCTCGACTTCGATTAGCGCCGGATGATTCCTTTGTAGGGCATCGAAGTGATTTGGAGTAGTGTTAGGCTATTGCAACATCCCCCACCAGCATACTGAGCTACCAAGCAGCAGACTTCTTGTACAACAAGAGGCAGTCTTGGCCACCGAGGTGCCGTCTTTCTGAAGTTTTCATGGGGTGTACGGTTTAACTTGGTATCGACGCAAGAGGGAGGAGGTAGCTGGCTTGGCAGCCACTGTTTATCCACATGGCAAATTGAAAGACGGTTAAACAGAGTTCTACTCCTGCCTTACAGAAAGAAATTTAAGACTTCCTTAAAGAGTTTACGTCGAGATGAAGATACACTGGATATGTTTCTGGTCTTACGGATTTTTTTTATTTCTTTGAAAGTCAGGATAGCAAGACGGTTTTTTGAAACTAATTTTTCAAATAATTTTTTAAATCTAAAATTATACATATTATCTATATCAACAACTTATCATCCGTTATCGTAACGAAAAACACTAACAAAATATGAGAAAAATATGCGGGCCTCTCAGTCTCTCACGACACAAATGTCGACAGGCGTCAATAAGTTCGTGGATTGGACCACGCACAGCTCGGTAATTGGCGTGCACTCGTCTCCCGACCAAACTTGACTATCCAACAACTTCACTATCAGTCCGTAGCATGCATGCCAGTGAAGACAAAGGCGCTGTTATTTTTAACTTTTTAACGGTTTTTAGTTTTTTTAATAATTATTATTTACTAGACTAATAAGCTATAGCTAAAAGCTATAAACTACAACTCAAAATAACATGCCCAACAATTTATTACTAACTTGCTAAATTATTTGTGTATCCAATTAATTAATCTCTTCATGTTCTCACAAGCAAAGCGTTTGGTTTCAAAAAAAGAAGCAAGCAATCCCTACATCCCTACTGGACCGTATGGTACTGTGTGTCCATGTTTGTCTTTCTCAAAGGATTTGTAGATATGAATTCCCACTGGACCAGCAGTGCTGTGGTGGCCAGACACTTGGGCCTAATGCAGTGGTCCATTAATTCTCGTGTTTTTTTCGTGGCGCTGCCACGCTTGTCTCGTGGCTAACTGACCGAGCAATGTGTTAGTGATTACACGTACAAACTTCTTTTTTTATATGATATTTGTAAACTCTGATCGAATGGTGTAGATCGAGAGTACCTCGATAAGTGAGTATTGATCAAAATTATGATAGGATAGTACGGGTCCAGAATCCTAAAACAGTAAAACTAAGCTAGGCAAATTATGGATCATAAGAGGTGGTGTTCCGAAAGTCAAAACTCTTTTCCGAAGGAAACCCACATGCATTGAGAAAAGGGTGAGAGTGACTAGGGAGAAGATTCCATACTTACACACAGAGTAATGATATTGATTTATGATTTTTTTTATTTTAGCTGATTAATTTTTTTACTGTAACTGAGTTGGTTTATTTGATATAATTAAATTTAAAAAATTTAAAAATAGAAAAAACATATTAACCCATCACGAACAATACGAAGAAATACGAAAAACAAAAAAAATAATTAGAAAAATAAAAAAGTGAACAGTAAAAAAAACGCCCAACACCACCGCTAAACACATCTTTAAACGGGGCCACAAATATATGCTTTTCTAAATGAGTGCGTATAATAGCTGGTAACACAAAAGTAGTAGTGATAAATGCGTGCGTATAATAGGTCATAACACACAAGTAGTAGTGATAGTTCATAAAAATAAATGTTTTTCTAAATGCGTGCGTATAATAGCTCATAACACAATTTGACATTTTGAAGTGCCCGAGAAAAAATAATCTTCAATGATTGGATCCACTCTGCCTTTATAAAGCACACAGCTTCTTTGAGCCAACCCTTCAGATTCCAGCTCCCACCAAATTGCCAAGACTTTTTTTTAAAAAAACTAAATTAAAAAATCATGAGATGTTCACTTGTCAAGTTCTTTGTGCTTGTTCTAGCTACCTGTGGACTGTGCAATCAGCCATGTTGCAATCAAGCACACGTCCTTCCAAACTTTTCATTGGCATTGCATCCTTGCTTTTCTTGTGAAAGTAAACACACACATGGTATGTTTTCGGTAGTGCTCCAAACACCCATAGGTTTCTAACTTTTTTTACACTGTAATAACTGTTAGTTTTTTTAAGTAATTTAATTTAAAAATAAAAATTTATATTATCACGACAATGCAAAGGAATAAAGAAAAAAGCACAAAAACCCAAAAAAGCTAAAAAGAAAAAAAAACCAAAATTAAAAAGCCAGCACATTCCAAAAGCCAGAAACCAGAAACAACAGTTGTTTGGAGACCTTGCTATTTAAGCTAATAGTACGATTTTAGGTAGATTTTTCAGATACCCTGCATGCCTATCTTTAGAAGTTGGAATCACCTGACACAGACAAACTAAGAAATTAGGAATACTCTAGCTTACATTATACTAATATGTCACTGTGTCTTTATAATCTTAAAGATGACTACACCCAAGAAAAACAATGCAGAAAGAGCCAAAACATTCTGTTACACAAGGCATTTCCTTCGGGCACTACTCCATCAAGCTTCTGTTTCTGGCTTTTTAATTTATTTTTTTTGCTTGTTTTTATTTTTTTATATTGTTCGTGACGATATAATTTATTTTTTTTGCAAATTTAATTACACTGAAAAAACTAATAACAACTAAAAAAATATTTTTAACCGCTTCAGTTAAAAAAAATCAAAAGCGTAGACTTATAAGCACTACCGAATTCATTCAGACATATTTTCCTTTTTGTGAAAAACAATGCAAAACATTTCATCCAGCCATCTTTACTATTTACAAGTATATACACAGAGTGAGGCAGATTCCATCTTTCCAAGCAACGTCACATCTTTAGCCGAAAGCCATCAGAAAAGCACTACTGCCTGCATCATCTATGCTGCATTGCTGCCACACACAGCCTCCCTCCAAAACCATTCAAATTAAAACTATTCCTATGGAGTGTGTTCATGGATTCCATCATCCCTTTGCTTTTCATTCACCCTATCCATGCAACACCAATCCCTTTTTTCCCCCTTGGACATGTGATTGGTCTGTCCAGTCCAGCATCTTGCAGCTTCTGTTAGGAAGGTCAGATCCATGAAAAATTCTTTCTTCAGGGTGCATTCTACAACCTACACAGCCTTTAATTTGCCCCTCAACTATGGCTCTATGAGTATTAAGGCCTTGGAAGCTTGGCTTAATAGGCATGGCTTGCTGTTGGTGCCTTGCCATTTTAGCACAACAGTGCACTAAGCACCATATCATCACTCCATCTTTATTGCATAGCCATCCATCCATCTCTTGAAGCCTAGATCTCCAACAGCCAAGCACATTTCAAGTGGGTAGACGAGGATGTTGCACCCCCCATGAAAGTGAGAGAGACCTCTCATACTTGCTAGTACCAGGCTACTGGTACATACGAAGGCTTTCCATATATATATAGGGAGAGAGTAGTAGAGACATCACCCATATACACCTTGAAGATTTGCAACTTTGCAAGCTAGCTAGCTTGCTAGTTGCTACCATGGATGGGTTCACTTTCCCCAGTGCTGTCCCAAGAGGGCAGTGCAAGCTTCCGGCATTCCCTCAGCATCAGCTCGGCCTCTGCTCCCCTCCGCCGTGGTTCGTCGCCGTCGCCGACGACGACGGTGCGGCGCCGTGGGGTGCTGGTGAGCATGGCGAGGAGGAGAAGATGGACATGCTGTGGGAGGACTTCAACGAGGAGCTCACGCGCACGCCGCCGGTGTGCCCTCTGAGCCCTCTGCACGAGGGAGAGCTGATGATGATGAAGGAGGCGTGGCTCGACGACGACGGTGGCGTCGGCCTCGTCGTCGCCGGCACGGAGAAGCGTGGAGGGCACCTGAACGCCGGCAGCGTGGTCCGGCGCCGGAGATGGAGCCTGCTGTTGATGCTCAGGCTGCTCAAGAAGCTGTTCTTGGTCAAGAAATCCAGGAACCAAAGAACCGCACCCATCTGATCAGATGGGCTCCAATAATTAAGAAGTTAAGAGCTGATGAGTTATATACCGGCGTATTAATTACTAGTGTATATATATTGATATATACAAGTGTATTTGATGTCTCTCACAAGACAAATAACCCTGGTTGTTCTCCTTTATTTTTTTTCTTTTTTGCTGAAGAGTGTGCTTTTCTTCTTGGCATCAATATATTCCTATGCCTAATTAATTACATGTTCCTGTTCTTCCCTCCGATTCTTCTAAATTATTTGTTATGACAATGTATTGGCCTCTGAATAATCTAGATTTTGGTTTTTGGATCGAGTTCAATGTATGTTTATCAACCACAACATATTGATTGGGGTCATAATTCCATCTGAAAATTGGTTCTAAATTACTCACTCCAGTTAACTATTTTAGCTTTGACCACAACATATTAAGTATCTTTGTGAATCTATTGTAATTCTAAATTTTGGCCTCTGAATAATGTAGATTTTGGTTTTTGGATCTGTTGTAGTTCTAAATCTATTGTACTTCAATGTATTGACCTCTGAATCTACTGTAGCTTTGACCACAACAGTGTATTGGCCTCTGAATAATCTAGAGATTGGTTTTCGGATCGAGTTCAATCTATGTTTATCAACCAAAACATATTGTAGTTCTAAAAAACGTGCAGTCTAGCTATTTTAGGTTTGACCAACAATATTCTTGTGAATATTTAGATCGACCATGTGAAAATAATACAAGTATATTTGACAAGTATATTTGTCTCATAAATGCTTCGTAACATTACAAAGTTATTATGTTTTATAAGTATATTATAATAAAAATTAGTGATCAAATTTATATTTTGAAGACCGTACCAATGTCTAACACAACACTTACCAGAGATAGGGAGTAAGTTACACCCGTTTACCTCTTGGCATTGTACTATCAAGACGGAATTTGCTGCCATGCGTGTTATTGTGTTACCATGACAGGGTTGCCACTTGTCACCAACCGCGTAGATGCAGATGCCTTGCCATCAAGCCTACCAAAATGAAGGAGCCATTAAATGTGAAGGAACCAAAATTTTCTGGTGACTTCACCTGTTCACCAACATGTCTACGTGAGGCAGAGACCAGCTGCTTCCAGGTCTCCAACTACATAAATGTTTCACTTAAGAACTGCAACCAACATACTCAAATCAGGGTACCCTCATTACACATCTGTTGGGGTGCTAACTAGTTGTCCCAAATCCTAATTCATACCTAATCAATCAGATATCTTAGGGGTGCTTAATTGAACATAATAAGCTATGGTATATGGTTTATTTTCACTGTAGTTGGCTTATTTTGCACTGTAATTGATGGTAACTTATTTGATATAATTAAATTTAAAAAAAATAAAATGAAAAAATAAGTTAGCCCATCATGTATAATGCAAACGAATACGAAAAAAGAACTGGAAAAAAAGCTAAAAAAACCGAAAAGTCAGAAAAAGACAAAATTTAGCAATAGTAAAAAATAAGTCAGAAACTCAAGTCGAAGTGAGCGAGCTCTTAACCTTGCTTTGCTAATCAAATCATAATAATTGTGCATGCCAAAGCTGGTCAGACATGAACACTTCTGTAATGCACTTCACCACCTGTTGAAGAATACATGAAAGGTGAAACAAAGGAAGGCCCTAACTGTGGCATACAAAATCCAAAATTTCATGCCACATGCCATTCTGTTGTTCTTAATCTGCGAACTGAATCATTGAGCAGTGAAAAAAAAACTCTCACCTAACATCTTCAGATATCTCCTGTCTAATTTAGCTGTTGCTCTCACCTTACTACTAACTAGTACTGCAAATTAGTCAAACCACAGTGCAGATCACTCTGAAAAGTCTCCTGATTAGGAGTGATCTTTGTCCATTGCTGAATGGAGTAGACAGAAAGGGGGCCTGACTGACTGTCTGAGTGAGACATCAACACGCGTTCTCGATTAGGTATTTGTAGTGTATGCGAAATTGGTTACGGGGATCGATATACATCGATGTATCGATCTCTAACCAACAAAGTGAAGCAACAAGGCAGAGCCATGAGAGGGACAGAGCAACCAACCTATTGGTCTCAGGCAGCAGGCATTGGTTGTGTACCCTTGTACTCTGTCAGGTTCGGTCTCACACCGATCTGCACTTGTTTGTTGGGTATCTTCATACATAGGAAGAAACTGTTCCCAAATCATAACCTAATCAAGCTATAACACGAGTAACAATGTTGGCCAGCAATAACATGCTGAAACTGAATCAGAATTGTGCAGATGTTAGAAGCCTGTGTATTACTGCTGGTTTTGTGATCTAGATTCTAGCATGCCTCGGCTGCCATCTCACAGGTCACACCACAAAAAGTATCAGTGGTTGAAAAAACGTGATCACAAGAAAGTCAGTTTAGTAACAGTATTCCCAGAAAAAGTCAAGTGATACTCAGGATATTTCGCAACTAACAACCAATTTCTATAAGGTATCAAAGCTTCAGTTGCACACCAGAGCCACATGTCTGCAACCACCAGCCCAGGCAAAGCTGACCAGATATGCAGAAGCATATCGACCTATGTTCTCAAATCGCTTTGGTTATAATCTGCGTAAAATCTAGTACTTGCAACATATATCAGCAAGCATATCAATGGAAATTAATGGGCACCAACAAATTACTAGGATATATTTTTCATATAATGTAACATTATTATGTCTGCAAGTCTGCAACATCATTCTTGAACCGATACAACAGTCATTCAACAATCCAACCAGAACATAACTTTGTTTATTAGCCAGTCACTTATTTTGTTTTAAATATCACCAACATGTGAATAGTCTTCTTATTGCCCACTAGAGCCCCAGATCAATGGAATTGCACCCTCCAACATGTGAATACAACCGTCATTTCTTGCTAGAACCGGGGAGGTATGGAGTTATTTCCGGGACAACTCTGTAGATGTGCACTTTTATGTTGTCCTTCATAAAGAGCTCAAAGATGCAGACATCGAACTTCTCCAGATTATTGCCTAGAGAAAATTTGCTCCAGCCACCACTGAAAGAGCCAACACAACGGTCACTGTAGTAGACATAGTTAACTTCCCAAGCCTTTCCCTGTGGATCCCAGAGTGTCAACTTCTTGCTGGTCCGGGGAAGACACTCTCTGACAAATCCACATGGGATATTCTGCAATAGAAGGAAGCAAGTCAGGGAAGCAATGACAGCACAAATAAGGCAGCAAGTAAATACACAGGTATATTACACCACTACTCACTAGACAGATGAAAGAACCTGAAACATAATACTAGCTTTTGGTAAAGTGTTTTGCTCCTGGGGGCAAGGGACAAACGTTTCTCGATACAATGGGAACTCAGAAAGTATCACAGCAAAAATAGTTGGCAGTATCAAACTTGGCTCCTTTGTGATGCTGTTAGCGAAATGCTTGCAAATTATTTACTGTCACAAAAAATAGTGATGCCCTGTTAAAAACAATGCACTACAACTAGAAGGCCAGTACACTATTCTGTATGTAGGTGTAAAATACAAGCTAAAAAGTTACTATCGTTTGTGAGTGAAGTTACCGTCAAATATATATAGAGTTACTGTCAGTTGTAACACTATATAACTGACAGTGATTCTACATGTATTTGACAGTAACTTCACTCATATACGACAGTAACTTGCTAATGTGCATAGTGCACGCAGTATGAATGAAATAAGCGCATATATATATATATATATATATATATATATATATATATATATATATATATATATATATATATATATATATATATATATATATATATATATATATATGACTGAGATTTTCTATCCATGGTTGATTCAAATTGATACCTTTTTGGATTAATGAATGCTAACAGGTTTGCCTAATATATTATATATCATTTCACTTGCACGCATCTAAAAGTAATCCAAAGGTAGAGAAGCTTGGTGCCCGAACACCATAGTGCCCCATTTCATATATATATATATATGATATGCTATGCACTTACCCTTACGGTGCACTCAAATTTTTAAAAAAAGTCACGAAAAATTCTGAAAAATTTTCTAGATGTACTTTATGGTTTACTCCACCTATGTATAAAATTTTAAATTCAAATTCATTCTATGTTAATAGTACCAAAAAAGAGAAAATTCTGACAAATTTGAACTCTTAACATTTGTCAGATTTTCTCTTTTTTGTTACTTTTACAATAGAACGAATTTGAACTTGAAATTTTATACATATATAGAGCAAATTTAGAAGTATATGTAAAAATGTTTCCAGAAATTTTTACGAGTTTTTTAGTTTGAGTGCATGGTAAATACACCGTAAGAGCTAGTGTATAGTATATGTTCCTATATATATACATATATACATATATATGTATATGTGTATATATGTATGTATGTATATATGTATAAGACACTGAAATGGGGCACCATGGTGCCTGTGCACCAGGTCTCCCTATCTTTAGATTGCTTTTAGATACATGCAAGTGCAATAGTATATAATATATCAGACAAACTCGTTAGCATTCATTAATTCGAAAATACATCGATTTAGAAGAGTCATTGGTTTAGCATACTGAATTAATCATAGATGGAAAGTCTCAATCATGAAGCCTGGGCACCATGGTGCCCCTGTTGTACGTACGTACGTATGTATTTTTCCTATATAGAAGCCTTTTTTTCTACTCCTAGGTGTAGTTACTCTCTATGCCGTATCTCGTAAAGTAGAGACATCTAACACAACGGAGAGTATATATGTGTAGTTTATGAGTATATAAGACCATCTAAGTGATACGTATACTTTTTTAAGGTGGTATGTATAGTTTTTTGAACATACTTACTTTTTATATACGAATATGAAGGTATTAGCAAAATATGCCAAAAAACCATGTGCACCCTTGCAATTTTTTTCATATGGCTGGCATTAGAGTATCTTAGAATTAGTATATGAGTATATCGAAAGTGATAAAGGAGTATATTAAGTTCATTTAAGTGGTATATCACAGGTATTAGTAACTACACTCATGAGTAAAATGTATTTTTCCTATATATACACATACACATATACATACACACACACATATATATTCTACCCCGGGTGTAGTTACTCCCATCTTTGATATACCATCTTGACGAGGATATAATAATCCTCTATTTATTACGTCATCATATTATCCGAATATATCTCTTAGCGACAAGGGAGAAATTTCTGCAAGGGACCACTTCTCACACTTGAGGAGGTGGGACGGTCGAGTGGTCGAAAGCACTTGGATGAGGACAGAGATATGCCTTTCCAGGATCTGAAGCATACAATCAAACACATCTACGGGGGTTCGTCCACGTACGAGTCAAAGCGGTAGTATAAAGCTGCCGAGCGAGAGGTAAACTCTGTAAACACATCCCTTGTCAATAATTTTCCTAAGTGGTTGGAAGTTACTATCTCTTTCGAAAAGGGTGACTACCCGGTCCCTCTGACTAGACCCGGTCAATTTCCGATCGTGGTCGAGCCCACCATCAACAATTGCCATGTTAATCGCGTATTGATTGATGGTGACAGTTCTTTAAATATCTTATTTGTTAGTGCTATAGACGAGATGCGTTTCTAGAACCAGAATAAAGCCGGTGCATTATTTCTTTTATGAAATCGTACCGGGATCTTCAACTAAGGCTATTGGCCAAGTTTCCTTGCCTGTAACGTTCGGTTTCCCGAGCAACTTTAGGACAGAGAAAATCTCCTTTGATGTGGTTGATTTCGATACGGCATATAACGCCATACTCAGTCGACCAACTCTGGCACGTTTTCTGATAGTTGTTCATTATGCATATCAATGTATTAAGTTGACAGGTCTTAAGGGAGTAATCACAGTCCGCTGCAACAAGAAAAAGACGCTAACATGTGACCGCAACTCTCTCGAGATGATCAGCCAACCGCCAGCTCGAGAAGCTATTGAGGCGCAGCCTTCGAGCAAGCACTTGAAGTCTAAAGCTGAGCCGAAACCGAACGAGGTGAAGGTGCCCTCGTCGCCTCATTCAGGCAAACACAAATGTATTCGCGTGGTAGCCATCCGACATGCCCGGAGTACCCAAGGAGGTGATCGAGCACAGGCTAGTTCTACGGCCTAAAAAGAAACCCGTAAAACAGAAATTACAGAGATTTGTACTAGATTGGCGAGAAGCTATTAAATCGGAATTAGACAAGTTATTAAAAGCAGGCTTCATAAGAGAAGTTGACCACTCTAAGTGGTTGGCTAACCCTGTAATGGTAAAGAAGTCTAATGGTAAGTGGCGTATATGTATAGACTATACCGATTTAAATAAAACTTGTCCAAAAGATGATTTTCCGCTTCCTCGCATTGATAAGTTGGTTGGCTCTACTATTGGTTGTGAAATGTTAAGTTTTCTAGATGCGTACTCTGATTATCACCAGCTTAGTACGTCTTCAGAAGATGAAGAAAAGACCATATTTATCACGCCATTTGGAATATTTTGCTATATCAAAATGCCATTTGGTCTGAAAAATGCTGGTCCAACTTTTCAGCGTTTAATGCAACTAATTTTTATACATCAAATGGGTCAAAATCTCGTATGTTGATGATGTATTTATCAAGAGCATCAAACGACTTAATCACATCTCAGACCTGCAGGAGACTTTCGATAACCTCAAGAAACATCACTTGAAGCTTAATCCCGAGAAGTGTGTGTTCGAAGTTTCTTCAGGAAAGTTGCTTAGATTCCTTGTTTCGGCGAGGGGTATCAAAGCAAATCCTAAAAAAAATCAAGGCCACCGAGTAGATGCGGCTCTAAGTCGTTTCATCGCACGCCTAGGTTAAAGGAGGCTAATGATGCCTGGGTTTAAGCTTCTCAGAGAACATAAAGATTTCGAGTGGTTAAAGGAGGCTAATGATGCCTTCGAAGATATCAAGAGATATCTTACGAGTGCTCCTGTACTGGTTTCTCCGAAATCAGGTAAGACGCTACTCGTATATTTTTCCACCACGCCACATGCAGTAAGTGTTGTACTAGTTGCAGAGCGTGAAAACGTTCAGCAACCTGTATATTATGTAAACGAAGTCTTACATTGGCCTAAGTAGTGCTACCCATAGGTCCAAAAGCTGTTATATGACCTCCTCATGTCTTTGAGGAAACTAAGGTATTATTTTCAGGTGCATAAAATTATTGTGCCATCTGAGTTTCTCTTAGGAGTGATCCTCCAAAACAAGAAAATAGCGGGACGCATGGCAAAATGATCGGTGGAACTTAGGGAGTTCGACCTCCATTTTGTGTCCCGAACAGCCATTAAATTCCAGATCTTGGCAGACTTTGTCACCAAATGGACAAGTTCTGAACCTATTCAGGATCCCCAACAGTACGATTCTCACGACCAGTGGACGATGTACTTTGATGGGTCACTTACGTTAAGTGGCTCGGGGGCTGCGGTGGTCCTCGAATCTCCTACGGAGAGACCTTAAAATATGCTGTCCAATTACTCTTTCCAGCTACTAATAATGTGGCTGAGTATGAAGGCTTGTTGGCTGGCATACAAGTCGCTAAAGCGCTCGGGATTCGTCGACTAATCGTGAGAGAAGACTCTCAACTAGTTGTGAATCTGGTCTGCAAAGAGTATCAATACTTAAGTTCGACCATGTCTCAATACTTGTCGGAAGTTCGCAAGCTAGAAAAGCACTTTTTCGGTCTCAAGTTACAGTATATCCCTTGAAGGGATAACTTTCTCGCAGACCAGTTGGCTCGAATAGCTTCCTCCCGATCGCAAGTACCATTAGGAGTCTTCTTAGAGCAACTCTGGAAGCCGTCTTTAGTCGAAGACTAGAGACAACTCCTAATGAGATAGTGTCTATTGAGTACGAAGATACCTGGATGTCACCTATCTAGGAGTATCTTCGGAAGGGTTTTGTACCCGACGACGATTTCGAAGCAGATCGTCTGTCCCACAAAGCCAAGATGTATACCTTGGTCGAAGGGGTACTTTATAAGCGGAATACTCAAGGTATTCTCATGCGGTGTACATCACAGAAAGAGGGATTGCGACTCCATGACATACATGGAGGCATTTGTGAGGTGAATGCTTCCTACAGAACGCTGGTCGATAAGGCCTTTCGACAAGGTTTCTACTGGCCAACGGTTCTCAATGATGTCAAAGAGTTGGTTAAGAAGTGTGTATAATGTCAGCTTCATAGCCGGCAAATACACCAATCAGCTTAGGCTCTTCAAAAAATTCCTCTTTCATGGCCTTTTGCGACCTGGGGTTTAGACATCCTGGGACCGTTTCCGCAAGAGTCGGGGGATTTCGAATTCCTTTTTGTGGCTATTGATACGTTCACAAAATAGATAGAGACCAAACCAGTGACCAGAATAACAACGGAAGGCGCAAGAAGGTTCATGATGAAAAGTGTAATTACTCAATTTTGGGTCCCAAGTCGTATAATTATAGACAATGGTAAGCAATTCTTTAGTGTGAAATTCCAAGTGTTTTTTGACCAGTTAGGTACCTGGTCGGAGAAGGGGACAACACTAGTCAAAGTCTTTCCTTTCTGCATGTGGTCTTGCCCAGTAGAAGGAGCTTCCTAGTGACACGCTATTCCTAACTCTTGTTGCCAGCACAAAACAATTGGGTCATCTACGAACATGTTGGACGGATATAAAAGAAATAACTCGAATGATTATCTCGCTATCATTTGTCTTCAACTTGATTAACCTGGTCGAAGTGTGGTAACGACTACCTAGTCGGAGACTTTTCTCTCTGCATGTGGTCCTGCCCACTAGAAGGAACTCCCTAGCGTTGACTCGTTCCTAACTTTTGCTACAGAGCATGACAATCGAATTCAACAATGGTAGTCAGATGATATACTCTTCTCAATACTATTCGCTTAGTTTATACATATAAACTAAGCAAATAGTTAGGGGTTAGGATAGAATTATTCATATAATTTCATTTCTTAGCTCTAAGTTTATGTTTTTTCCTTTTCCTTTGCTCTTTTGTCTTACGAGTGCAGGGGAAGATGAATTGCAAGGAAAAGAAGAGACTTTTCATTCATCAAAGGAAAGGGAAGGGACTTTTTATTCATCAAAAGTAAGTTTTATCCAAATATTTTCCTTTGCACGACTATTCTGAGGGAGAGTCTGAGTTGCATTTCCTTTGCAACCTTTCGAGCAAAAGGTTCGGCTTCCTCAATTAGTCGAGCTGCTTTTGTGTTCGAGAAATTGAAGTCGTGCTCGATTGGTTGAAATGATTGATTCGGGTCGCGTGCTTTGAGTTTTGCCAAAGCATAGCTTACGACACCTCTAACCGCTTCCCAGATTGACTTCACTTGCTCGCTCTTCAGAGTAGCTAAATACTTCCCTAAAATCTTCACTTGCAGCCCAATTGTACTCACATAAGCAGTTATGGTATCTTCGGGAAGATCTATCTTCTCATAACCAAACTTGTCGAGTAAATTGTTGAAGATTCCAATGTTGTCATGGAGAATTGTCTTCACCGACTTCGTCTCCTCTTCACTGCGAGTTGAGATTTCAGAGAGTCATTTTATTTCGACTATAGCTCCTACAAACAAAATAACAATAGTCAGGTCATGTGACATCATGACACTAGTCCTCGAAAGTTAATCGAAAATGGAGTTTTCCTACGATTAGCTAGTCGTAAGTTCTTCTGTGACTATCTAGTTGAAGATCAAGTATCTTTTACCTGAAAGTCATCAAGGCTTTCAAGATCGGTTTTCATCTTCTCTTCTTTCTCCTTACTTATTCTGGAAAGAGTTTCGATCACCTTGGTCTTTTCTTCGACCTCGACGCGGAGACTATTTATTTCTATTTCCTTTTCTGTCAAAGGAAGGAAATCAAGAAAAACAAAGAAGAAGTCGAGAAAATAAAGAGTCTTGAGTTTAGAACTTATTGTTTATTTTTTCTTCTAAGGCCTTGCCCTTGGAATCAGCCTATATTAGGCCTATCTTTAGGTCAGCGGCCTCCTTCTTGTGCTTCTGCATCTCGAGCTTTTCGTTCTTAAGAGCAGCCGCCAAAAATTTTACGTCACTCCTAGACCAAGAAGGGTTGGCAGCAAATATGAGAAGATTGGACGAGCAATTGAATAAAATATGATTATAAGAAACATCAACTTACCACGCTCTCGCGTCATCAGAAAGCTTGCATTCTCTTGCCACAGGAGAGTAAGTTGTCTGTGGTACACAGCCACAGTCGTTATATTCTCCAACGCTCTATATTCGGGGAGGCAGTGAAAAACCAGAAAAGATTATGTACGAATGTCTAAGTACTAGATACTTACATTCATCACCCTTCAAGCAAAGTTCGCGAGAATGCTCGAAGAGTCTTGTAGCTGGTCGAGTTCATTGACCCTTCTCCACCACACCTTTTTGACATGTTCATAGTCGAAAATTTGCCCTTTGTTAGGCAGGTCGTTTGGGTTTGGGGCTTGAGGTCGTTCGAGAGAATACCTCGCTACAAAAGGAGGGTTGAAGACAAACGAGAAGAAGTTGGGAAGCTCATCTTCTTCCCAGAGATTACCTTCTTGAAACCAAGGAGGAGAGTCTCCAGCGAGTTTCTCAACGCATCGCTCGAAAATTTCTCCTCCCTTCTTTGTTTCAACGACCATCTCCATGGTCGTGGACACTACAACGCTAACGTCGACTTTCATCGTTGTGGTTGTCATTTGTTCAACCATCGTTTCCATCTCTTCTGTGACTGCGAGCAAAGTCGTGAGAGACTCTTCTGCAGTGTCATCTTTGCTTGATGGAGACACCGTGCTGCACGCCACAAAAGTAAGATAGTTTTCCAATAAAATATAGAAGTGAAAAACTATGTGCATGTCTATACGTACGTTGCATTCGCTCTCTTGATTTTGAACTTAGAAGAAACCTTTCCGGAGATCAGTTTCTTCGATTTCTTCTCTTCGACCATCTCTGGTCGGATGGAAACACTCTCGGCCACACCTGGTCGAGAATCTTGAGTAAGATTTGTTGCTCCTAGCCCCTCTTGGCTCTTCTGATAGTCAAAACCAGATTCGACTACCTGAAGAGCCGACCTTTCCTCGATCATAGGTTCTATTGTTGCAGCAATTTCCTTCACAGAAGACATGAAACCCTTCTAGTATTTTTTTGTTGAGTTGCTTGATAAAGCCTCGAGAAGCACACACTGAATGAGTTTTGGTATTATAGTAGAAGGGTACCTTGATCTTGGGAGTCAGTTGCTCAACCTATCAGATGCAACACTTATGTCTGCAATGAATTTTTGGATTGGGTCAGTCAGAGCAATGAGGGGAAGTGTGGCAGGGGAAAGGGGAAACAGTGGCACTTAAGCTTGCTTTCCCCTTGTCGGCGGCTCTAACCAGCCGGCGCCTCTTGACTGGAGGAGCGTATGCTTTCTCTACCATTTTCTCGATAACCATTAATTCGACCCTTTGGTCGTTATAACGGTTATTCACGCCCACATTCTAAAGAAAGGAAGAATAACATTTAGTCGTAAGTTTTCCTACGATTATCTAGTCGTAAGTTCTTCTACAACTAAATAGTCCTAAAGGGCAATATCAGTTTTTCGATTACCTTTAAGCGTTTTTCTTTTTCTTCGGTAGACATATCCACCAAAATATGAGGAGCCCCTGTTTCTAGTGATGGAACCTTCTCGCAAATATTCCTTACCCAATAATCAATCTTCTCCAAGTCAAGATCTGATTCATTTAAACCGAAAAGTTAGTACACAGTACTTAGAATTTAAATCTACCACTACGGGTACGACTATACATACCAGTCTCATAATCTCTGGTAGCATCAGCTACACCCGAGTACATCCATATGGGATGGACTTGTTTCTTCAAGGGGCTGATGCGGTAGGTGGTGTAGTCCTTCACTACATGCCATCCCATAAATCCCTTATCCCTTAGCTCCTTGATAGCTGAGATGTAGAGAGCAATCCTGGTAGTGTCCTTCGGGACTGAATTCCAGGACGGATTCATCTCAGTAGCCTTCCCCACAAAGGAAAGGCTATCTTCACTGGTGGTCTCCTAGTAGAACCACCTCTTCTTCCACCCTGGTCACGACGACTGGGTGAACATCTGGATATATGCCTCCGACTTCCCGACATGGATTTTCAATCCACAGCTCCCAGCGATTCCGATTTGACGGCTCAACTCATGATAATACCGGAAGAGCTCCAAGTCTGGGGGAATTCCCAAATACGCTTTGCAGAGGTACACGAATAAACTTAGCATGCTAATTAAGTTGGGAACTAGATTCACCAACTCAATCCAGAAATACTCGAGTATCATTATGAGAAAGGGATGAGTAGGGAGACAAATGCCGCACTTGCAAAAGGCTTGAAACACCGGGATTTGATCAATCTCCCCCTATGGCTAATGCTGTACGGCGGTTTCAATCCACTTCACAATTTCCGCAGAGGGATCTTCTCAGCCTCTTCCTAAGCCCTTAGCTTGGGCCTATCCATTTCCAACACTGCCCAGTTGGATGAGGACTTTGCTATTTTCCCGACTAAATGATTTGGATCTAGAAGAAGGTTGAAGGAGAAAGACGACTTGTTCGTTAGAAAACGCAAGGAGGAATGGAAGTGATTGAGGAAAGTGAAGCCGAAAGGTAGCCCAAAAGTGGCCTTTTCATCGCAGCATCGGTTACTCATCTCGGGAGTTGAATGGTTTTCTCGGGAAATGAATGGGCGAACAGAATTGAGGAGTAATTAAAATTCTCTTTGAAGTCCGTTTGTCTTCACAACTCAAACGAAATTATCTTTCTGTCCAAGCGCACTCCTGGCCGAGAATTGAAAAGACAATGCTTTCGATCATCTACAACTCCGCTTGCACAAGTTATTTTCATTTGAAGTTAGGGGTCTAGATGATGAGGATATAATATTCCCCTATTTATTACGTCATCATATTCTCCAAATATACCTCTTAACGATAAAAGAGAAATTTCGTAGAGTAGTCATAAATCTTACTGCGACTACTCCGTAGTCGTAAGTTATGCTACGGCTACCTAGTCGTAAGTTCTGCTACAGCTATCTAGTCGTAAGTTCTTCTACGGCTATCTAGTCGTAAGTTCTGCTACAGCTACCTAGTCGTAAGTTCTGCTACGGCTACCTAGTCGTAAGTTCTGCTACAACTATCTCGTCGTAAGTTATGCTACGACTCCCTAATCATTCTCCTATGTTTGACTAACTTACTCTCACATCGGGTTTGTGTGACAAGGCAGTTAGAACGTGTGTTTATACTCCATACCGCACATGATCCTGCCAATGTCTTTGACAACAATCGTTCTATGGCGAACGGCTGCCCACGTCTCTCTGATAATAACCGCCATCTAGCAGTTAACTTCCGAAGTGTCAAGGCGTCTTCTGGCATAAAACTGCCACCACTTTGTCACCGATATAAGGGTTGATGTTGAAGAAGGATGAAGGGCGATCAGTTCCGGAAGGAGTTCTAGACTTTTCGCACTGTCCACACTTGTAAACTTTTCCTCAGTAATAGTAACACAGGACATAGGGTTGTTATTCTTCCAGAAGAAGGTCCGAACCTCTATAAAAATTACTGTGTCTTTACTCTACATGAACATACGATGGTCTTGAGAGCTTTTCCTCGAATCTAAGAAATTATACGTAAGATCGATATTAAACATCGATACACCTAAACAAACTTGAAATATTTTTTTATCATTTTATGCTGTGGCGGGCCCAGGATTTCCGAGATGGGTGTTCGGAGTTAATAAAATATTGCTCAAAGAAAAAAAGGTAAGGTCATTGGTGGAAAAAAAGTACAAATTGTCTCAACCAAAAACATCTAAAAAATAATGTAGAAAAATTACAAAATAATTAAGCAAAATACAATTTTAACTCTACGACCATTCATACAATTTTAGGGACATCCATTTCATTATTCCTTAAAACCACCTTGCTAACTTGTTCAAATCTTTATACTAACCAATTTAAAAGTTCAAGAAAATTGCCTTTATTATGTTAATATAACCAACACTATCTAGAAAGATTTCAAATATGCAAACTTCTTCATTTTTGAAGGTTCTACGATCTACATTTCACAAAGACACAATCACTCAAAGAACTATTTAGGATTTGCTGATTTCGGAATTGGGAGGGAAAGTGGGAGACCGAACGGAACTCACTTAGGAATGAAACATCGCCGAAACATTGTGCGTTTCATACCTCCCTACTCGCCACATCACCACCCAACTCGCCGCGTCACTTTCTTGGTCACCCACACCGCCTCGTGCCCTTACTTCGCTCCTAGAGCGCACTTGTGGCCCAGATTTGGGAATTGGTTTGCCTTCTTGTCGGTCACCACTGCACGCCACATGCTCCCTCTCCCTTTCCTTGGTTGCCGTCGCATGAGGCCATCGTGAGTTTGTGCCACTGTGGCAATACCTTGTGCCTCCCATTTGGCTAGCTCCTCACCCTCCACGTGCATGCCGCCACCACGTTGAGAGAGAGAAATGAGCCAGTTAGGGTTAGGTGACCGGTTGGGACCTTAGGGAATTTGGGCTGTGGTGGGTCTGGTGAGTGTAGAGGGAGCTCTAGTGAGCTGTGAGAGAGAGAGAGAGAGAGAGAGAGAAAGGCGTGGTTGTATTGGGCTGATTTATATGTTTTGGGTATAAATATGTAGCATTTTGGCTCAATTAAGAGCATATTCGTGTAATATACCTAGTATATATTGTATTTTTTTTGCAAAAAAAAAATGGATGTTTAGCTGAACACGCATGAACTCAAGAACATCCACCCCTGATTTTTGTTAGGAAAATAATAGTCCCATATGGATTGTGGGAGGGAAACAAGCACAACTAATAAGTGTGAGGGGATCTCCACCCATAAGACTAGTTTTTTGGGGGGAGAAAGCCCAATACCACTTATAAGGTTGTTGCTTGGAGGGCTTGCTAGTGGGCAGCCTGTGGGCTCAGTATGCAGAGAGCGCAAACCCATTTAAGAAAGAAGAGACCAAGAAATGGATCTGGTGGAACTAGAGTGGTCGTCGGTTTCAACAATTGGTATCAGAGCCAGAGACCTAACATCTCCCAGGGTGCGGTGTGCACGAATCCATATGGAGGGGGAGTTTTCCAGAAGTGCGGTGTGCACAATCCATATGTGAGGGGGAGATTGTTAGGAAAATAATAGTTCTCTATGGATTGTGGGAGGGAAACAAGCACAACTAATAAGTGTGAGGGGATCTCCACCCATAAGACTAGTTTTTTGGGGGGAGAAAGCCCAATACCACTTATAAGGTTGTTGCTTGGAGGGCTTGCTAGTGGGCAGCCCGTGGGCTCAGTATGCAGAGAGCGCAAACCCATTTAAGAAAGAAGAGATCAAGGAATGGATCCGGTGGGACCAGGGTGGTCGCCGGTTCCAACAATTTTAGGTACACTCATATTCTAATTATAGGATACTCCAATGCGGTAACACATGAAAAAATTGCAAGAAAGTCTATGGTTTTCAGTATATTTTGCAAATACCTTCATATTCACACGTAAAAAGGAATATGTCTAAAAACAATGTACATACCACCTCTGAAAAAGCGTACATACCATCTAGATGGGCTTAAATACTTATATACCACACGTATATACCCTCCGTTGTACGACGTAATCTCTATGTTGTGAGATACAACATAGGAAATAACTATTTTCGAGAGTAGAAAAAATGCTTCATATATAGGGAAAATATCTTCCTATATGTGTGTGCGTGCGTACGTATGTATGTTGTCATACTTTCAATAGATATTATCAAGTACACCATAAAAAGAAAATAAAACCTATTCTTTTATGGGAGAAAGAACACCTACTTAGAAATGAAACGTAAAGAAGATCAATGCATAACCATATAGTAAAATAGAATGCAGCATCTGTACCCAGATCCAGATGATTAGTGCAAAACGTTGTAGCTGTGAGTGCACTTCAGCTGTGCTGTGGATGCCAGCAACAGTATTTTGCCATCTAAACAGTTCTATTTTACTGGGGAAATGGTTCTCCACTCTCCAGGCTGGAAGGAGATGAAGGTCAAGAATCTCCTTTGTGGAAAAGAAGAATCAGAGCTAAATATATCAGGGAAGAAGAATCCAGCTTAAGCTGTCCTAAGAGAATAGGAGGTTCTCGATTCTGGAATGGCTTGCTCAAAGCAAGGGACAGTTTCTGTAAAGGGATGAAAAAGGTAATTCACTCAGGAGAGCAAACAGCTTTTTGGCATGACGTGTGCTAGGTGATAAACCCCTCGATCGAGTTCCAATATGTGCAAGTATATAGAAAGGTCAGATTCCTGTGTGATATGTTCATCTGGATTGGGCGCTCCATGTTGGTGTGTATCTGAACTTTTCGTAATGGATCGTTGCAGTTTCAGTTTTAATAAAAAGGAACTGCGGGCTTTCTTGGCCCTTCGGTATAAAAACAGTTATATTTTTCAAAGACTGACTCAAGGTCTGTAGCCATTTTATCACGGTAATTTCCTGGAACTCAACAAAGCGTACAATATCGGTTGTTTCCCTATTGTGAAGAAAACTAGTTCAATCCAATTTTTGAATTACTACTTGCGGGCTTTTCTATTTCCAGATCTTTAACTGGACAATGGACTCCAGGACTTCTCTCAATAATCTGCTCTCTGATCTCCTCACACCTATAAATTGGAGCATTAAACTCTTGCACAATCAAAGCATTTGATAATTTCATAGACAAAGGTCACTAGATTTTTTATCTCCTAAAGTAATGATGCAAATGGATGTTGATTATCAATGGATTCGCTCAGAACTTTCTAGGAAAACTATGAAGGAAATTCTCTAACAACTGAGCAAAAAATAGATAAAATAAAATTTGTAACTATAGTTGGCAGTATCATTGTGTCAATTCGAATTGTGCATTAAAGAATCCTGTTCATGCACACAGAAAAGGGAATAGTTTTGTACTCAATATAAGTAGTAATGTATGGGGGAAAGTTACATTACCATGAAAAATCCCACATAGACATAAGATGCCATCATTATTTGCACGGTGAATGGATTTTTAGATTTAAACCGCTTTGCCTTTTGAAGAACATGGTTCTTTTCTTCTTCAGTTACCTGACGCCTCTGCGATATTACTGCTGGTTGTCTTTGACCCTTCATAATGCCTGAAAAGTGCAATAGAATCAAGTTATTTACAGAATCATGCAGCCTAAAAGTATTGCATCTCTTACTAACGACACATCATAGCAAACTTAGTGCTAATAAAAGACTTTAAGGGACAAATAACTTACTTTTACCACGTCGAGGCACATCCTTGCTCATTCTGAACAGTATGGGTTGTGACTTCGCAGACTTGTTACAAGAGATATTTTCGTCTGACATGCTGCTTGAGGAATCTATGATATGAAAAAGTAAGCTTGAAGGGAAATCATATGAATCCTTAGGATTCTGAACAACTATTAGCTACAACAATAATTTTATAATAAGTGTTAAGGAAAATGATATTAGCCATCTCTAACCTAGAGCCTAGAGAAGGGTCTCTTCTAGCAATTACTTGCCTGTATTGACACAGCATATGGCCTCCAGAATTATGACCATGCATGGCAACCAAACAAGTACAGTACTAAACATGAAACGAATGGGGCATGTTGCCGACTTGTTGCTCCAACAGTTTAAAATAATTGCACAATTAACTATTACCAGCTACTACATATATATTTGCAATAAACTCAATGCTGACTATGTCAAAATAAATATATTTAGTAAATCACTTATACCATTTTTAAAATATAAAGGATGTTTTACCTTTAGTATTGTTAAGGCTTGTTGACGCTGCCTTAGAAGTACCAACTGAAGCTCCGCGGCTTTTTTTCTTACCCTTTTCCAAGACATCAGAGCACTTCTTCAATGGAGAGCCATTTGCCATGAGATCATCTATTTCTCTAATCCTCTTCCTTGTGGTTTCATTAATCGCCTCTAGGGGGAGAGCCAATATTTCTGATGGGCCAGCTGCATTCATGTCCATGTCCCCTTCATCATGTTCTGTTTTGACGACTACATCCTTGCAAGGCTGAGCATGGAAAGCTGACAGCTTCTCACTGCCTGAATTATCAAACACCACCACTGAAAACTGTGAGCGTCCATCATAACGGAAGACTAAAAAGTGACCAAACTCAATGGAATGATCTCTGACGAATTCCTTCCACCCATGCACAAAGAATAATCCTTCAGAGTCTGAAGCCAGCTCTGCACGCCATGTATTGCCACTTTGACCTTTTAGAGAAACCACTCCAGTAGGCTCATTCTGAAGGTACTGATTGAATGATGATGGAATTCTCTGCACAGTATCAATGTATAAGAACTTGTTGTTTTTTCTTGCTTACACATAAAACTTGTTAACAGTGTGAACTACACATATGATGTGATCTCAGCTCAAAGACAAAGCTATCAAACAAATACTATATGCCATATGATGTGATAGCCCTTGAAGGCGCCCAATTGTCATAGAACAGTAAAGCAAGCCTGTAACCATAGCCTCAAAGATGAAAAAGTAATTATGACATGTGGGTATAACAACTGAACAAAGTAAATGCTTAGAAACCAACTAACAATTAAAACTCTCTCAAAGAATCACCTGTGAATAAACATAATTTTTACCTTTGAAAGCCACAGCATTCAGATTCCATCTCAAGATATTGTGCATAAACAAAAAAAATCACCACATAATCTAAAGAGCACTTGTTCCATTCAACAGAAAGCACAGTAATGCATTTCACAAATAGTATATTGACAAAAGATATCAATCCATGCAATAATGTGCACAAACAATGTTCATATACAAAACTTTCTATTTTAAGTATCATATCCATAATCTCGGGGAAAAAGATCTAACAGATCATTAGTACAGTCTACTTAACGTTAAGGTTTACGAGAGTTCAGAAAAGGGTAAAATGCACTTCTGATCCTGACCCTTGATGCTTGATTTGGTCCCTCTAATTTAAGACTGTCAAAATTAGTCCCTCTACTTTCAAATTGGTCCATATTGTATAGGGTGATGTGATGAGGACATCACCACTACACAAGGTGAGCACAAAAATGCTGCTGATGGCCAAGAGATAAAATGAGAAGTTGCTCCTCATGAAGGGATTAAAGGGCTCCTTATGAAGGGATTAAAGGGCCAATCACAAGGAACCAAGCTCTTGTTAATTCTATGGATAGCAAAAACCCCGATATCGTGCTTCAGACTTCGGCATTGTTGATATTGTCTCGGTAGCACGTCATGTGCAAGAACCTGTTGGTTGGCTGCCTCTTTGTTCAGGTCAGTAACCCTAGTTATCTGAGTTATAATACCTATACCTAAGTGGTGAAGATTGGGACCGATTCATGTGCACATTAGGATGAATAAAAATATGAGTTGCCTTAACAACTAGTTGCCTATGTGACTGAGAGAACATGTAATGAACACTTTATACCTTTGTTTCTCTTATTTCCTCTCTTACTAATGCATGGAGCATATATAAACAGAGAAAATATCATCTATTCATGCAAACCATCAATTATGCATTTATCTCTATGAATCTAGCAAACTCTCTCAAAGTAAACTACTTTTCGTTGTGCCAACTTAATTTTCAATGTCCCTACCTGACAAATTGGGACCGCTATGTGAATGAACAACATTTTTTTTTTGACAAAAGAACCAAAAGATGCCATATTATGGGTTCCTTAAGATACATTGTACCATATACCGGACTGATAGAGCACATTTCTACACATAAGTGGTAAGCACTAAGCAGAGCAAAAACTCTAATCAGATAAATTAAACAAGCAAGGCAAACAAACAAAGTACCACCCTGAGAATCAAGGCAACCAACCGAAAACAGACAGCAGCGTACGCATATACAATGCTGTTCTAGCTTGATGCTGACCAGTTTATACTCCAATCACACGGTGACATGAAGATCCACAGATCAAAATCAATTCTTCTATCCTCATCAAGAACAACTGAACTAACTAAGACTGCCAAACAAAGAAGTCAAAGCAAATCATTCATGCCCAAGAATACGCATCCACAGAGGAAATTCTCCTATCATCATACAGACAGTGGATCATGGGGGCATCTTTATTCCCACACCCAAAAGCAGAACCTATTTAGAATCTTTCAACAACTTGGTTAAATTAGAAGGAAAAAAGAAACCATTCATCAAGAACATAGAAATTTCACAGATGTAATAAAGAAATTACCAGTCCACCATTGGCCTCACAAACGTAATAAAAAAACAAAAATTTCTACATCAGAGAACACAATATTTTTTTTTTACTGAAATAGCTTGTCAGAAAGGATCTTTCTGGCCGAATGCGCACAATCAACATCTGATCGAGAAAGGCGAACACATGGCAACTTAAATCAATCAAATACTAAACACCACAGAGGGATTCAAGAACCTCACCAATCGCTCCCCGGATTGATCGGGCATGAACACCTTGAAGAATTCTTTGACGACCTTCTTGGCCTCCCCCTCCTTCTCATCGTTCCCCTTCTTCTCCTTCTCCTTCTCCTTCTCCTTCTCCTTCCCCTTCCCGTTCTCCCTCGCCGCCATGGCCGCCTCGCTCCCCTTCTCCCCCTGCTCGCGCCGCCTGCTCACAGGCTTCCTGCGCCCCACGATGTCTACCTAAGCCTTCACTTCTCTCATCTACCCCTACCCCTACCCCTCTCTCTCTCTCTCTCTCTTCACAACGCCAGAGCAAGGAGACGCCAAGAATGACGATTCTCGCGGGGAGGACGCCGCCGAGGTTTATAGCGGCGGGAGCCTCCAGACATCAGCTGCTGCTGGAAGAGTGGCTGGCCTGGCCTGGCCCTGGCTCCCGTTGGGACACAGTTCTGCCTTCTTTTCTTGGCACGGATGGTGTCATTTGTCCTCGGAATCTTAGGGCTTAGCTAGGGTCTATCGATGAGCCGCTGACGGGCAGTGACACGCCCGTAATTCTCCGTGTGGATTTTAGCAATTTCTGAGGATAAAATGGTCGGTCTTTTCACAAAAATGGGGGGTTCAGGATAAAAAAGGGCCTGACACGATGGTCCTCTTTGGGCAGTGTGCAGAGAGACGAGCACGAGACATGTGCTAGGAATGGGGAATGAACGGGAGATAGATATCCTTTTTCTCTTTTCTTGGCTTTCTCCCTGTATCGTCATGCTCTTTTGCGGTAGATACCTTAGATGAAAAAAATTGGTTTGCAAATCTTTGAGTACATCGAGGACCGCTCGACTTAGCTTTTTTTGGCTTATATTTTTTATATTATATCTGATTTGTTTTATACCATAGCTACTGATAGTTTTTTAGTATAATTGAATTAAAAAAAATTAAACACATGTTAGTCTATCATAAATAATGCAAAGAAATACGAAGAAAAAAATACAAAAAAGTTAAAAGATAGGAAAAAATAAAATTAAGAAATAATGAACTAGAAGCTAAAAATCGAAGCCCGAACAAACGGACCTGAATTGAGTAAAATTTTGGGGAGGATGCTATTATAGTGCATCCTAAAATTAATTAGCTACGAGGATGAGAAGGTCAAGGAAAGTAATTCAGTTCTTAAATGAGATGCTTTATAGTGTTAATAATTGCTGAATAATTTGTACCATAAATTGTGTGGTTTTAATTAAAAGGAATTGATTTAATTGTCAGGGATTAATTGCTAGAGGTCCTTTCAAGAAAAAGTTGTAGGATTGGTGGAGCTGATGGGACCACTGCCATGCGATGATTTTTTTTTTCAATTTTTTTTGGCATGGTATATATTACGGTGAAATATCAATATTAATCCTCAGCATCTTTATATATTTATTCATGGATATTTATTTTTTTTACGTGTTTGCCTTTCGTCGCTTGAACTATCTATCACACGCATACCTATTTGAGTGTTTACTAGTTATTTATTTTCAGCTTGTTTGCTAGTCATATACTTTTGGTCACCCTTTAATTATCTATCACCTATCTATCACGTATACTCGTACAGTGGTGTATCCAGCCTATTTCTGTGAGGTCAACTAACTCCACAAATTTTTACAAAAATAATTAACTAGTACTAATATTTACATGTCTATAAGTTCGAAAGCTCTAAAATTTTTATAATAGTTGACTCCACAGGCTTCAATACCTGGCTACGCCACTGTATTTATGGGCGTCTATGCATTATTTGTTTTCCTGTCATCATTGAATTTTCTATTATGTGCACGCATATATATTTACGAGTAATTTTCGTTATTTTGTTTCCTAACACCTTAACTATTCATGTGTTATATATTTTCCCACCACTTTTGAGCTAATCTGTCACTTACCCAAGTGAGTGCACGTTCGTTATCCATTTCCCGTCACCGTTGAAATAACCCATATATTTTCACAGGTGTTTACGAGTTATTTATTTTCATGAAACTTTCGAGCTAATCTGTCATGTACCCTAATATTTATTAGCATTTATGCGTTATTTGTTTCCTGCCACCCTTAAACTATCTATCATACTTTTTTTCTGCGAGTAAACATGGATGATTTATGCATCATATATAAGAGCTCTATTGAAACGGATCGACCTAGTACAAAAGTACTTACAAAATGAAGAGAAAAAGGAAAAAAACAATGGAAGAAAATAAATTACAACTGTCTATACAAGGATCGATCCCAGCGGACCCAACCAACGGGAGATTGGACCAACTACACTATTTTTCTTAAGGTGCTGCTCACGACAGCGGTGGCATCCAGCTTTGCGCGATGGGCTTTTGGGTGATTGTAGCAAGTTTATCGTTTTTTTTTTTTGGTATTTTTGTGTTTTATTTTTTTCTCATATCTTTTGCATTGTATGTGATACGTTAGTATGCTTTTTTATTTTTATATTTTTTTAAATTTAGTTATGTCTAATAAGCCAACTCAGTTACAGTAAAAAATCAGTCAACTACAGTAAAATTTCAGCCAGAAACCATCGCTATTCCGAACGCCCCCAAATAAACAACTACACTAGATTTGCCTCTAATTGTGATCTTCCATAAACATAGGCTTCCATTGAATCTATATTTGAAGAACATGGCTTTGGGGGTGATCGGAATAGCGATAGCTTTTGGCTTTTGCTGAAAAACCACTGTAGTTGGCTGAAAAAACACTGTAGCTGAGTTGGTTTATTGAGTATAATTAAATGTAAAAAATATTTAAAAATACCAAAAATAAAAAACGGAAAAAAGGTATAAGTAATTTAAAAAAACAAAAAACCGAAATTTTTTTTACTGTAGCAGGTACTGTAGCTACAGTACAGTACTTGCTACAGTGAAATTTTCGTCCACCGCCAGCGACAGAAAGTCGTCAGCGGGGCCTTTGTGTTCTCCATAGACTGTAGGCAAGGTTCCAAATTCCAACAACCAAGGATAGCAAGCTATGGCAGGGTATCATTGTAGTTACTGCAGTAATGAATTTGGTATTATTCCCTTTATTGGGAAATAAATCTATTTTGACTGCATACAAATTAAGAAGGTTATAAAACCAAGGAGCCAACGGGGAAGACTGACAACTATGACTACGGGCCTGTTTGTTTCAGCTGTAGATTCTGAGAAGCAGCTGGTGAGTATCTAGCTAGTCAGAATCTGGAGAAGCTGGATAACCCCAGCTTCTAGCTACTAGTTCATTTTCTGGATTCTGTAGCTTCTGGCTACTTAGAATCTGGATGAAAATCTGGACTGTTTGGGGGAGCTGCAGATTCTGAGAGTAGCTGCAGCTGTCAGAAGCTAAAACAAACAGGCCCTACTTCATTTGCCTTGGAAAAAAGAGAAAGAAAATGTAGTGAAAATAAACGGGTAAGATTCTAGCAAAATTGTATGTTTTGCGTACCATGTCTTACTACTTTACAGCAAAGTTTAGAAAAACTATATACTTTTAGAAGTGTTCAGAATAGCATTGGTTTATAGTTTTTTTTATTGTAACTAACTTATTTTTTATTATAACTAAGTTAGTTTATTTGATATAATTAAATTTAAAAATAGAAAAAATATGTTAGCTCATCATAGACAATGTAAAAAAATACAAAAAAAAGAAAAAACAAAAAACCTAAAATAAAATAAAATGTTTAAAAAAAGAAATAAATAGTAAAAAAACGCCAAACACTACCCTGAGCAGCACCTTAATTTTGTAAAGGATGGACTATGGAGTATAACAACAACCAAGTTTGATTCAAAATAGATTAACCATAGAACAGGATGTCCCATCATGGGGTCATGTTTGATTCAATATTACCACTAATGCCAAAAAGAAAAAAAAATGAGGAACAGCATTAGCTGGGCCCTGAGATGATGGTCCTCTTTGGGCAGTGTGTAGGAGAGATGAATATAATGCATGTGCTAGGAACGGGGGCATGAATGATAGATAGATTTCTTTTTCTTTCATTGGATTTTTTTCTCTTTTCTTTGCAGGGGCAAGCAGTGGACATTATCATGCTCCTTGATCACCTGAGATTGTGACAATTTGGTACAAACCTTATATGCCAAAAAGGTTGCAAATCTTGGCTACATTAAATTGAATGAAATTTGGGGAGGATGTTCTTTGTAGTGCATCCTAAAAATAATTAGCTAGGAAAATGAGATGATCAAGCAAGATATTGTAGTGTTTAAATGAGAAGCTTTGGTGTCAATAATTGCTGAAATATGTGTAGTAGCATAATTTGTGAGGTTTTAATTAAAAACATTTGATTTAATTCTCAGGGATTAATTGCTAGAGATCCTTTCAAGAAAAAGGACAATCGTGCCATCTCATGAAAAGTTGTAAGATCGATGGGAATAATGACATGTGATTTTTTTTACAAGATTATATTATGCAGTGAAAATATCAAGGTTTATCCCCAACATCTATATATATTTATTGGTATTTGTTTTTTTACTTGTTTGCCTTTTGTCATGGAACTATCTGTCAAATGCATACTTATTTGAATGTTTGCTAGTTATTTATTTTCAGCTTGCTTGCTAGTTATTTGCTTTTGGTCACCCTTCAACTATCTATCAGGTACCCGTATATATTTATGTGCATCTATGTGTTATTTGTTTTCCCTTCATGATTGAATTATCTATTATGTATATTTTGCGAGTAATTGTTTGTTATTTTGTTTCCCAACTCCTTACACTATTTAACAGTATGCACATATTTTTATGAGTGTTATGTATTATTTATTTTCCCTCCAACTTTGAGCTAATCTACCGCTTATCCAAATGAGTGCATTTTCGTTATCGTTTCTGCCACCGTTAAAATAACCCATATATTTTTACGTGTGTTTATGAGCTATTTATTTTCATGCCACTTTCGAGTTAATCTACCATGTGCCTAATATTTATTAGCATTTATGTTGTTAATCTACCATGTGCCTAATATTTATTAGCATTTATGTATTATATGTTTTCCTCCACTCTTGAACTATCTATTATACATATTTTTAAAAAGAAAAACATTATGCGTGTTTGAACCTTAGAGGTTGTGAATAACTCATCCATGGTCATTGCACACTCCGTGCCCAAATATTACCCCAAGAGTTGAGTGGGTGACCTAAACCTAAAAGCGAACCTAGCCCGACATGGATCATGTATTGTGGGGATTTCCTTATCTTGAGGGTATATCATGTGAGGAGATAAGAGGTTGTGAACATTTAGCTAGACTGAAGGACCATGCAAGAAGGTGCAGTATTTTGTTGTGATGAATCATTGCTATTTTAGAGAAGTGGGATTTGAATTTTGGAAAAATTCACTTTTCCAAATTTTGGTACAGACCTGGCGATCTGACCGGTTGGCTCCAGCAGTCTGATTGACATAGCAGGTTGCCTCAGCCGAAAATTGGGATTTTAGGATTTTTGGTCATGAGTTGATTCGATTTGACTTAAGTCAGTGCTTATGTGTTGCATGAAAATATGTTTTGACTAACATGGATTAAATTATGAAAAACTTATTCCCAAAAATGATTTTTTGATCTTTGGATTGGTAGAGAGGCTTGAAGTCAACTATAGTCAATGACGATGATCAAAGTTACACTCATGGACTTGCCAAGGTTTAAAATGGTCGAAGATGTCAATGAAAAAGTTGAGCTCAAATAAAATAAGAAATATTAAATAAAAGTTTGATATCTAACAAGACGACAACTATGCCTACCTGACTACCTCATTTGCCTTTGGAAAGAGAAAGAAAGTCTGGAATGTTTTGAGTGGGTTGTTGAAAATAAATGTGGAGAGAGAAGGGTAAGATTCTAGCAAAAAATCACCTCGCGTTTTGTGTAAGCTGCATGCTCACAGCTTTTAATATCTGCTTCAAATATCTTTAGTTTCTATTTTTTTTATCTTTTTGATTTATTTAAATTAGAAATTATTTGAAATATGTCTGTTTCTAATTTATGTTTTTTTGTTTTTACTTTTTATTGTCCGTAGAGATATAACGGTATTTTCTATTTTTTTCTATTTTCTTCATTTTCATTTAATTGAATAACTAAAAAAACTAACAATCGCTACAATACAATTTTAACTTTAAACTAAAGCCATAGTTATTAACTAAAACTTTTAACCGATTGGAGTGGCCCTTTAGATGCGACCAATAAAAGCCAGGCAGCTGTTTGATCAGCTCAAGAGCGAAAAATTTACAAATTTCCGGAGAGAACTCGGCCACATGATTTGTGATGCATGACAATCTACAAATCTCTGCACCATTGGATCTATTATAAGATCCGTGTATTAGCGCTAGATTCTCTTGTCTGGCCTTCGGCAAAGTATTTCTCCCTCTCCCTCTAGAGATAAAAAATCTGCCTAGGACACTCTCGGTTAGTCGGCTGTGGTCTCATCGTCGAGTTGACTCAAATGAAGACGTGGCGACATAGGGCCCGTCCAGAAGAATTGTAGCCTTTTGTTCATGACCGTGGCTGTTGGAAAATTGCACTATATATAAGTTTGTAACGGTTGTTAGTTTTTTAAGTTATTTAATTAAAAAATAAAAAATCATTATATCATCATAAACAATGTAAAGAAATAAAGTTAAAAAAGTTAAAAAACAAAAAGATAAAAGAAATCAAAATTAGAAACAATACGTTTTAAGAGACTTATAACTTAAATAAATCGAAAATCAAAGGGTTAGAAACTGAAACCTTAGAAATAGGACATAGTTAAAAGAGAAAGCTCGCGCATCCGACAAGAACGGAGACGAGTTCCTCGCCCCCAAGATCCTCTCCCGGCTGCTCTCCAAGGCAAATGTTGTCTCCTCACGAGCCCGGACTTCTCCGCCTCGGCTCGTCGCTGCCATTCCAGCACATCACCTGCTTCATCAGGTTCATAGAGTACTACACGTTTCGGTGCCCCCACGTGCAGGGTTCAAAGTTTCAGTTTGGAAAAAAATCTCGGAGGGTAGCGAGACGAACGAAATTTCACTCTTTCAAAATTTCGGATGAAATATTCAAATCCCATTTGAATTTTAATGAAATTTAACTAAATTTTGAACAAAATTCAAATGAAGACAAATTCGGCCAAAATTTGACCGAATCGTATTTCATTCGGTGGGTAACGAAAGCACCGAAATGACCAAAATTTTGTTGAAATTTCGGTGAAATATTGAACCCTACCCACGCATTCCACCTCATCGGCCCCACGTTCAACATCAAGCACGCTGTCAGCACCGACAGCCATATGGCCACTATGGCTTAGGGCTATAAACGGGTCGAGTTCGAGCGAGCTCGGCCTGTCAGGCTCGAGCTCGATAGAAACTTGAGCCGAGTTTGAACAAGCCCGAGATACCAGTCAAGCTTTGAGCTCGGCTCGAGCTCAGCTCGACAAAAGCTCGTCAAGGCTCATTAAGCGGAAAGTGCAATCAGAACTTTCCAACAGCTGAACAGGCGAATAGATATCAGAAAACATAAACGACATATCATTCGGACAGCAAACAGAGGCACAACAGTAGCAGCACAAACATAAGAAAATCAGAGCATATTCACCAATCAAATGATTCACTCCAAACATAAACGACCATTTCAACCATAACTTTTTTTACCTCTTACAAAAGAATGCCCTTGAGTACAACATGAAGTGTTCTTAATGGTGTCAAAAAATTTGCCAGGGATGAAATACAGAAACCTCATTACATGCTAGCAAAGATGAGTAATATTTTTACTACAAAGCAAAATACTAAAGGATGTGCTCATGGGGCGAACTCCTGATAGTTTTTGTGTAATAAACTATCTTCAGAGAGAACAGCAGTGAACACAACTGACTTGGCCTGCCCAGAACCAGAATGTGAAGTGCTCGATCATAAAGTAAAAGCATTAAAAGGATAATTTAGGGTTTTTAAAGCATTAAAAGTGAATCTATATACTAAATCAACACAATGAATCACAAATTAGAAGTAAGAGAGCACGGCGGGGACCTTGCGAAGGAGGAACACGGTGTCGGCGGCGGCCGATGGGGACTTGCGGAGGAGGAACACGGTGTCGGTGGCGGCATTGATGACTTGATGTCAGATTTGGGGCTGTCGGCAGCAGAGAGCTGGCGGGGACCTTGTGGAGGAGGAACACAGCGTCGGCGGCACCGAGGGGGGGGGGGGAGGGGCGGCGACTCGGGGAGAGGAGGGGCCTCGAGCGGTGGATCGGGGCGGAGACGGCTGGCGGGTGGGAGGAGAGGAGGGACGGAGGTGGGCGGCGGCTGGGAGGAGAGAAGGGGCGAAGGCGGCCGGCGGTGGGAGGAGGCGAGGAGGGGTGGTGACGGGGGGAGGGGTAGTGACTCAAGGAGAGGAGGGGCTGCGAGCGGCGGATCGGGGCGGAGGTGGCCGGCGGGTGGGAGGAGAAGAGGGCCGGAGGTGGGCGGCGGTTGGGAGGAGTCGAGGAGAGGAGGGGAGGAGCAGAGGCGGTCTTGCGGAGGGACCAAGGGAGTGGGGGACTGGCCGATTGGGCCTGGGGGAACCGGGGGATTAGGGATTGCGGTGCAATCTTGTGCAGTTGCGCGGTTATGCTTGCGCGCCCCAACTATTCAGATTTCGAGTGGATGAAGCGAGCCCATTCGAACTATTCGAGCTCGGCTCGATCAGGCTCGTGAGTTTATTCTAAGGCTCGAATTCGGCTCGTTAACGGTTCGAACCGAGCTTGGATTGATCTTACAATGAGTTAAGCTTGAGTAGCTCGTGAGTCTTGACTTTTTTTTTTCAGCCCTACTTCAGCTACACCGGCATGAGCAACAGGTTGGTCCTCCTCACCACGTTCTCCGAAGACAGGGAATTCATCAACGATGTCCTCGTCAACCTGGGCCACCAGGGAGGAGGAGGCCATCCTCCTCTCCTTGCTGCCGGCGACGAATCACGGCAAGGCTACGCTCTAGCGCCACTTCTACGGGCTCGAGTACAACCCGTCGAGCAAGGCTTACAAGGCGCAGCGTAAATTTCAACAGACGGTGACCTCGAGCGAGCACCTCTGTGTGAGGGATTGTCTATCGACAGAAGACGGCAAGTATCTTCTCTAGCATCTCCTAAGAAATGGGCACGCTCGGTGCTGCTAGCTTTCGACGTCGACGTCGAGGTGGTCACCGCCATTGTGCTGCCTCCAGGGCCCAGGCAAGGATGTCAGGTCAGGGCTGATGGAGGTATGGGGCCGGCCATGCATTCCGATGCATGATTTCTTCGAGACCGTGCTCTGGGCACTCACGGTGGACCATCGGTGGGAGCGGCGGTGCGCGATCGACAGCGGCGGCGGCACTTTGCAGGACGCGTGGGACTGCGGCAGCATTCTGTTCGTGCTGTTCGGCAATTTTTCAGGCTGTCCCGACCGAGATGTTGACTTCCTCGGCGGCAAAGAACACGGTGAAGGCGGCGTGGGAGGCCATCCGCACCATGCGTATGAGTGGCGATCGAATTCGGGAAGGAAGGATGCAGACCTTGCGATGTGAATTCGAGTCCATTCGCATAAGGGACACGGAAACAGCAGATGATTTTTCCATGCGTCTAATTGGGCTGGTAAATCACCTTCGCTCTCTGGGAGATCCTTTGGAGGAAGGACAAGTCGTCAAGAAGTTTTTGCGGGTTGTACCACAAAAATACTCACAGATGGCCATCTCCATCGAGTAATTCCTTGACCTTGACTCCATGACAGTCGACGAAGTGACAGGGCGCCTGAAGGCTGTTGAAGATCGATGTGATGCTGGTGAAGGTGGAAGATGGTGGGGGTCGGCTGCTTCTCACGGACGAGGAGTGGGCAGCAAGATTCAGAAACAAGCCACAAGCCCCTGCATTCTCCACTGGTGCCAAGTGGCAATCATGGTGCCCAGCCGAGACCCGAAGGGAAGTTTGCTGCAGCTCCGGCCGGCAACCGCGACAGGACAAAGGTGAAACATTTTAATTGCAACAATTTTGGGCATTTTGCCAAAGAATGTCGCAGGCCACATCGTGAGAGAAAAGAGCATACAAATCTAACCCAAGCACAAGAGGAAGAACCCACACTTCTCATGGCACAGGTCTGTGTTGAAGTATAAGTGAATTGCTCATCTTTCCTTATCAGCTTAAGCTTTTGGGTGAAGTGGCTGGTGCATGCAACTCAATATGGTATCAGAGCCAAGAGGTCCTGACTTTAAGACCTGGCTGGCGTAATTAAAAAAAAATAATTGTAGCCCACTTCTATTCCACATCTTAGGCCTGCGAGAGTCTACACGTGAGGGGGAGTGTTGAAGTATAAGTAAATTGCTCAACTTTCCTCATCAGTTTAAACTTTTGGGTGAAGTGGCTGGTGCATGCAACTCAATATGTGCACTCACTGAGGTCAAGGAGGAAGTGCCTGGAGAAGCCATTCTCAATGAAGAGAATGCACAAGCTTACCTCAGCCAGGAGGATGCTTCGTGTGATGATCTCTGATCACATGACCTCAGTGGGTCAAATCACATGACCGGCTCAGAGGGTAACTTTGTTGAGCTGGACACGGCCATAAGAGGGAAGGTGAAATTCGGTGATGATTCCGTTGTTGAGATATGCGGTAAGGGTTCAGTGCCGTTACAGCTAAACAGCGGAGAACACAACATCTTAATCGGGGTCGACTACATCCCAAAGCTTCGAAGAAACATTGTGAGCGTCGGCCAGCTCGACGAACATGGCTGCCAAGTAATCATCCAAGAAGGGACTCTCATGATCCGAGATCAGCAGAGGACATGTTCTCGCCTGTATGTTCTCAATCTTCCTTTGGTAGAACCGGTGTGTCTGGCGGCAAGGTGTGGCGCTGGCATGGGCACTACGGCCACGTAAATTTTCAAGCGCTTCGCAAATTGGCACAGAAAGGCATGGTGCATGGGTTGCCAAACATTCAGGCCGTGGAGTAGGTCTGTGACAGTCGTCTCAGGAAACAGCACCAAGTTTCATTCCCACAGGAGGCCAATTATCGTGCACATGATCAATTGGAGCTTGTGCACAGTGATTTGTGTGGCCCAATCTAACCGGCCACACCTAGAGACCCAAAGGTACTTTTGTTGTACATGCTTCTTCTTCTCGTTCTTGGTTTGGATCTGAGAGAGAGAGAGAGAGGGAGAGAGAGAGATACCGTCCGATGTAGAGGAGGACGAAGCGGCCATCACGGGTTCGTCGGTGTGGTCTGCGCACGGGCAGCGACGGTCGGAGAAGCGGTGGTCCGGCGAGGCTTCCCGGAGGTCCGGCGAGGTGACGGCGGCGGCGGTCCGGCGACGGTGACGGCGGTGGTGCTTCCCGTCGCTCACTGCGCTCCCTCCAGATCGGTTAGGGTTTGTTGGGTGGAGTTGCGGCTCCGTACACGTCGTGTCGTCGTGCGCGGCCTCCACCCCTCTTTATATTGCGCAGCGCGACAGGGGCCCACCAGCCTTGATATGGGCTGGACGCCCCCGATTAGGGTGCGGGTCAAGGCCCGATTAGCTGTTGGGCTAATCGGTGGAGATCAATCTAACATTTCTCCCCCTTGATCTCAACTATGCTTTAACTTTAAGTACTTTTGACTTTACTTATTCCATCACAGATTAGTGCATAGAACATGTCTCATCGTCACGGTCAAGCGCCGATAGATTTAATGACTACAATACACCTCTACGTTGCAAAGCGATTACTTTAATCTTTTGGGCCATCTTTTAGTCCAGAATCATAGGCTTTCCCTTAAACCCATGCCGGCTACATGTTCTCTCGAACACGTTGGGTGGTAAGCCTTTAGTAAGCGGATCCGCTAACATCTTTGCGGTACTTATGTGCTCAAGACTTATAATTTGATCCCGAACTTTATCTTTCACAACATAGTACTTTATGTCAATGTGTTTGGCAGCACCACTTGACTTATTGTTGTGGGCATACGTTCTGCGGGTTCATTATCGCAGATACAACTTAAGTGGTCTATTGATGTCGTCAACCACTTTTAAACCGGTATGAACTTTTAAGCCGGTTCACCGCCCCGTAGCCTCATAACATGCTACAAACTCGGCATACATTGTGGGCGATGTAGTGACGGTTTGCTTTGAGCTTTTCCACGATATAGCTCCTCTGCGAGTGAATACATATCCGGATGTAGACTTTCTATCATCTCCCGCAAAATCAGAATCTGTATACCCCACTATATGGAGTAAATCTGATCTTCTGTATGTCATCATGAGGCCTTTTGTTCCTTGCAAATAACGCAAGACTTTCTTTATCAATTTCCAATGTTCTATTCCAGGATTGCTCTGGAATCTGCCAAGTAACCCGGTAACAAATGCTAAGTCAGGGCGTGTGCATACTTGAGCATACTGTAAGCTTCCGACAGCTGAAGCATATGGAACCGATTTCATTTGATCGAGCTCGTACTAGTTCCTGGGGCATTGAAAATCCCCATATCTGTCGCCCTTGACTATAGGTGCAGGTGAAGGACTACATTTGTGCATACCAAATTTCTTTAAGACTTTCTCTATGTATGCCTTTTGTGATAGTCCCAATGTCCCTTTATTTTTATCCCGGTGAATTTCGATTCCTAGAACGAACGAAGCTTCACCAAGATCTTTCATATCAAAGTTTGAGGACAAAAACTTCTTTGTCTCCAGTAGCAGACTGACATCACTACTAGCTAGTAGGATATCATCCACATACAGGATTAGGAAGATAAACTTCCCATCTTTAAACTTTGCATAAACACAGTTGTCCTCTACATTCTCTTTAAACCCAAATTTTCTTATTGTACTGTCAAACTTCAAGTACCATTGTCTTGAAGCTTGCTTTAACCCATAAATCGATTTTTTTAGGCGGCATCCCATTCTTTCATTTTCTTTCATGACAAAACCTTTCGGTTGTGCCATGTAAACATTTTCCTCCAAGTCGCCATTAAGAAATGCCGTCTTTACATCCATCTGATGTAACTCTAAATCATAATGTGCTACTAATGCCATTATGATTCTGAAGGAGTCTTTACATGAGACTGGAAAAAAAGTCTCATTGTAATCAATCCCTTCTCTTTGCGTAAAGCCTTTTGCCACAAGTCGCGCTTTGTATCTTTCTATATTCCCTTAGGAGTCGAGTTTTGTCTTGTAGACCCATTTACAGCCTACTGTTTTGGCTCCTTTAGGAATAATTTCCAAGTCCCAGACTTTATTAGTCCTCATGGACCTCATTTCCTCTTCCATGGCCTCAAGCCATTTTGAGGAATTTTCGCTTCTCATGGCTTCTTCAAATGAGGTTGGATCATCCTCCATTTGAAATTCCTCTGTATGATAAATCTGATAATCATCGAAATAGTGATCTTCTTACTCTTTGAGACCTTCTCGGGCCTCCTCATTTGGTATATTTTCTATTTGAGGTCGTTGTTGCTCCCCTCATCTGTGGCAATGGGTTCTATAGGATCTGAAGAACAGAGTTCCACATTTTCATTCATTGTTGCCACGGGAGGAACAATAACAGTCTTGGCACCACGATGTCTTGCACCGTCGGTGCAGGCGGCAATGAGCGGTGTGAAGAATGGCTCTTGAATCATCGGAGTGGCGCATCGCCCGCTTCTCTTCAAGGTCGATCTCTCGAGCTACCATGCTCCCCTCATCATTTCATCCTCTAAGAAGACAGCGTGTCTCGTTTCTACAAACTTTGTATATCGATCTGGACAGTAGAAACGGAAACCTTTTGACTTTTCAGGGTAGCCAATGAAATGACAGCTTACTGTTTTGGGATCAAGCTTCCCAAGATTTGGGTTAAATACTTTAGCCTCAAGAGACTCCCCACACACGTAAGTGGTGTAGTGAGGAACTCTTCCCATCCACAACTCGTACGGTGTTTTGGGCATCGATTTACTAGGTACTCTGTTGAGAATATGAATGGCGGTTTTTAACGCCTCCATCCATAAACTCAATGGCAGTGTGGAGTAGCTCATCATACTTCGCACCATATCCATCGAGTGCAGTTGCGTCTTTCGGCTACTCCATTTTTTGAGGTTCGCCGGTGTAGAATCTTTGGGCCACTATACCATTTTCTGTAGAAACCTTGCAAAGGTCCAGAACTTGTCCATATGGGGTATGTCGACCGTAGTACTCCCCCCCACGATCAGATCGGACTATCTTAATCTTTAAATCATGTTGGTTTTCAACTTCAGCCTTAAATATCTTGAATTTATCCAAGGCTTCATTTCTTTCTTTGATTGGATAAATATATCCGTAACGGGAGTAATCATCCGTGAATGTTATGAACGAGTCATATCCATCCACACTTTTCACAGGAAAGGGACCACAAATATCTGTGTGAATAATTTGTAGAACTCCTGTGCTTCTTTTGGCGTCTTTCTTAATTTTCTTTACATATTTTCCTTTAATGCATTCTCTGCATTGTTCTAAGTCTGAGAACTCTAATGGAGGAAGAATATCATTCTTAACTAGTCTTTCTATTCTCCCCTCGAAATATGGCCTAAACAGCGATGCCATAATTTCGACGACGCATCTAGAGTTCTCTTCGTTTCTGTTTGCATTCGTGAGACGAGGATTCATTTACTTTCTACACGCGACGTTCCCATTATCGCATACGACATTCACATCATCACATACGAATTCACATTTTCACGAAGTGACAATAAATAAAGCTTGTCTTGTTTGATGGCAAGACCAATGCATTTATTATTAAACATTATTTCACATTTGCCATTTCCAAAATGACAATCATAACCATCATTGTCCAAATTTGAAACACTAATCAAATTCCTCTGTAAAGAGGGTACAAAAGGACATCTCTAAGTAAAGCTTTGAACCATTAGCTAACTCTAATGAAAGATCGCCAACGGCTTCAACTTCAGTTTGGACTCCATTTGCAACTTTAATGCATCTTTCGTTTCTTTGCGTAGTCCTCGTCGAAAGGAATCAGAAGGAATTAGCAACATGAGCAGTTGCTCTGAGTCAATCCACCAAGTGGATTTGAATATTGCACATACAGCATTCATTTACAAAGGTAATAATGTTCTCACCTTTCTTTGCCATTATCATCTTTAAATAATCGGGACAGTTCTTCTTGTAGTGTCTGTCTTCTTCTGATGAAGACAACGATCTTTGTCTCTGACAAATTTATTCTGTTGAGGTGATGGATGAGGTTTTCCCTTGTTCTTTGAGAAGGAGTGATTGTTGAAGTTCCTTTTCTTGTTATCCTTCACATAGTTGATAGAACCACCATGTGAGGATTTAATTCTTTCCTCCTCTTGCACACACATAGCTATGCACTTTTCCAAGTCACATTTCTCGGGCTGCATATTGTAGTTGACAACAGAGGTATCAAACTCTTTAGGCAAGGAAGCAAAAATTAAATGAATAAGGAACTCATCCTTGAGAGCCAAATCCATTGGTTTAAGCTTGGATGCCATGTTACTCATCCTCAGTATGTGCTCTCTTATGCCACTGCCACCACCAGAGTACCTTTCTGTCACAAGCTGTTTGATCAGCTGTGTAGCATAAGTCTTTGAAGAGCCGATGGCCGACTCTTTATTCTCTCAAGGTACTCGTGGCGGTGTCACACTCTGCAATTGAGCCCACAATTGCGAGGCTCAATGTGTTCTTTATCACGACCATACACTTCTTGTTGGTGTGGTCCATTTCTTATGATCAAGATCATAAGACATGTAAGGGAGCATGATCCTCTGTCTTTTACGCCAAGCGAGTATCATCCTCATTTGGATCCTCACTGGTGCCATAGGCTCGGTGGGGCGTCTTGTAGTGAGGACCAGTCCACCTCGGCCAAGATAAGCGCTAAGTCTATCTTTTCTTCCACTCTCCATAATTATCTCCTTTAAGAGTGGGGATCTCTCGATACAACTCATCAAGTTGTATCCTCACAAAATTTAGTTCAAATAAAGTGAGAACGTAACATCAAAAATTATATGCTTTATTTTCAACGTTGGTCAAAAATACAACATACAAATAAATCAATTTCATTTATACATTAAATCTACATCACCGTTGGGCAGAAATAGAAATAATGCATAAAAACATCCATTAAAATTATAATATTGTTATTATCAACGTTGATCAGAAAATAACAATATCATAATTCACAACAATACTCAAAAAATTAAATTCTCCCGTTGGTTCGAATTTAATATAAAGAGTAATCACAATTTAACTTTTGCAGCGGAAACATCAATTAAAAATTATATCTATTTTTCCAAAATTAAATTCTCCCGTTGATTCGAATTTAATAATGAAAATTTTATCTTTTCTTTTAGATATATCAAATATATCTAAAAGTGCATACCATTAAACAATTTCAATATATATATATATATGTATATATATATATACCAAGAAGAATACAGGAAAAGCATTACATTTAATACATATGAATTTGACCAGTCAACACCACTTCTTCCCAAAAAAATCTTGCACGTATACCACTCAAACAAAAATTTTGCCTGGTCATAAAAAAAACTCCCAAAAAGGAAGCTCCACCACACGTTCCAATCCTCTCACCCAAAAAATATCTTGCCTGACTTCCCAACTACCCACTGTCCACTAAAAACGGATCCTACCGCAAAAAACGGATCGTGGAGGGAGCAGAGGGCATGGCGCTGAGGGGCCGGTGGGCATGGCCGGCGGCCGGCCAGCGCGCCGCGAGCACGCAGCGAGCGGCGAGGGCTGCGGCGGCGGCGGGCTCGCTCGCGCATGACGGCGGCGGCGCGCGCAGCAGCAAGCGAGGCGCAGGCCGGCCGTCGCGCGCACGCGCGCGCAGGCAGGCCGCGCGCGGCGCATGCATGCGCGGCGCTTCGGGCGAAGCGCGCGCAGCGCGGCGCATCGCGAGCAGGTCGCTGCGCGGCGGCGGCGCGGCCGCTCGCCATCGGGAGAGTGCGCGCGCCACATGCCAGCAGCAGATGGCGCTCCAGCAGCGCGCGGCGGCGGCGGCCGCGCGGCGGCGGCAGCGGCAGCAGCGCGCGGCGGCTCCATCGGCCGCGTCGCGCGGCGGCTTAGCCGACGCCTTCGCTCGGCCGACGCACCGAGGGGCTCAACGGCGCACCGCACGGCGGCCGGACCGGTAGGCTCTGATACCAATGTTGTACATGCTTCTTCTTCTCGTTCTTGGTTTGGATCTGAGAGAGAGAGAGAGAGAGGGAGAGAGAGAGATACCGTCCGATGTAGAGGAGGACGAAGCGGCCATCACGGGTTCGTCGGTGTGGTCTGCGCACGGGCAGCGACGGTCGGAGAAGCGGTGGTCCGGCGAGGCTTCCCGGAGGTCCGGCGAGGTGACGGCGGCGGCGGTCCGGCGACGGTGACGGCGGTGGTGCTTCCCGTCGCTCACTGCGCTCCCTCCAAATCGGTTAGGGTTTGTTGGGTGGAGTTGCGGCTCCGTACAACGTCGTGTGTCGTGCCGCCGGCCTCCACCCCTCTTTATATTGCGCAGCGCGACAGGGGCCCACCAGCCTTGATATGGGCTGGACGCCCCCGATCAGGGCGCGGGTCAAGGCCCGATTAGCCGTTGGGCTAATCGGTGGAGATCAATCTAACAACTTTCTGTTGCTTGTAGATGATCTGACCCGGTATATGTGGGTCACGCTGCTGAAAAAGGAAGGATGAAGCTGCCAGCGCCATGAAGAAGTTTCAGGCACACGCAGAATTGGAGAGTGGTTTCAAGCTGAAAGTATTCCGGACTGATGGGGGAGGAGAGTTCACTTCAGTGGAGTTCGGCCAATATTGGTCTGACCAAGGAGTCACACGCCATTTGACAGAGCCTTACTCGCCGCAACAAAATGGCATTGTTGAATTTCAGAATCAAACGGTAGTCGCCATGACAAGAAGTCTCTTGAAGGCTAAAGGAGTCCCAGGGAGGTTTTGGGGTGAGGCAGTGACCATGGTTGTCCACATTCTAAACCGATCTCCTACAAAGAGTGTCAATGGAAAGACTTCTTACGAGGCATGGTATGGTAGGCTTCCGCACAGTCGGGTGTCTTGGCAATGTCAAGGTGCTGAAGCTGAATCAAAAGAAGCTAGATGACAGGAGCATGCCCATGGTCCTCATTGGATATGAACCGGGTTGCAAGGCCTATCGGATGTTCGATCCTGTTGGTGGAAAGCTCCATGTCACTCGTGACGTCGTGTTCGATGAGGAGGCAAAGTGGGATTGGAGTACGGCGGAGAAAGACCAAGATGAAGTGCCGATGGGTGAGAAATTCATTGTCCAGTACACCACACATCAGACTATTGGAGATCCTTGCATCGGTTCACAGCTGCCTGAGAGTGATCACCAAAGGCCGTGCTCTGCATCCAGTGCAGGAACCTCATCACATTCGGTCTCTATTGGAATAGCACCCATGGCAGCGTCGCTGCCTGCGCCTGAGGGAGTGACATGGGCCACTCCAGCGAGTCATGACACCATTGAATCATTTGAAGGGCCACGGCGCTACAGATCACTGAAGAATTTGTATGACAACACGGTTCGGTTGTGAGGCACAAAGTTCGTTTTGTGGATGCGAAGGAAGGTCGGGATGATTGAGGTGCAGCGAAATTAGGGAGTGTTTGTTAGTGTAATTTCGCCACACCATTCAGTTCTTTGTTTATTTTTGCAGTCCATGTTCTCTTGTCATAGAAGTAGGAAGTCATTTTCTGTATTCAGGTAGCTGACAGAGTTGTGGGACTTGTGGGATGGCACAAGTATTTCGGTTCGTGGCTTATTTCAAAGTTTGACTCGGGCCACCACTTCTCTGTAACTATTTTCCTTGTTTATTGCTATGAATAAGAGGTGAAAAACGAAAACGCCGGAGGCAGTTGCGCAGCACAAACTGAGTCTCAGTTCTGCTCTCTGAACTTTTGCCGTTCCCCACTGTTCATCATCCGTAATCTTCAGAATTCAGAGTTTTGGCTTTCGGTTTGAACTGCAGAGTAGCGTGTAGTTTTGTGTCTAACACTCCGGAGGGCACCGCGGGAAGAAGACGGCGGCGTGCACAGGCCGTCGGCGAGATCCTCCCGGAGGAGAGGATCCAGTTCGACAAGCCGGATGATGCGCCAAAGTCGCATCTGCATCGAGATTGGATCGACTTTCTCTGGGGTTACCACCCGACGCTCATATCTCCGGCGAGCATTTTTGGCAGCGAAACGAGCTCCGGCAGACGTGCTGCCTTGAGGCATTTCCGGTCCAGCCAGTGCCCGAAAATTCACCAAAAGTTTGGACACATCAGATAGTTTCTCACATTTGGACGGTTTCCTGCATGCATGGCGACGCCAAGGTATGCAGCGCTTGTACGGATTGTATTCTGGCACCGTATTCTACTTCTTTTGGTAGTATATATACAAACATCCTGCACCTTTGGCAAGGCGAAAATTAATAATTTCCCCCTCGATTGACATTGATACCAGTAAAAATTATTTCTCAACGTAGGCATGACTTATTAATCATCACGGAAAATGCAACAAAACGTTAGGTGTATATAGAAATAGGGATATAGAATACAGTGTGATGTTATTTGAAATTTGCCTGTAATCTGTTTGAGAAACGACATGTCGGGTCGCTCGCATGCCTTTGGACTGCCTGTCATCTGGAGTATTCTCTTGGGAGGTGTTTGGTTCGGTGGATGAGCTCGTACCTAGATCGGATCATGTTAGGACTAAAACAAAGGTAGTTAGATAAATCATGGATTTATCTGGTATCTCATAACACGCGCATATGTCAGGTTAGGCATCTACGGCCGATCCAGGGATCGAAGTCATCGAACTCGGACGGAGTGGGCCGGTGCGCGTGATAGATCCCATGTTCTACGCCGTCCGTTGGAAGATAGACGATCAAGATCTGCCACGATCCGATTTCCTCACCAAGTGTGTATGCAATCCAGCAGGAACCATTTTGCAATTCTGACATGGCCTCGCCGCCGACAAACCCGTCATCTTCTTCCCTGCTGATGTCCTCCGCAAGATCCAGGTCGTCCTCACCACGGTCTATGTGCACACCAAGGGAAAAAAAAAGACATAACATACCCAACTTGGATGAAAAATGAGGATTATACACACTGAAATTGCACAAACTAGCTAGTGATGTTCGAATCGAAATGCGGAATATGTGCAGGGTGATCAAGCAGTGTGGTTTTCAAGAACAATCGGCAAGGGTCCAAAGCTTGAAACCGCTGCAGCATCCATGGAGCCAACAAATTGCATAGACTTCATCTTCAATGTTCCAACCTACAGACTTGCAGTTATCGAGATCTAAATCGTATTAAAAATGAATTTTTCATGGATAAAAAGGCGCCATTAGTATGCTCTGTACCATATGAAGGAAGAGAGAAGGAAAAATACTTCCACGCGCCACTAAAAAGAAAATATTACGGATTCTGAAGTTCCCGACAGCGCCGGAGAGTTGGGGCTCATCCCCGTCAACCCATTAGTAATCATAGTCAAATGATTCAGGATTTGTGCAAAATTCAGTTGGTGGAGCATCGAAGCAATTTTTGAGAATAAGTGATGTGGCTGAAAATATCGTACATTCGGAAAGAATCTTACCGATGAGCACAGGAAAAAGATCCACATGCAAGTCGAAGGAATATGTAGTCATCCTACAATGACAGGTCGACGTTGGGCACTAGTCGTACTGTAATGAAGCTCTTGACTGATCATCGCCGTGCATCATGCCTGCATGAGCAGTAAGATGGTAAGAGAAATAATCGAATGACCACTGATCTTATAGTATTCCTATAGGACTGGTATGATAACAGAGAGAGTGAATAATATTTTTGAATTTTTTTTAAGTATTCGTTAATCTTTACTCTAATAGCTATGAGAACATATGAAGATTAGAGATCCATCATCACACAAAAAAATCCAAGTGAAAACTAGGCAAAATGACCCTCGACGTGTTCGAAGGCCAGATGGATGAATAGTAACATAGTTAGACCGGTGAATAGTAACCAGTTAGGCCGCTATAGTGAACTCAGCATAGGAATAATAAAAACATATCTATTTTAAAACTAAAAATCCATATATCCAAATAGCTTAAAATTTATCATGCACCTTTATTAAGATGTCGCGAATCTATTCCACCAACAATTGAGAGAATCGTTATCAAAGTTGTGACCTTTTTAATCTGAAGGAATGTTGTATCAAAAAGGGCGAAAGTCAAAAACGGTGAATATGGCTTGTTCGTGGGTGAGAGATGGTCAAGATAGTTCTAAATGTATTTCTATATATTACAACAAGCTAGAATACTAAATGAATCGAGGAAAAAATAACTAGATCAAGAAATCACTTGAAAAGACCAAAATAAGCAAAAATTGGGCAATTTTAAGATAAAGAAATCCCCTTCTTGATCTTACTGGATGCCAATGATAATTTAGTGATAGAAATATACCGTAGAAATTAATCCCTATCCATCCAAAAGAAGAAGAGAGAGAAGATCAAAACCAACCAAATCAAGAGCAAATCAACAAAAATAAGAGGGATCCATGGGAGGTGAACAAAGTTAATATACTGTTACTTAAAGATGAAGATTTTACAATCATCCTACCTGGAGGACAAGAGAGCACACACAAACTGTTACAGTAAGTAACTAGCTTCTAAACGATTAATCTTTTCAAGGCGGGGTCTATAGATATATTGTAGTAGACACTAGACATTGTACCGAGTTTAACTATATCGGCCAAAATCACATGCACCTATTTTTCTCTACGTATTGTCTCTTACGAACAGCTAGAATTAAAAAACCATAAGCCAAAAACTAAAGCCACAACCCAAAATAACTACTTGTATTCACTTCAAACTTGCAAGCTCACTTCTCCATCACTTGGTTCAGTAAGTCGTATGATTGCTACAAGCGAGGGCTTGATCAGCAGTGGGCAGGAGTAAAAGCATACAAATTAATTGCCAGTTGAACAATGCTACCTGCTAGCTTCTAGCTCAATTTATTTATGTGTATATATAAATATTCTGAATTCTTATGTTGATGGATAATTTGGTAGCTTATGTCTGTCTAGGTTTGGGAATGATGAGGCTCAAGAACAAGTAAATACTATTTCCTATGTTCAGCATGGTGCAATTGCATCGGGATGTATTTATGTATTTCAGTTCTTCTTGTATATCATCCTGGGGTGTGGTTGATGGTTCATGGTTCTGATTGGGAGTACGTCTACATGTAGTTATGGTGGTATCGTAGGTGTTGTTAAAAAGACCCTGTGTAGAAGAAGATAAAAGGGTAGCTACCATTGATATGGTCACCTTTTGTTTTTTTATAGATAAATTGATATGGTCACTTGCCTCAAGATAGATAAAGAGGCAGCAACAAAATGTCAGCGTATTCTCAGAAGAAATTGTGGTCCACTGGTGACGCGGGGAGTTGTGTGTGTATTTTGCATGGTACGGAGTACGAGTGATCTAGCGATAGATGATTTTGGTTGGTTGTATCTTGTTCTATGTCTGATGAGAAAATGGAGAAGGCGATACAAGCTTTATGGGCAGTCAGCGGAGGAAAGCTCTGGACAGGGAATCCTTTCCATCTTTTTACATCTGTGCAGCCTGGCTGCGAGTACAGTTTAACTGCACTTTTTGGATTTTCTTTCATCTTATAACTTATAATTTATAGCTCTCTAAATAAATAAATCGAATAATTTTTTCATTATTTTTTTAAAATAGTTTATTAAGACAATTTTTTCTGAAACAACTTACCAACAATTGATATGTTTCTATAAGAGTCTACATTAAGGGGGTGATCGGAATAGCGATGGCTTTTGACTTTTGCTGAAAAAAAACTGTAGTTGGCTGAAAAAACACTGTAACTGAGTTGGTTTATGGAGTATAATTACATTTAAAAAAATTTAAAAATAAAAACGGCACATTAATCTAGAGCGGATGATGCAAAAGAACATAAGAAAAAAAATCAAACGAAAAAACGAAAAAAAATAATTTTATTGTAGCAGGTATTATAACTACAGTATCTACTACAGTGAAAATATCGCCACCACTAATAATGACATAAGCCATTCTGAGCGTAGCCTAACACTAAAAGCTATCAATTGCCTTTATAAACCATCAGTGAAAAAGGACCAACCGTTCACGGTACAGTGAGAGAGACTAATATCACAACTGGCAGGCGTAAAGCCGTAGAGAGAGACAGGCAAAGAAAGACGAGGGTGCGTGGGTCGTTTGGTACATGGCCTGCTGGTGTACTTCCTCGCCAAACACGCGTGCCGGCTACCGCGCCAAGTGAGCATGGCGTCGCAAGGACGTTGTGTATTGGGGCCATTGCTGTGTGTTTTTTTGTTATAATTTTTTTGTATTTTTTGGTACGATAGTAAATGATAGAGATGTTTATATAGAATACATATATAATAAAAAGTCATTTAGTAAATTCACTTTAAAAGATTATTCTATTTTAGTATTTGACCTTTTGACTTTTTAAGAAACCAAAAGTTAAAAAGAACCATTGATTCACCGAGGGCCGCTGGTCACATAGTCCTCCATGGTACCCCTTTGCCAGGCCAGTTACGTTGACATGGTGGTACCCAAATGTCGCCATAGGATAGGTGTGGCCAAAAGGTTCAGATTTAGAAATAATAAGCTGTTTGAGAGGTTAATTATAAAATATTATTTAAAATGAATCAAATAGTAAAAATTCTCTTATATACTGGTGATGTCCATTCTCTTGGGTATTTATTGCCAAATCCATGTAACTGCTTAAGAGGTCGCTCGGTTTGGCTGAAATACGTTGGCATATGATTGAAATTACATTGTAGCTGACTGAAATTACACTGTGATTAATGGTGGCTTATTTGGTATAACTAAATTTAAAAAATTTAAAAATAGAAAAAATATGTTAGCCCATCACGGACAATACAAACGAATACGAGAAAAAAGAACCGACCAAAAAACTCAAAAAATTAAAAAGTTAGGAAAAATAAAATTTAAAAATAATAAAAATAAAGTAGAATCTCAAATCGAAATGAGCCATACCTAATATTCCAAAGTTTATGATGATATGTATTCACATTGCAACGGCCAATATGGTTGGTGGTATATACGCTGTCATAAGTTGCTGGTGCCAGAAGAAAATGAAATGACAACTCACGGCCAATATCAGTTGTTGCATCCGTATAGGTAGGCATTTCTACGTCATAGACATGATTAGAGCTACTGGTACTATTTTGACATGATGGCATGAAATTAATTAAGAGTGAAATATTCATCCATCGCGCGGTTTCTTTCCCTTGGTACATACATACATATATCATGTCAGCTTTACTTAGCCTATTTTCCTTATTTTCTGGTTAATAGCTATTGGTGTGATTTAATCCACAAAATAGATCAACTAAAATAAATACTATACCAACTAAGCTGCTGCTACTGCTACGCGTCACCTGCGGCACTACTCAACCGCAGAAGGTTGCCTATAGCCCTCTACCGTAGTAAGTCACACCGTGGTGTCTAAACGCAACAACCACAATTGCGGTACTGCACTGGGACAACATTAGCTGGTCCTAGTGGGGGCATGGATCTCACTTAATTTTTAGCCTAAATCTATATTAGTTAAAATTTGATTATTTATGTCCCTCACTTACCTAACGAAAGTGTTCTTATTAGACCCAGAATTAGTCTAAAAAATAAAAATCCAAGACCAAAGTCATTTGTGCCCACTTAATTTTCATGCAGGGTTTGTCCTTGGTTGGCTCATGGGTGCGTATAAAGTCAACGGTAATGCTCTCACCTAGTATGTCCTGCTGTGGTCCTTCATTGTGGTAGGTTCTATTGTAGTGCCATACGGCAGTAAGTTTGTGGCTACCACGCTCATGAGCAATTTGTCATTGTTCAAATTGCTCATTTAAACACTTTATTTAATACATGATATAGAAAACATAAAATAAAATAGGATATTTATTAGGGATATAAATAAAAATCTCACACTAATTTTATATTGTAGAATAAAATACATCCTATATTCACAAAAAAAATCATTAAAAAAGTATAACCTACAAGCTTGGAAGCTGCAGCGCTGCTCCCACGTTTTTCTTCCTTGCACCGTTCCTCCCACAGGCAGGACACCGATAACGCCAACGACAAACAGACATACGTCGAAGCCAAACACCAACGGACAGCTGCACAAGGAGCAGTGTTCACATGACGTCGCCAGTAGCACTCGTTGCCACAAATTTCTGTCCCTGCCACTCCCTTGCCCTCTCTCTGATCTCTCTTTAGGGGTGATCGTTTTAGCGATAGTTTTTAATTTTTGGTTAAAATTTTACTGTAACTGATTTTTTTACTGTAACTGAGTTAGTGGAAAGTGTAGTGAATAGTGAAAAAAAACTAAAGCTAGAAGCTAAGATTTTTAAAAACCAAAATAAGCACCCCTTAATCTATGACCAATTGGTTCTCCTTTTCTCCTTTTTCTGTTGACCTTTTATCTCTGTGTTCAATATTCCAAAAGCACCGACCGTGTATGTGGTCAGAGGCATTTACATGGCAAATCAGCTGCGATGTATTGGAAATTGTAGAGAATCAGCTGCGATGAGATAAGAAAACGACATGACAACCCATGGTTAGTACTCATTGTTTTAAAACCACTTTTTGTATGTGGTAGGCGTGATTTAAATGAGCAATGCTATTCTTTCGACAGGATAGGCATGATATTTGTAAGTGAAACATCTATGTTGTGCACATTTTTTTCCCTTCATACATCTGTTTAGCAAAGAGAGTGTTGGCTATTCCATTTTCCTATGAGGTAGCCATTAGAGTGATTTGAACCATTATTTAAGTTCAGACAAATCGAGCAGTTACCAATTAAGTTCTAACTAGAAGGCGAACTACTCACTCTCTCGGATAACTCTTTATCTTACCATGCATGATCCATCCCACATATCTCTTTCTAGTCTGTGCTCAGAATTATTCCTTGTGAACATAGATAACCATGCAAGCAATTCAGACTTTTTGAGAATAGGTTGTTTCCCTTCTACATAAAAGAAACTTTGAGAACATGTAGCATTTAGATTAAATCGAACACTCGACAGATTAACTTTATCTAATTGTACTTATAAATAGATATATCAAATCTTTTACATATATGAGCACAATGATTTTATTTTTTTTAGCTTTTCAGCGACTTTTAGATTCTTTTAGCAATCACAGTTCATTAGACTAATAAACTATAACAAAAATTATAAATCGTAGTGGAAAAGAATAGACTCGAATAATGATAATACAGTTGCTACGACATGCTTTAGATTAACTTCAATTCACACATATGTAATCTCATTTTTTGGAAAATAAACTTCTTTCTACCTGAATCTCTCTCTCTACCTAAATATCTGTCTCTCTCTACGTCTCATTTTGCCTACGAAGTAACACCAACATTTTTGTAAAGGGGAAATTCATCATATACCCTTTTCATAGATGAAAATTTAGGATATACCATCATACACATCTAAATTCATCATATACCCTCCTCCAATCCATTTACTTTACAAAACACCCTCTTTGCCTCCTCCAAATGACGAGACTACCTCTCCTCCTCCTCCTCTCGCCATTTATAGGAGGAGGGGTAGTCTCGTCATTTGGATGTGTAGAAGGATATCTGATGAATTTGGATGTGTAGAAGGGTATATCTTAAATTTTTATTTATAAGGAGGATATATGATGAATTTTTTCTTTTGTAAAATAAACTTCTTTCTACCCGAATCTCTCTCTGTCTAACATGTCTGCTCGTCTCTAATCGCTCCCATCTCACCAACCTCCATGACTAGAGAGAGATCAGAGCAACAAGCCTACAATAGTCTTCCTCTTCTCCTCCTACCCCCATCATCATCACGTGCAATTAACCAACTCCCTCCAACCATCCCCGTCAAATTACAAAAGAGCCCTCCGTTTCCCTCCCCTCCTCTCCCTCTCCTGCGTCCATGGTGGTCGAGCACGGGCGCGACCACCACGAGCACCACCTCTAATGGCGCAGTACAGGCAATCCGGTGGCGGCTTCTTCGACTCCCGGGGCGGGGCGCACCACCCGCTCCCAGAGTACCACCGGGCCCACCCCTCCAAACCTTCCCGGATCCGCCGCCCCGGGAAGCCCGCGCGCCGCCGCTCGCCGGCCGCGGCCGCCGTTGCCGCCGCTCTCCTCCTCGCCGGCGTCTTCCTCCTCTCGCGCCGCCTCTCCCGCCACTCAGCAGGTTCGTGTTTTCCTCTGGCACCCCCGGTAGGTTCTTGGCGATGGTTCGACGCGGTCCGTGGTGTTCTTGTTGCTTTGAAAAGAAAGTTAGCATCTTTGACGCGTTTTGGTTCGTCCATGGTGCGATTCGATGCGAATGGAGAGTTCTTGATCCAATTTCGTATTTGGTTGATGCCATCTTCGCGTGCTTGATTTGATGATTTCTTCGTTCGATGCTCTTAATGCCATCTCTGTGTGTATTTTCGCAGAGATCAGCCAAGATTTGAGCGGCGGGGTGGGGTTGCTGGCGTGGAACCGAAGCAAGAACTGGAAGGAGCTCAAGTTCGGCCACGGCGGGGGTGGCCGGAGCGCGCGGGATTCCAGGTACTGGGATCGGGACGATCGGCGGCGCGACGAGGACTACTCGGAGGACGAGAAGGAGAAGATCTCGGGTGCAGGTGGAAATGCCGGTGATTCTGGCGGCAGCAGCGAGAAAGGCGTGACCTCTGATCCTGGTGTTGAGGAGAAAGGGTTGACCTTGGAGACCGGCAGTGGTGGAGAGAAGGAGGGTGCAGAGGTTGCCGAAGATGGGAAAGGAGGGACCTTGTACAATGAGGGGGGCAGGAAAGAGCTGGAGCAGTATGAGGCGGCTGCCAGGGGAGCGGCGGGCACAGGGATGAGAGAGGTTGATCCAGATGATGAGTATGATGATGGTATTGATGCACAGGATGATTTTGATGATTCTCAGCTGCATACATCTGATGGTGGGAGAAAGCTTGGTGATGATAGTCATGCGAGTGTTGAGAAGAAGGAAAATGTCGCCTTTGAGAGACACACAGAAGCAGGTGGAGGGATTAGTGGTGGTGGAGATGCTAGTAACATCGATCAAAAGAAAGTTTCAGGGACTGGTGATAAGAAACAAGGGTCAAAGAAGAAATCGAAGCGTAAGAAATCTGGTGAGTTGCTGTCCCTCCTCAAAATTAAAATGATAAAATCGGGCCATTCAAATTTAGAAACCTAATTTTCTAGTTTAACTTAGCGACATTTTGATCCCACTAGCTTAGGATAACCTAAGCTTTCTGCATTTTGTTTCGCTTTACTAGCTTGTTGTAGCTATCTGAGATAATTCTATGTGTAGATGAGGAAAAAAATGTTTTCTGCAGTAGCAAGATCATCATTTTATTTAGATAGTGATATTGCTATTTTTATTTAGAAACATGAAATCTGCTCATGAGAATCCTCTACCAATGCGTTGTAGTACCTAGTGACTGCCTACATCTTTTAACATGAATAACATGTGTATTGTACCTACTACCTAGTGACTACCTCCATCTTACAACATGAATAACATGAGCTGAATATTGCATGCCTTGGACATTTTATACCACCAACCGATATGCTATTTCCACACCATCTTCATGACTTGCTGTTGGATATAGAAACCTAAGAACTGCATGAACGTTGACCCTCTGCAGCTCATCAGCTCCTGTTAGCTATTTACAGGCTAGCATATGGGGCTAGTGTTATATGACCTATGTTATCACGGCGACAAGGCAAGGCGAGGCGCTCCGAAGGTGCCAGGACGCCTAGGCGCCTAGGCGGGCGTCTAGGCGATGATTAGACGATGGTAGAGAAAATAAGAAAATGGAACTTTAGAAGTCTAAATTAAAGTCTAAATCAAGATATTTCTAAAAAAGGACTTAATTGTAATTTTATAGAACTATGAGGACTAAATTTGAAAAATTCCAAATCTTTTTTATCACACTCCCGATCCCCTCCCGATCGCCTGTCCGTTCCTGATCTCTCTCAGTCTGTCCGCTCCCGATCGCCTCCTCTCCTCTCCTCCCCTCCGGATCCACCGCCTCCTCTCCTCCGAGCGCCGCCGCCTCCCCTCCGAGCGCCGCCACCTCTCCTGCGACGCCTCCCTTCCGGATCGGCCATCGCCTCCTCCACCCCGGTCCCTCCACTGCTCGGCCGCCTCCTCCACTGGGCGACGCCGCGCCTCCACCTGAGACGACGCCGATCCGGCCTCCGCGCGGATCGGGCTCGCCACCGGATCCGGTCCCGCCGCGCGCCTCCACCCGGACGACGCCGGATCCGGCCTCCCCGCGCCGGATCCGGTCCTGCGCCGCCTCCCGCCGCCGTCTCCCCGACGCCTGGAAGCTCAGTCCTAACTTCGACAAACTAGGCGACAGCCCCTGGCGTCCACCTTGAAGCGCCAGGACGCCTAGGCGACGCCTTGATAACATAGTATATGACTTAGTCATTTCAGACTAATTAGCTGAGACTGTTAGCAGCAGAACAATATGATGATGTATTTACTATAGTACTCTGTGTAAGTCTAAACCAATATTTGTGATCTTGATGATGAGGTTTATCAATACAATTGCTATATGCCTATATTTGATAATTTGTTGTACCATAAATATCTCTTGATATCAAATATGACACTATTTGCAATCATCTACATCTCTAGTAAAGAGCTGGTATCATGTCTTTTTTTATGTACTTGTAAAAAGCTTATTTATAGCCTTTGTTATTCTTAGATGGTTATCTAATCAGTTGGATAAACTTAACCAGGTTCAACCTGTGAAATGAGGTTCCTGAACTCCACTGCTCAACTTGTAGAGCCTGCAAAAAATGAGAAATTTGCTAGTTTTAATTTGGAGTACGTAGAAGCTGAAGTGAGACCTGTTGGATCAGAATTTTGGGAGCCAATATTTGCTGGCCACCAGAGTCTACAAGAAAGAGAGGAATCATACTTAGCTCATGACCAACAACTAAAATGTGCTTTTGTTAAGGGTCCTAATGGTACAAGCACTGGTTTTGATATATCAGAGGATGTCCGAAAGTACATGAGCAAATGCCACATTGCTGTATCTTCCTGCATCTTTGGAAACTCTGATCGTCTCAGGACTCCATTTGGCAAAACAGTACGATATTTTCTGGACACGTACCTTTTGACTAATTTACTGTTCTTCCCCTGTCCTGCATAATTTGCGCTCAACAGTTTGTATCAATTTATTTCTTTTGGTTCTTTTCTTTTTGTGTACATCACAAAAGTATACTTATGGTTTGTTTTGTTTCAGAAAGTTCTAATCTTGTTAGCTTCACATTACATTAATATCTTGTTCTAGGACTTTGTCAAGTTTAGTACTATTTTTACTGCTGTTTAGTTTCACATATAAACATAAGATATCTACACCAGAGAGATTAATAGGCCTACCTCCTGCAATATTACAATGATGTCCATTTATTTGGATGTGCAATACTTTTCTTTTCACCCTTCCAGTATTCATATGGTCTTTCAAGTATCAAGATGCTTCAGAAGTTGCTGATTGATGGTTTATTTCATGATGGGAAAATCTAGTGATATCTCTGAGAAATGTTTTTCTATGACATATTTGCAGATCACAAGTCTCTCAAAGAAGACAGTTTGCTTTGCTATGTTTTTGGATGAAGAGACATTGCAAACTTTAGAATCTGAAGGCCAAAAAATGGACAGCATGGGCTTCATTGGTATATGGAAGATCATATTGATTAAGAATATGCCTTATAATGACATGCGGAGAGTGGGGAAAATACCGAAGTTTTTGGCACATCGGCTTTTCCCATTAGCAAGGTAAGAATGCAAATCTGTATATATCTTTTGATTAGCTATGCATTTCAGTGGACTCAACTTTTCTTGAAACTTCATTCTTGTACTGCCCATTGTTAAATTCTAGGACTTTTCTTCTTTTAAGAAAAAAACTAAACTTTTGCTTGACACACCTTTTAGTACATTATAATTTATTATGTCTGTGTTTGTGTGTGTAACTAGTTACTTAGTAGTAATTCACCTTGGTTTCTTCAATTTAATTTTGGCCATGTTACAGATCTCACATATGCTGACCTCACTTGGATATTGTTATCTTTGGAGAAGGGATGGATGAATATATGAGTTGTATTGCACAGCCCAAAGAGGCTATATATATATATATATAGTACAAGGACTCGAGATACTAAACCCTAGACTACATGTACAATACCAAAAATACCTTTAACACCTCCTTCAAATATAAGGCATATGCAATAGCATTACATTTGAGAAGGGTTGATACTAAAATAGGAAAAATCCAAAGTCTAAGTCTTGAAGTTGTCGTTATAGCGTGCGGCTTTTGAAAAATTGTGTCAAGTACCAACTATCCGGAATCATGCAACAACCCAGAAAGCACAAAGTGCAGAGGCCGAGAAGGTAGAGGCAAGCAGGAACAAAGTCAACCGCGGTAACACGACAAAAAGAGTATGGAAGATGACACAAGTAGAGAGAGCTGTTAAATCAAGCCGAAGAGAAATAGATAGAAGTATGACAGCGCAGATCGAAGCCCAAGAAGGCGGCAGTGCAGTGCAGTGCACAAGAAGCGCAGCGGAGGTACAGTGCAGAAGAAGCGCGGCGGCCTTAGAAGCTCGGGGCGGCAGCTCAAAGAGAAGCAGCATGATCATAAAGACTTCTACGATCTGCAGTAGCTTAAGGAGAAGAGTAGTGGCTGCTGTTATGCGAAAGAAAGGAGATGACCATGCTCATCTAGGTGCTGTCACCGCTGGTTCTCTGTCCCCGCCCGCGACATAGGGGAGGACGCGGCGGTGGCGGATCGGCACGGATCTGGGCAGGCTCGGGCGGTGGCGCGTTGACCTTGGGTGGCGGAGGCGCAACAAATCCAGCGGCGGTGGGATAGTTTGGCGAAGACGATGAGGGTGGAGAAGCGCGAGGCGGCGTCCAGGCGAGGCCGAAGTTGGCAGCGGAGGCGTCCAGATCCAGCCTGGAGGCTGTCGAATCAGGGCTTCGTGGCGGCAGAGACGGTCGGATCCGGCCTGGAGGCAGCCGGACGGGAGAACGTCAAAGAGGGCCAGATCCAGGCGGAGTTGGCTGGATCTGAGCGGCGACGGGCGGATCTGGGGTGGCAGCGGCTTGACATGTCGAATGAGGCGATGGATCCGGCTTGACGGCGGCCAGGAGGAAGCCCGGCGCGCTCGGGGGCGAGCGAGCAGGCGTGGGCCAACGGCGGGCGTGGGCCGGCGGCACGGAGTCGGACGTAGCCGGATCTGGTGTGGGCCAGGGCGTGAAGCGTGGAGGAGGCTGAAGGCGGATGAGAGAGGATAGGGAGGTTGGCCGGATCCGGTGACCGGCGGCGATGGCCGCCCCTGGGAGCGAAGATCGCTCCTCCTGGGGGCAGCAGCAGCGGAATACAGATCGAGTTCTAGGGCTCTGATACCATGTTATCTTTGGAGAAGAGATGGATGAATATATGAGTTGTATTGCACAACCCAAAGATGCTACATATAGTACAAGTACTCAAGAGATACTAAACCCTAGACTACAAGTACAATACCAGAAATACACTTAACAGATATATGCCCTTTAATATTTGGTCTGTTACTAGCTTATTCTGTTCTTACCCAATTGCATAACAACCAGACAGGAAATGGCCTTCTTATTTCCCACATGTATACATTCTGCTTCCAAGTTGAGCTAAATAAATCTAAGTTTGATTGAGAACTTGAGTAGTCCTCTTAATTTCACTTTTAGGGCGTTTAAACTTGATTTGTTGTGTTTACATACGTCGTGCTATAACAGATATGTAGAGCAAAAACATGCAACGGCTCAAATTTTGATATACTATATTGAATCTATGATTTATTTTGAACCTGAAAGTATATTATCTTGATGATAAATTCACAGTAAATGTCAATGTGCTCACTCACACAAGTAGCACACAAGCCATCATGCGGGATGGTGCTCAGTTTTGCATCTTACCAGTATCTATATATATTGTCCTAAATTTAATGTGTTATGCTACCATCCTATTTTTCAATATCATCGTCTAAGTACATTGTTACTTGTATCAGGTTCTCGATCTGGCTGGACAGCAAATTGCGATTACAAAATGATCCTATCCTTATCCTAGAGTATTTTCTTTGGCGGCATGGTTATGAATATGCTATTTCCAATCATTATGATCGGCACTGTGTTTGGGAGGAAGTGGCACAAAACAAAAAGCTGAACAAGTTCAACCATACTATAATTGATCAGCAGTTCGAGTTTTACCAAGCAGACGGACTGACAAGGTTCAACCCGTCAGATCCCAATAAGCTGCTACCAAGCTGTACGCTCTCTTACCTGCTAGTATTTATGCTAGTGTATGAGTTCTGCTGACCCAAGAATCTCTACTTGCTACAGATGTTCCCGAAGGTTCTTTCATCGTGAGGGAACACACACCAATGTCCAACTTATTCTCTTGCCTGTGGTTCAACGAGGTTGATCGCTTCACACCTCGTGACCAGCTCAGCTTTGCATATACATACTTGAAGCTTAGAAGGATGAATCCCGACAAGCCGTTTCGCCTTAATATGTTTAAGGTGTGTACAGTGGACCATCATAGCTAGGTTGACCACATCCATGTTGAATCTAATTTACTCATTGTTCTACAATTTTCAGGATTGTGAGAGGCGATCAATAGCAAAGCTGTTCCATCATCGATCAGAAGAGAGACGTAGCAGTCCACAACTAACAAGATGACAGATTTTCTTTCAAAAGATGGGGATAGAAGGGAGAGCTCAAGGATTGCTTTTTTATATACAGCTCAGGAAGGCGCAGGAATGTTGATTGCCAATATCTATGTCCTGTCAAGGAATTTATGCTTAATATATGGTCGCAAGTGATTTTACCCCTGTACTTTATGATCCTGCAGGCCAGTTAGCTGTTTAATTGACAGAGGCGGATTAGTATATGTTAGCTGTTTGATTTTCATAAGTTCTTGTTGCTCTCCATGAAAGTTTTGTTCATTCATTTGGATATGATCTGGGGCAAGTCATGGCTGGGCATGGACTCCAGATCGAACCGGCCAGCTGTAGAAGAACTACGGAGTAAATGAGGATGTGATTTTCATGTCATCCTCGATGGTCTTAATGAAATGTAATGTAATATTACAACATGAAACTACATTCTGCAATTTCCTCCAGGACAGCAAATTAGCGATTTTTTTGCCTGATTTTTGGAATCTTTAAACTTTCTATGTGATCTAATAAATTAAACAAGATTAATGTCAAATGTTTTATTGATCAGTACATCACACTGTCGATACAAGTTTACAAACCATAGGAAATGAAAACAGAAGCACCCTCGCAAACACATACACATGGCAACACACCTTAATCACAAGAACTTCTACACCCTTTACAAAACAAATCCAATTGATCAATCAATTAGCATCCATCCAATCACACTACGAAGATTTCTCCAGGTTGTAAGGTTAATTAATCCAGAGGCCATTGCTAAAATTCGCCCCCAATGTTAGGTTAGGGCCTTGTCCTTGAAGATCCCCAGCATCTCATTCCTGCCCTTGATCACCTCATCAAAGACTTCATCCAAAACACAATCAAACATCTCCACTCCCTCCCTGAGCTCAGCTGACCTTGTCCTGAGCAGCTCCACCATCTCTTGCTCTTGTCCATTCCTCTCTTCCTCTCCTCCCATCTTGGCGTTGATCATGTCCCTCACCGCCATGGCCACCTTCTCGTGCTCCGCGACGCTCGCCCGCCTCGGGAACCGGTCGTTGATCACCGACAGAGACTCGCACCACGGTCGCAGCTCCGAGACTGAGACGGCGTCGCAGCCGAGCGTGCACCGGCCACCGGCGTCGACGGGGACAGGTGAGGCGAGCGCCTGGAGCACGAACATGGACACGACGGCCATTGTGATCTTGGCGACGAGCGTGACGACGACCATGCCGCCCTTGCCGCCGGCATCCCCGGTGCTGCCGGACATGATCTTTCTCCCTAGCCTCTGCGCCTCGCTCACCTCCGCCTTCACGTCCGACAGCTTGTCGAGGACGGCGGACGACGCCTCCGTCTCCTCCGGCCACCGTCCGCAGGGCGCGGCGCTCTCCGCGACGAGCGATACGGCCGCGTCGCCACCGGCGGCGCAGCCAACCTGCGCGGCGAAGTCCACGACCATACAGTACCGGTGCAGCCGCGACGCGGCCGACTTGAACGCATTGCAGAAGTCCAGCAGCGCGGCGGTCTCCTGCATGTAGTGCTCGAACCAATCGCCGCCGCCGCAGGAGTCGATGGTCACCGGCACGTCAGCCTTTTTGAAGATGTCCAGCAGCTCGCTCTGCATCCGCTTCACCAGCCGCATGGCGTCGGCGCACCACCTCATGGACACCGATCCACCGCCTCCGCCGCCTTCGCCGTCAGTGCACAGCGTGCTCTCGAGGTGCGCGAGCCCCTCGACGAGCGAGGAGCAGAAGGCGGCGGTGTCGCCGCCGAGGAGCGGGCACTGCCGGCGGCTGCTAGGCCTGAGGCATCTCATCGCCATGCATGCATGGGAAGAATCAAAGAGCTTGCCAAGCAAAGGGTGAGTAGTCTATGCGCAAGTGTTGCGCTACATACATGGTGCAATCTGCCATATTTGCATGGTAGCTAGGTTTCTTGGAGGAGCAGGGAAGATTTTTCAAAGGTGAAGGAAGGAAGGAAGGAGGGGGGAGCAAGGGGAGGAGTGAAGCAAGAGAATTGTCCTACTATTCTATGCACCTAGATAGCTTACTTCACTTACCATTGTTCTTTAATTTGGTCTTGTCGATTTGGCATGTTTGTCAAGAGGATGTTGGTTGTTTGGGGGTTTGGACACACTCACCAACCAACCTTCATTTTGAGCTTTGGCCAGGTGTTTGATTTGGATGTAGTAGCAAACTATTAAGTTATTGATTGACTTGCAAGGATGGATGGGGGGAACTTAGGATGCCTTGACAAGGGAACTAGCAAGTGCACTCTCACTACAAGGACCCTACTTTATATGTGGCAATGCATAGAGGTTTGAGTGCTGATCAAACCTTGAGTACATCATGGTCCAATCCAACTGATTTGGTGGGAATTCATCGTTTTGTGTAATATATATATATATATATATATATATATATATATATATATATATATATCACCTTTAATCAAGAAATCTTTAGGCCATGCTTATTTCAGCGTTTTTAGCTTCTATTTTTTTCACTATTTAGTAATTTTATCCTTTTCTATTTTTTTAGATTTTTTTGTATTTTCTTTTTTTTCGTATTCCTTTGCATTGTCTATGATAGGCTAACATATTTTTTCTATTTTTATTTTTTTAAAAAAATTTAATTATACTAAATAAACCAACTCAGCTACAATAAAAAATAAGCCCGCTACAGTAAAAAAAAGAAGACAAAAGCCAACGCCATTCCGAACGCCCCATACACCCTCGTGGGGATAGAGCATCTGAAATATTTTATCTTAGAAAATTCTCGCGTTCCAAATAGGACTCAAGATTTGTTACATGTATCCAAAAGTCCCTTGTAAGCGGTAACCGCAAAGTAATAAGACGTCGTCTCCGATAAGCTCGAGGGTAAAGAGAAATGTGAAAAAGGGTTTACAGTTGCGGGCGATCAGAAGTCAGAGCCCTCCAATGGCCTGCCTAAGCTTGCCCAACTCGCCTAAGTTCAAAAGGACTTTGTCCTTCCTCTCTCTCTCTCTCTCTTTCCTTAGTCCTGACCTTGTGTTGTGCAAGCGTGCACCTAAACCACACACCCAAGGAAATATTATTTAATGGTTAATGACTTTTATCGGATGTCTATAAATGTAATGATCTTAAGCTACATATGTGATCCACAGCTCCACATGTGCGTGGCAACACAAAGATGCCAGTAACTGAGTAACCTGTTCCGGTTTTTTAAGGTCCCGATCGTTTCGGTTTTTTTCAGCTTCAGCTTCTAGTTTCAACTTTTTTTCCACTATTCACTAACTTAACTACAGTGTTTGGTAGCCAGTAACCATTGAATGTTTGGTAGCCCAACCGACGAGGCAACCTGATCGAATTTTTGCCTAACAAATAATTTCTGCTTCTAGCTTCTGAAAAATCGAGCTCTTAAATATATTTTTTTGTTTTTTTTCCTTTTATTATTTCGCATTGTCCGTAATGGTATAAGTTTTTAGCAAACGAGCGTTAGTGTGTGCTGTTCTGGAAGAGCAGAGCAGCAGACGACAGTTCGGACCCGCTCGAGCCATTTATTCAGCCGTTTTGACGAGCTGCAGTGAGCTGGGTAATGCGATGCGAGGGTGCAGACAGTAGCAATCCTTCTGCCTTGTGCAGGTCTCCTCCAAGGGGTCGGAGTGAAACCTCTGTTCCCTTCCTCAGGCGACTTGTTACAAGGTTTGTTTTGGTTTTGATTTCTGATTAGTTTACAAGTTTTGTTTTGGTTTCGATTTCTGATTAGTAACTTGTGACTGCCAGGTATCCACAGACACTCAGACAGTGGCTTCACCCAAGATAAATATCCAAATTTTCAAGGGTGTTGATTTTTCGCACGCTTCGAGACACGGGAGGTCTGACGCATACGGGCGGAGGCATTGTTTTGGTTACCGCATCCAGTTGTGCGGCAGGAAGATATATCCTTTACGTTCGGAAAAAATATAAATTTCCTTTATATTTAATAAAAATAGATAAATCTAAAAATGTTTTGCCCGATTTGAATTTCTAATCAAACCCCACCGAGAACACCAATAACCGACGATTTTCAGCGAAAGTTTGGCAATAACCAATATCCTGTTAGATCACCATAATTGGAAGTACGTACGCACGACGCGACGAGGCAGCACTAGCGCCATTTATTCAACTCCTCCGCGATCCTTTTCCACTGTCACTATAACTAACTCTGGTACAGCTGATTGTACAGTATTTCTCAATGGGATACAGAGCGAGCCAACACATCAGCAATAAATCCCCCCGCAAAATCTGGCGTTGGAGCTGCTGCCAAACATGTCAGCGCCAGTTTCTCCTCTCCATGTCTACAGCCACAGGCATCCACGCCTAAACACTGCGCATCAAACAAGGACGCTAGTCAGCACAACGCATCGAGGAACCACAGATCGAAGGGCCAACATACACGCGAGATCTTGTGGTGAAGGGCAACACAAAACCGAGGCACGAACCTTGCTCAGAGCTCATCCTTGAGAGACTCGGTGGCGGCGGTGGAGTCCGCCGCCTTCTCGGTCACCTGAGCGGCTGTCTCCTTGCTCTTCTTAATGAAGTCGACGATCTCGTCGGCTGTCCTGCCGCTGTCGTAGGAAACCACCTTCCCGCTGGGAGTGACGAAGTACATGGTGGGGTAACCCTGGACGTCGAATTCGCTGGGCACATCATTGGCGGTCGCATCCTGCAAACATGATTGCAGAATAGGAGGGGTAAGATAATCTGAGCTTATGATAGGAAAGAACAGAAACCTCAACAGACAGACGGCTCTGTTTAGATTGATGGTACACACAGATGGTAAGAAAGATTACCATCTTAGCGATGACGACATCCTCATCACTTTGAAGTGTGGTAGCTGCCTCCTCCAAGATAGGTGCTAGCTTCTTGCAGTGTCCACACCAGGGCGCATAGAATTCAATAAGAACTGCAATATGAATCGGTGAATCAATGGGATATATAATCTGATAGAAAGACTTATCACAGTGATAAATGACCAGAACAAAAGACTTTATACTAGACATTTCCATCAAACCGGTTTCAGTTAAGAACGAATCACAGTCACTGATAGTATTATTATACGAATTAAGCCTAATTCACGAAAAAATTGATTAACAAGGATGAAGATGGATACCATGTTTGCCAGACTTGAAGACCACATCGTTGAGGTTATCAGCTACAACAACCTTAACAGGCTCGTTGTTGACCTCAGGGATAGGCTCAGATTTCTTGAACGGTGACAATTTACCATCCTACAAATATAAAAGAATTATGAGATGTGTAGGTTAAACAGATAATCTAAAATCATATAAATAGAAACCAAAAAATGCAAACATATTGAAGTATAAGAGTACTTACCAAGTACTCCTTCAACCAAGAAACAATTTGATCAGGCTCAATCTGTGACTTCAAAAACTTCTTGGAATCACCATCTTCAATGAGAATAAGGGGTGCCTGATCCTCTTTTAGCCCAAAGTACTGAATCTCAACAAATTTATCGTTAGCACAATACATATGTATGCATTAATAGTTTGGATGAAGAGAAGAGGAAGTAAGAAACAAACCTGGAAGGCACCTTGGCTGGCTTCAATGTCACCAATAAGGAACTTGATTTCCTTGTCCTTGAACTCATCGGCAGCGCCATAATAAGCAGACTTGAAGGACTCAAATGGTCCAGTGGAGAAGTTCAAAAATAACATAGCCTGCACATCATTTGGTGCCACAGAAGAGAAGTGAAAATAATCAGTAATCAGCAACAACTTAAATTCACCCATCCTGCGATATCTAAAGAGCTCTTTTCCCATAAAAAATGTAAGAACTTTTTCTGAGACAATGGTTTAATGATCACAGCAAGAAATTTTGAAGAAAAAAAACAGAAGTTTTAACACTAGAAACATATACTTCAACTCTTTTGATGTTCAAGAGCAATGCAAACTTCCAACATGCTAGGAAGAATTGCATGGGTGACTATGTAACAAAATCAGAAATTCTGTCAGGCTATCGAAACTAAATACAGTAATAGCACAATCCTATAAATGTATGCTTCAAATACCCAGATAAAATTAATCTTAATGTCTCCTGCAATGTTTACGTAATTGTGCAGGAAGATTGAACATTAAAAGTACATGACAGACTAAAAGCTAAGTTGACTGCAGGGAGACTTAGGCTGAAAATTGACTACACATAAAGAACCATCTATCAAAATTTCATACAATTATCAAACTTAACCATCAATAGCTTATAGAAACAGTAATAAAGCTTTTTAGGAAGCTATTAGTATCAAATGCTTACTTTCGCGGATGAGATTTGGAAAAATTTCGAGAGATAAGGGTGGTTATCCGGGTTCTTGTCAAAAGTAACAACTTTCGGGGTGCTGCTAGCATCAACAAACTTCTCCAAAGCAGTAACATCAAAATCCTGCAAAATGTGGCAGCAAGGTGTCATTACTGACAATTACAGATAACAGTTCCAACTGTGGAATGTTTAATAATATGTACGAAATATATGAATGTCCAACAAAAAAAGAGTAAACAGAATAAAGGTTGGATTTCGAAGTAGATTATAACCTTGCTGTCTACGACAAGCTCATCAAATGGCTTGAATAGCCTAACCAATGGCCTCTCCACTGCCGCATCACCACGTGGGAGGTGGTTGGCATGCAAAGTGTGACCAAAGTCATAATCGGACCGGAGTTTCTCAGCAACCTCCATGAAGTTTGTAAACTCAGTGCCGCTGAATTCTGTGAAGATACCAACCTATACAATTGCAATTGTTACCCCTAGTCAGCAGGCAGTTCGAGAGATTCAACAAAGCAATGACTAAAGATGATAATTGCTCTATGAAAAAATTGGAAGTGTGTCAAGTTGAATTGGGAGCTTACAATGTAGATCTTCTTGTCATCAACAAGGTTTGTTGCATCTTCCGGTGACTTGATCTCCTTGGAAGCAGGGCCAACCTGCTTCTTCAAGTACTCAACAATTCCTTCAGCCTCCCTAGGACCCTTGTACTCCTGGATGTTCTTTCCCTGGTTCCTGAAGATCTTGAGGGTCGGGAAGCCCTGGATCTCGTACTTGGTCGCAAGCGGCCTGTTCTTGTTGTCGTTGGCATCAACCTTAGCAAGAACAATCGGCGGATCGTGCTTGCTCAGCAATTGGGCCGCCTTCTCATACTGAAAGAGGGGACACATGGAAATTTCACAAATGAGATTAAACCATCCAACACATCACTCTGCTGTTAAGGAAGTGATCCCAGGATATAGAAGCATTACCTCTGGAGCCAGTTTTTTGCAGTGTCCACACCTGCAAAATTGGTTCTATAATATTAGCTACAACTCAAAACAAATTTCGGGCCAAACTAACTGAGATCATTTTTACATACCAACAATAATCATACAACAAATCAGCAATACATAATTGAAAGTAGGAAGGGAAAAAAATCAAACTTTAAACCACAGAGAAGGCCCTACCAGAAGACAATCAACACCACCAACCCCAGAAAATCCCAACGGGAACCCCGATCCAACAACCTCAAAACCCTCGAAAACCCCCAAATCCGACTCCAACCCCACCAGAACAGCGACCCCAGGCGCATCGAATCACCAAGACCAGATCCCCAAACGCATCACCATCCCTCGCAATCCCCGCATCTGAGACCCCTCGAAGTCGAACCCCACGATCCAAACCCCGAAAGCTACAGTGATTTCGAAAAGTGCTGTGCAGTAGTGATTTGCGGTTTCTCCTCGCGGTTCAACACTTTGCGCCGCTGTGCTCCTCCGACGTTCCTCCTCCACGTGAGAGGAGCCGGTTCCCCAAAACCCACCGCCCACCGCAAACAGAAAGCGCCGAGACTCACCATGGGGCGTAGAACTCGACGACCACGAACGGGTGCTTGGCGACGGCCTCGTCGAAGCTGTCCGCATCCAGGGTCAGCACGGCCTCCCCCTCCGCCGCGGCCTCACCTCCCTCCGCCTGGGCGGCCTCCTCCGCCCTCGCCGAGGGCGCGGACAGCACGACGGCGAGCGCGAGCAGCAGCGAGATCCAGACCTTGCCACAGATCGCCATGACGCGGACTGGGACACGACGAGAGACTGGCTCGAGTGAAGATTTTCTGAGACGACACGACGCAGCACTTCACGGGTTTAATAGGGCGGAGAACGCGAGGGGTTGAGAATCCCACGTAGACCCGGTCCACCTGAAACACTGTCGTGGGGCGCGTTTTTACAGGTCAGTTTCACACCCAGGTCCCTCTAGTTATTACAAACCCAAATTGCAGGTGTGAGAAGCTAAAAGTTAAGATAGTAAATTAAAATAAGTGCCCGACTGGGAGCATCTATGTAATTAAGGACAATACAGGGGGTGTAAAAGTGTGTTGTCTTAAACGATAGATCTACCCCTTTTTTCTTGCCTTAATACGAGGTAATTTACGAATCCCCATGCCACGTCACACGCCGCCGGTATGCTACTGCTGCCATACGAAGGCAGCGGACACGTACCAGCCCGGCCGTCCCCCAATGGGAGCGCGCCACGTCAGCCCCGTGACATGTCCACTGGTCCCTGATTAGCTGCGCCCACCGGCGCGACGTACGTTTCCAAATCCAGACGAGGGGATAAGGAGGGGTGCATTTACTGCTCCCGGATATGGTAATTTTTCAAATTTTTTACCCCTAAGCTTAGCCTCGTGCTGGATGCTGACGCAGCACGCTTAGCTGATATGTATGCGTTGGGCGATGGATGACGTGGCGGTACCCCGTCCGCCTGATCTTGATCGGACGGTGATCATGAGCATCTTGATTCTTGATGCCGTGCTGATCGTTTTCTGTGAGCCATCAAGGTTAATTAATTAAGATGATTTAGTAGATGTAGATTACTTTCCAGGAGCACAAGGTTGCACGACAACGAATGTTCATGGCGCGCGTGGGAATTAAAGAAATAAAAGGATTTGATGATAAAGATTCTTGGAAAAGAATAGTTGTAGAGAGATTATTAATTGTGACAGCTTAAGTCAATCTTCGCACGGTCTATCGGGCATGTATTGGAAACTATGGAGAATATGTTCCATGGATAGGTGTAGACCAGGGGCGAAAGGTTGGATATGCTTGAGTCTACCCTTCCCTAGTGGCAAGAAACCCCCCCTGGTGGATAACGAGCACAGCAAGGATATCAGTCGGTGCGATGACAACAACCAGAAAACAAAAATAAAAAGCACCTGGTAAAGTCGTTGGCCTACTGTGGCCCAATAAATCCATCTCACCGGTCCACAAGACACAAACAAGGTAACTGTTGTGGTTACAGACCAAACAGAGAGAGAGGTATGGTAGTGGAGAGTTAGGTGAGCGAATGACCTCTTGGTCTGTCCAAGAACGGTATATATATGTACTTTACACAGAGCCTACGAGGGATTCCTCGCAGCTTCGCAACCTGTCAATACAGGCTAACTGGGTTCAGGTGGGGGCCACCCCTACAACAGTAACAATAACTCATAAACCATAGCAAATTAGCAATTGGATTTTCGATTTTTCACTTTTTAAGAGAGGAGAGACTTACTGGGCTAGAGGAGCCGGATCTGGCGAAGAGGGCTGACTTGCCAGGCGTCGGCCAAGGGGTGGAGCTGGGTTGGGGCGTCGGCCGAGGGGTGGAGCTGGGTTGGGGCGCCGTCGAGTTAATCTAGGGGCGGGGGTAGCCAGACCGAGGCGCTATCAACGGCACCAAGGGAGACTGATCCAGGGGCGGGGGGAGCTAGACCGAGGCGACGAGGGGAGCCGAGCTAGGGCGGGGGGCCACTGGACTGGGGCCCAAGAAGCCAGATCTAGCGGCGAGGGCTGAGCCGCTGGCCACACTGAGGGGAGGGTGCTGATTCGAGGGCGGGTCCAGCGTGGGGAGCCATCACCATGCGCGGTGAGACGTGCTGGTGCCGTCGGCCATTGATGGCCCAGTGCCTGCCTGAAGTGGGAACTACGAAGTGTGGACTGCCGGCCTGGCCATCGTCGTCTGCTCGCCTGGGGAGTGGCCGAGTCCTAAGTGGGTGAGTGGGGAGTAAGAGAGAGTTGAGAGATTAACAGAGTAAGAGTGTGAGACAGTGGAATAGTGAGTGGATGAGCCGATAGGTAATGAACTCAATTAGAGTGAGTAGTATTCTGGAGTCCGGTATTGATAGTTGATACCATCACCGATTCACTCGGTAAAACTTCTGCATCTACTATTCTTCGTAGTTTATATTGAGTAGTTGACATTTAACAGCTTGAATTCTTAGAGTTAGAGATTTATATGTAATTATATATGTTGTATCATTGCCATTGACTAACCTGAATTACTACATACTAAAATTAAAATTATGATTTATGTGTTCTGATTAGAATTGATATGCCTCGTGATTTAATCTTGCGGGCTAGTGGTATGTTATGTTTTTCTTGAATGTTCATAATCATTTACAATTAGTTGTCATATTACAAATTTTGTTATTTTTAATATACAGATGACTGATCTCTACTCACCAAAAGCATATTTATATATTTGGTGTGCTTTCTATTATTGAGGTACTTTTGTTGTATTTATCTCTTTTTTGTTTTGTCTCTTCTAATTTGTATGAATTTGAATTGAATAAAAGTAAAATGATGTGTTCATCATAATTTAGCTTAGCGTCTTAGTCTATCTTGGATTTTGTTCCTAACTTTGTCATTGGTGTATACGGAATTAATTGGTGCGATTCATACTTGAGATTGGCAAAACAGTGTTGATGGGAGTTAGTCTTGCTTACCCAAGCGTACCACAAGGTCTCTACAGCTTACGTGCCACAAGAAGATCCAGTCGGCGGTGTTGCCGAAGAAGTTGGGAAGTCCCGCCCACAGTGACTCGTATTGTATAAGCCAAGATGGGCAGTTGGTACCAATACAATTAAAGTTAAGCACGTAGATCTTCCCATGGCCGAGGCCTAGAAAGCTATGAGTGTTGTAGACGAATGTAAGCAGATCAAAGCCTTAGTAGAACTAATGGAGCTTGAAGATCGTGATTACAAGGCATTGTGTGACGACGAAGGTTCGGATGATGATGATGATAAGTAAGATGGATGTGATCAAGCTGTTTCGTCGGAGTGGAACACATATAAATTCGACAACCTTGTCGTGGAATGAAGGTGATATTGTGCCATGGGAAACTCGTGGAACGAGGTTAAGCAAGGAGCGATGTATAAAAGCAAGGAGACTGTACAAGGAGCTGTGAAATTTTGGGCATTGTCAGACCGAAGGACATTTAGGGTAGTCAAGTCAAACTCGAGGTGCTAAACGTGAGGTGTGAGATAGAAAGATATCCTTGGTGAATGTATGCATCCTAACCTAAGTGGAGCACTCATTGAAAATGCTCTATAGTAATTCTGCACCCATACATCATGATAGATTCTATGCAATCCCACGAGAATCTATCTTCAAGTTTCATTACAAATGTCATGTATAGCATGATTGTGGATAAGCTGGATTTTGAGCCTTGTTCTATAATTCTGGCTATATATAGGAGGTTCCAATACACAGACAACTATGCTAAGGTTTGGAGAGTGAAGTAGAAGCCACTAAAAGTAAGATTCAATAAATTCGAAGACTTACCATAACCTTTGGTGTGCTCTAAGTCATACAATAAAGAAATCTTAGTACCCATGTTAATATTTTGAAATAAGATTCGAAGCGGTTTGCCACAAAGATTGTACTTAAGCTAGCATTGTTTGATTCAGTGCGTGCATAAATATGGGTACACTTATTCATGTTTGACAGGATTCAGGTAGAGTTTTCCGTTTGACGAGATCGTTTCAAGGAATCACGATTTTAGCGTATTTTTAAAAGCATATATATTTTATATAAAATTAAAATTATTTTTCAAATATGAAAGTCTATAGTAGATTTTTTGAATTTAATTTTATAAATATGGGCACACTTATTCATGTCACATTCAATTAACCTTGATTTTTGAAACTTATTTAATTAAACTTAAATAAGCTAATCACTTAAAAAATTCTAATATGTTAATGATATTTTTTTACCTTAGAACAATATGTAAACAGCCAAAACAAAGCAAATTAATCTATTGCAACTAGCATTAGCTGACCATTGCGATGGTCATAATTTTTCCACACTGAAGAGGAACAGTGTCCATCACGGACAATGCAAGGCTGAACTATGAATATTGCTGTCAAATGGAGAAATATACACAGCTAAGTAAAATGGAAGCAGAATCGAAAACAAATATCGCAAAAGGTCCAAAGTAACTCACTACAGAGCACACACCCAGGATGATGACCAAGTACTTGTATCTCACATCTGTGATTCTAAATGTCGAATGCACAACCAAAATAATTCCCAAGGTAATGAAAACCAGCCTGAAGCCTCTTATTTGATGGTATATCTAAAGCCGCTAACCTGTACAAACAACAGCATACCAACTCCGGTACGTGTGTTACACAACAAAGCATCCCTCTCAGCGCGTCCTGCGGCTGTTTGCTGGTTTAGAAGACGGCTTGTTCTTAGCAAAATCGACAAGATCCTTGAAAAGGGAATCCTCAGGTTTGGTCTGGCGGGATGCTGTCGACACTGATGCACTCTTCTCATTCTCAGTGTTCCTTTGCTTAAGAGAGAGGTTTTCTGTCTGTGTTACCAGTCCATTGTAGCCACCTCCATTGTTCCCACCAGGAAAGCCATGTTGTTGCTCAAAGTACTGCTGTCTTTGTCCATATCTTGCGGGAGGTGGCGGAAGGGAACCTGGAGCTTGCCCTTCCAACGGAGCTTTTGGAAAATCTTCACTGGAATCTTCATACTTTTTAGTAGTTGAGGAGGAAGAAAAACCAGGAAGCGCGGTTGGGTTTATAAAGTCATCATCAGGTAGACTCTCCTGCCAATTCGCAGATGAACGGTTTGAATCACTCATAGGACGAGAAGGAATAGAGAAGCTGGGTACTGCTGTTGGGTTTATGAAGTTGTCAGACACACTTTCTGACCGGTTATCATAACTTGGTGGTGGATTCATTTCTGTTTTTGAATGAGATGATGCAGATGTATTTGCTGGGGCTGTTGGGTTAACAAAATCATCTGGAACTTTTTCTGACTTGTAGGAGTCTCCACTAAGAAAGTCCACATTGCTCGCCTGTGTGTAAACAGGCCTCTTTGACGCTGGTGGTGGAGGAAGAAATGGCCTTGGGTATGTCATTTCATTTCTTGGAACAGAAGGCAGGTTGCCCTGTGCTGCTGTGCCATCCCTTGCAGACCTACAAAGCATTTATTTGTATATCAGCTGATGAATCAAACAAACCACTGATTCCTGGTACCATGACATGACCCTAAAGAAACTAAACATTTTCTTAAGAGTCAACAGCCCACAATTTAAGAAAATGATGATATGAGTTGATATTACAGCAACTATCCAAAGGCTAGAGCCTTAGAATAACATTAGCACATATGAAAAATAATTAGTAATAGATATTAATTGACAAACTAATATAGCTTGCCTGTGGGAAAGCACGGAGAACTCATCTTCTGGTTCATCGTCTTCATGGTGTACATTAAGAAGTGGGGAAAATGAAGCCCCAGTAGGCCTAGGAGGGGCCGTCCCTTGGTTTACATTAGCAGCAACAGGCATGGGTACCCCTGTACTGGGAGTGACTCCCTTTGCTATGTCATCATGACGCTGAAGAACACGCTGCAATTCATCATTTAGTCCTAAAGCCTGAAATAAAAGGCTCTCGTCACTGCAGAGAGAATATCAGACGTTCTGTCACATGACAATGTAAAATACATGGTATCAAAAGTTCAGAGTAAAAACATACATACCCAGTATTGTTAACAAGATCCAAGATGCGAGTTTGATAAGATCGGCACTGCCCAACAAGGTCAACAATGACCTCCTCCCTCACACCCTACAGCATGAAGCAGAATCAGATAAGATTTACAGCAAAGAACATTGGCACATGGATAACATTATTAAAACAGAGAAGCAAAGAGACAGGGCATCAATATAATTTTTATTTTGCTAAAAAATCAATCAACTGGCCCAAGAAATAATTAACTAGGCCAAAACTTTAAGGACAAGTGATCCAGGCCAGCATAGAGTGAATAGAGTGAGCCATATGGGCATCAACCAACTTATGGCATAAAAGCTCAATTGTACAAAGATTACTGTGCCGTTATAATTCTCCTTTTATTTCGTCATCACACAATGAAAACATTTGAAAAGGTTAGGCACTATTACATTCGCCTAGAAACCAGAGCAAGATCTAGAAAAGACAAACTGTGGAATCTCTATTTAATTATGAATTTATGATGCTAAACATGTTCAATTCAGATCAAAACGGATCGAGTAAAATAATTCATACATTTCCAGTAAACTAGTGAGGAAACAAGCACCAACAAGCTCTGAGTGAATAATGTACTAGACTCCAGACATGTCACAAGTTGGAAGCTGAGTAAACAAATTACTTTGTCATCCATTATAGACCATTAGACCTAATCACCTAATTAATAATGGCATGATAAAAATATTAACAACCTCCTCTATGAAGTTCAAGAATACATGCTATGAAATACCTCAGCTCACCATGTGTAAAATAACAATCATCCTAGTATAGTACAAGATATGAAACAAACCACATTCTTTATGTCTAAATTTTCCACAGAAAACATAAATCTAGAAGAGATCCCAGATCATATTAAAATTCACTGAATGAAAAAAACAAAACTACAGAAGAGATCAAAGGAAATACACTACAGCACATTAAAACTTAATGTTTTCTTGAAGAAAGTCACCTCAGGGTGTCTGTGGTCCAGTGCATTTAACATCTCATCCAGCACGTCCACAATTCCTTGAGCACTCTGAATCTCACTTAGACTGTAATTTGCATTGAACAACAAAAGGAAAGATAGATTATAACTAAAGTTGTTCTTCTGCAAAAATGATGAGATAAACACAAGTACAAGAATTCAACTACTATATAGAGCGGAATGCTAGGCGACTAAAAGGCAACATATACAGAAGATGAGTGTAGCGGAGATGAGGACGTTGTGATGGATATGTGGTCACACAAGGTGGGATCGAATTCGCAATGATGATATTAGTGATAGAGTGAGGGTAGCACCAATTGAAGAGAAACTTGTCCAATATCGCTTGAGATGATTTGGGCATCTCCAACGGGGGCCTTCTGAGGCACCGGTACGTAGTGAAATTTTAAGACACACCAAAAGCATAAAAAGACGCAGATATCGACCAAAACTGATACGGGAGGAAGCAGTTAAAAGAGACAAATAATTGGAATGTATCCAACGGTTGGCTTTGGATAGGAGTACATAGAAGTTAGTGATCTATGTACCGGAACCATGACATAAGAAGAAGATTTAGGAGGGTTGTTTTATGCTCTCGGTTCAGATAGCAGAATGTAGGACTTAGGGTTTTAGCATTGTAGGTTTTATTACAAGGTTCTCATTTTTTTGACCTTGAGGAGGTTTTATTCATAGCCTATCCCAATTTATTTGAGATAAAAAGCTTTGTTGTTGTACAAGAATTCAACTACTGTTTGGCATGGTTATGAAAATAAGGCCCTAACAAGGAAATAAATATTTTTCCTTGTATTTGTAGCAAGACTACCTAACACCTCTGTTTGTTGCTAGAAATACCAATGCAATTATCAAAATCTTTGAAAGTTGGCATGGTTCTAGTTCTACGAATATGTGGCATGTACATCAGGGAGGCAAAAACAAAAATAATAGTTGATGTAATGTTTTGTTGCTACTTGCCAGTATGCTTTGGAGTTTATGATGAGGACCAACAATGAGAATGATGGCAATCATCAGAAGGAGCAGAGGTTCCAATACTAGTTTAGAGATGACACTCTTCATCTACACATCTACCTAGAAGAGACTGTGAATAGGCTTACAATGTTAACAAATGTCTAGTCCTATAATATGGCTGTGGCAGGTGTGTTGTATTTGATAGATACCGTGAGTTTGATGTTTTCTGGGACTGTAAGTCTTGCAAAACTGGGTCATTCTTGTTTCAAACCAGGTACTTTTGTCTTTCAATAATCAACACAAAGTTACATAAATGAAAAGTATAAATGTGGGTAAGCCAATCAATTAATCAAAAACTATTTTCCAGACTTTACGAAGGAGGGAATGTTATTAGTCTTGTAAATAGTCTAGAGTCTAGGGGGCTATCTGCATATCTTACCTGTATTGGCCTTGGGCCTCTTTGGGAATACAAATCTCATTGCAACATGGCATCAGAGCCTAGGTTGGGCTAGGGCTTCGACCGCATCCGCCGGGCACCGACGCCCTGCCCACCTTCCCTCCTCTTCTTCCACGCGCGCGCTCGCTGTCGCCGCCCATCTCCACGAGAGCTGCCGTTTTAGATCCAGCTAGATCCTGCCGCTAGCGCCGATGTCTGCCCCCACCCGCGTGCCTACTCGCCTCCTGTGCATCCACCCGACGTGCCGCCGTCCGTCTCCACGCCCGTGCGTCCGCCCGGCGCGTCGCCGCCCGTGCGCGGCTCATCTCCAGCCGCCGCCGCCGCCGATGGTTGGTCAACGTTGCCCGTCCATCCCCGGCGACATAGGCCATTTCCGGGTGTCTCGACTCCATTTTCTTGGTCCGATCTACTCCAAATGGCTACCAACGGCGGCTCCTTCACCATCCCGTTCCCCGCTATGGCGTTGTCCGTTTCGACAGGACAAACTTCCGAGAGTGGGCGGTTCACTTGTATTCACCTCAACAGCCAGCGGCTTTGGGGTCATCTCATTGGCGAGAACCCCTACCCTCCTTGTCCTACACTGCTCATCCAACCCACTCTCCCTGCTAATGTAGATCAAACGGCTCAAGACGAGGCCAATGCTGCACTGGAGGAGGCTATGGAGTTTTACCAGCCTAAGCTGCACGCCTACGAGCGATGGCAAGATGCCGAGGCTCGTGCCACCGCCATCCTGGTAGGTAGCATGACAGTGGCTATCTTCATGAATGTGTTGGAGCTGCCGACGACATAGCTTATGTGGGAGCGCCTTCGAACTCACTATCTGCCGACGAGTGATGCTATGTATCTCTCAGTTGTGTACCGGGCGCATTCCCTTCAACAGCTTGATGCCACCATCGATGATTTCTACTAGCAGATGTCTGAGGTATCAGGTATGATGTCAACTTGACTCTCTAGGGCCGTATGTTTGCCGAACCTGTCCCTGTTGTATGCGGCTTTGCGCTCACTAGGAGACCCACCGCCTCTACGACTTCCTGACGTGTCTCCATCCTGAGTTCAAGACTGTGCGGGCTTAGCTCCTGACTCGCCACTCGCGCTCGAGTTTAGTGGAGGCTCTCACGACTATGCGTGCTGAGGAGACCCGTCACCGTGGTGCGGTTCAGCTGCAGGCTGTCTTGTCTGCTTCAGCTCCTTCCACCTCATCTGCTCCTTCAGCACCGGCCGTGATCTCTCCTCCAACCCCAGCGCACAGTGGTTGGTGCTTCTACTGCAAGTCTTTACTGCACCTACTACCAACATGACGGCCATAAGTATCAGGATTGCTACAAGCGGAGGAAGTACCAGGGTTATCGGGGTGGACGTTCCCTGAAGGGCTCCAGTGTTTCCTCCCACTCAGGAGCTAGCGTCTCTCGCCAGGGCTCCTCCGGTGATGCCGCAGAGCAACTCCTCTCACTTCTCCAGCTCCTCTGTCACCTTCGTCACTCTCTATGGGTTAAAACAAACTCCTGGTGCTTGGTTCGCCCAGTTCTCCTCTGTTGTCACTGCCGCCGACTTCTCCACTAGTGATCATGACCGTGTTCTTTTTGTTCACACCTCCCCTCGGGGTTGATCATTCTATATATCGACGATATAATCATTACTGGTGATAACTCCCAGTACATTGCCTTTGTGAATGAGCGTCTCCGTGAGCAATTCCTGATGTCTTATTTGGGTCCACTTCATTAGTTTCTTGGGATTGAGATCACTTCTACGCCCGAAGGCTACTATCTCTCCCAGGAGTGTTACATTCAAGATATACTTAAGTGCGCTTGTCTCACTGATCAGCGTGTGGTGGATACTCCTATGGAGCTTGCTGCTCACCTTCGGCCTACCGATGGCAAGCCTTTTGAGGATCCCACTCACTACCGCCATCTTGTTGGGAGCCTTATCTACCTTGTCATCACTCGCCCTAACATCTCTCACCCAGTTCACCTCCTAAGTCAATTCGTCTCTACTCTTGCTCCTACTCAACTCCACTACAGTCACCTTCTTGGTGTTATGCGATATCTTCGTATGACTATCACTCGTCGCCTTTTCTTTCCTTGTTCCAATTCTTTGCAGCTTCAGGCATGCTCTAATACGACGTGAGCTACCAAGAAGCAAACTGCCATTTTCCGTTTGAGTGCTGATGCTGAGTTGAGAGCCATGGCGTCGTTGACAGCTGAGATCACCTAGCTTTGGTGGTTACTTGAGGATTTCGGTGTTTCTACTACTGCACCGACTCCTCTCTTCTCGGACAGTACTGACGCGATTAGCATTGCTCGAAATCCCGTGAAGCATGAGCTCACCAAGCATATTGGGGTGAATGCTTCATATATGCGATCGCAGGTGCAAGACCAAATTATTGCTTTTCAGTATATACCTTCGGAGTTTCAGTTAGCAGATTTCTTCACCAAGGTACAGACTAGAGCTCAGCATAGCTTCTGCCTCTCCAAACTCAATGTTGTTGATCAACCATGAGTCTGAGGGGGGTGTTAGTCTTGTAAATAGTCTAGAGTCTAGGGGGCTATTTGCATATCTTACCTATACATTTGTATTGGCCTTGGGCCTCTTTGGGAATACAAGTCTCATTGCAACAAATGTAACCAAGAGAAGGGGAAAAAGAACAAAACAAGGCACAAACAAAATGCAAACATAAATGGCATTAAGAAAAGATGAATGCTACCAGTAATGCTTGCAATACGCTAACAAGAAACATAAACAAGAAATGAAAAGGAACCAGATCAGAAATCAAACTCACAAGCAAACAAAAGAATACCTAAGGGCAGGTGCAGAAGGGGCGCCAGATTGAAGAGAAGCTTGTATAGCTGCATCTTCATAGCTTTGACCTGGAGGAGGATATAGATGTGGATGCCTTAATGGTTGAGTTTGAGGAGGTGTAAACAGTGGAACCGTATTTTCCACACGAGATGGAAAATCAACACCAGCAGCCTGCAAGCAAAGGTAGCAAGCTACCCTGGTCATTATTCAGACGGAAGCAACTGGCTCAGCTAACTCATGAAATTATTGCAGAAATGCAGATTTAAGTTTCCATTGAAAACATGGTAGAGCAGATTGAAGTTAAGGGACACGGTAGTTAAGTATACAACAGAGAATGATGTGATTGCACAGGATAAATAACAACAGAAAAAAAAATAAAAGAAACAGAAGCCAAAAGTACCCTGAGTTCTTGGTAAGCAGCATGATACTGGGGATATCTTCCAGATGGACCTCCAAAAGCCACTTGCCATGTGTCAATCAAACTCAATATTTTCTCCCGAACATTTAAGTCTGGCTGCAAAAATAAATTGAAAATCAAATTTAGAGCCATAGAGGCATATGAATGTAGGAAAATAGTTGTTAACCACTGAATGAGTATTCTCATCACCTTTTTCTTTACTATCTTAATCATTTCACTTAATATGTCACGCTCAATGATCTGCTGGTAAACAACATCCCCACAATTTTTGCTTAGAGTCTCTAGCACCTGAAAAAAGAAGACAGCCACGCACATCAAATCAGCACATGAAAGTCAGCAGAACTATGTACACTGCTTGAAAATTTTTGAAAGATTTTTGAAATTTTGCTATGCGTTATTAGCAATTGGATGTAGCTATAACTTGCACTGCACCAACCAAGGTTGTCAGGGCGTCGCCTAAGCGTCCAGGCGGCCCGGAGCGGACACCGTGGAGGCTCGCCTCGCCTTGGCCAGCTAGGCGGGCGCCCAGGGCGACACGGCATCCACGGCGGAGACAAGGCGAGGCACGGCGTCGGCTGGGCGGGCGCATGGCGTGTGGTCGCATGAGCATAAGAGAGGTCTCCGCCGGATCCGCCGTCGCCTCCGCCGGATCCGCTGTCTCCTCCGCCGGATCCGTCGTTGCCTCCGCCGGATCCACGGTCTCCTCCGCTGGATCCGCGGTCTCCTCTGCGTCGCCGGCCGGTTCTCCGCTGCCTCCTCCTGCCACGGCCATCGCTTGAGGCGATGGAGAGCGGCAGCGGAAGAGGAGCGCCGCCGCGAAGCCGCCTCGGCCTCGCCGTCTTGGAGAGAGAGGAGATGGGGGAAGGAAGAGGGAGAGAAGAGGAGATGGGGGCGAAGAAATGTGTCGACTGTTGAGCACTCGAGCAGCCGAGCTCAGGCGGCGGTCAAATAGCAAAGCAAGGGAAAAAATATGGTGATTTTGGATTTTTGCGAGTGAGCCCTCTCAAGTTTTGAAATTGCAATATGGTCCTTCTCTATTTGCATTTCTTCTGTTTAGGCTTTTCTCAAGTGAACCGCCTTAGCTCACCTAGCAACGCCTAGAGGACGACTAGGCGCCTGCCTGGACGACTAGGCGTCCTGGCGCTCCTTAGGCGCCGTGGTCGCCGAGGTCGCCGTAACAACCATGGCACCAACACCCCAATCATTGTTAACAGAACCCAGAAGATGACATACTGAGTTGCACTAATTAAATATATAAGAAAAAATCTTGCAATACTCACATAAAGTGTCAGAATTTGCACTTTTGAATTCTTGTTTCCAAGGCGTTTCTTTAGGAGCTTGAGTGCATCCTTTGCTTGTCTGCACTTCAGCAAACATTCTTCAGTACGCTATAAAGTATAACACATGACAAATTACAATGCATATAAAAAACATTGCAAAAATTTCCTAGCCTCAGTATATAAGACCAAACAACAACGTTAGCAATCCAATATACAACACACACTATGCAATATGCATCACTCAACCATGAACCAAACTATCAACCAATACTATAGAGCGAAGTGTCTTTTATTAGCTGCATCCCATACCTAGATTTTAATAATATCAAAGGTTGCAAGTTAGAAAAAAATTCACCCCTCAGAGAGACATGTTAACCATCTTGCGAGCCTTAGGTAATTCAATGTATCCAGAAAAATTACGGAAGCTACAATTGACACCCCCAGAATGGAAAAGCAGCAGCAACTAATTAAATTTCTTTCCATGTCATTTTAAAGTTCCTCATTGTTGATATTTCGTGACCAAACACGATGTCACATCAAAACTGCACCACAACAACAAATGCCACACCAACTCATCACAAAGCTCATCACCAACGTCGGTGGCCCTCCATGAGACTATGACTCAAACTAACCAACCACAACTGTTCATCAATTAACGAAACATCTCACCCTCCATGATAACAGACCCTCAACCTAAGACTCCAAATTTATAAACAATTGCAAAAATAGCTGAAAATCAAAACAAATGAAGGATACAGAAAAGCACCCAGTGAAAGAAAACGATTTGCAGGAGCAACAGATTCAAGGGACCAATGAAGCAACACCACATCCCCGCTTAATTACACGATATTCTAATAACATAAGTTCAACACGATGCAACATATAATGCAATCACAACTAAACCACAGCAGTGCACAAAGATGCCATCAGAACCCTACTTAATCCCCCAGGCTGAACAAAGTAGAAAATTAGCAATACTTCTTAACACGGTATGCTAGTGATACTAATTCAAACAAATCAAAGAACAAACAAATCGGGGACAAGATACACAGAGAGGTGGCCAGACCCAGGATCAATGTTGATGATGTCGCAGAGCTCAATGTTGACGGCCCAATCCGGCCCGATCAGCATGTCGCTGGTCGCCCTCTCCGCGCAAGCCACAGCCGCCGCCATTTCTCCCGGTCGCGCAAACCCACCTCCTCCTCCAAAAACCCTAAATCCTGCACCAAGAAGCCCCCGAATCAGCGCCAGGATCCATCTTACCAACCAACCCACACCCGATTCCGCTCCACGGAACCCAACTTTGACCCCAAATAACTCGAATCTTTTACCAAATCCGAGCGAATTCCCCGGAGATTCGGCGCCAGGATGCACAGAAGCAGCCTCTTTTCCGATCCGGGAGGGTGGAGCAGGCCCTGACTGCACCGAAATCGGAAGGAATGGAGACGATGCTGCGAGAATTGGGGGTGGATTTGAGCAACTGTGGGATTGGAGATTTTTTGTTTCGGGGAGAAGAAAAAGGAAAGGTCAGAAAGAGGACCGAAGGTCTGGTAGACCAGCGCCAGTTCTTTAGCTTATGCGGTTTTCGTCGGGTTGAACACATGGAACGACTTTTTTACTGTTATTTGGAAATAGTTTATTAGAGTATTTTTTTAAAAATAATTTATCAGTATATCATCATTTCATCTGTTCATATAAACACTTATGGCTATATTTGAAATGGTCTAGCTTTGATTTTAGTTTATGTTTACTATAGTAACTAGCTTTTCAGATAGTGCGTTTTTTAATACGAGATCTACAGATAAATTGTAATAGACATGAACACATAGAGGGCATGTTCTTTTTAGCTGCGGCTGATGGTTTTTTGGCTGTTTGCGACGGAGATTACGGAAAGAGAGAAATTCGCTTGCGATTTTTAATGGTACAGATATTAGGTTTTGAACGTGTACTACAATTAACTTGTAGATCCCGTCTTAAAAAAATACTCCGTTTGAAAGTTAGGTACTGTAGCAGAAGCCAAAAGTCAAAAGCTGAAAAGAACAGGGCCAGAATTCAAAAACTATAACATAAAAACTAAAGCTATAACCTAAAAAACCTATTAAGTAAACACCCATGCTATGGTTAAAACCATCGGTGAGAAGGCACGCTAAGCAAAAAGAGGGGAAGAAAAGAAACACTAATGTGGACTTTTTTTACGGTGTAAACGTGTGAGAACTACAAATTTTATATTTCTAGTGGTTTGAAATTTGGAAAAAAAAAGTTTGCGCATCATCTGATCAACTAGATGATATAATGGTTTTTAATTTTGTTTTTTGTCTTGCTGCTTGGATCGATTATTGTTTGGCTACGGATATCTTGCATGAATAAATGGCAAAAAAAGTGCCTCTCTCATCCTTGATAAGTACGGCACGTTATGTCGGCTATCACTATCATGCCCGGCCAATTAGGATGGTAGATCCCACAAGAATTAGGATGGTAGATCCCAATTAGTCCATGAATCAATCTGCCTGCAATGGACGGTCGGGTCCGTGGTTGGACAAGCTGATGCTGATGGCTCTGCCATCGACTTGAGGACTGAGGTAGTGCTTGGTTGGGGAGGACGTGGGATGGGACGGGGATTATCCTATTTTTTACGATGGGGTAGGCCTGTTTATGGGATGGCCATGTTTGTGGTTGGAGGGTGAGATAGTCTCGAATTTTGTTTTGTTAGGAGAATAGAATGATGGTTTTTTTGTTTTGATTTCAATTTCTAGCTTTTAGTTTACTATTTCTTAATTATATTTTTTCTATTTTTTGGTTTTTTTGGAGATTTTTTCTTTTTTTGTATTTCTTTGTGTTGTCTATGATTGGTAACATGTTTTTTATTTTAAAATTTTTTAAATTTAATTATACTAAAAAAATACCAACAGCTACAATACAAAATAAACTAGCTACAGTGCAAAAAGTCATAAGTCATAAAAAATCAAGTTGAGCACCCCAATATGTAGTGAATATATATAGTGTTTAATTGATCAAATAAGGCTTAAAATTTAAAATCTTTAATATAAATTTAAAAATAATTTTAATTATCATTAACTAACTGAACCATAGACTTTAATTATCATTAACTAAGTGAACCATATACCCTTAACTTTCACTAATAACATTTAACCATACACAAACAACACCCACTAACACTAATTACGAATAATTATCGCTTATCAACGCTAACCATATACTAATAACCACTAATTAACAATAAATACATATTAATTATCACTAATCATCGCTAATCACACCCCATCCCACTTCGTTAGGCCAAATTCGTGGTAGCAAAGCATCCTAATTTCGGCTTTTTTCGGTTTCAGCTTCTAGCTTCAGCTTTTTTTTCACTATTCACTACATTATCCACTAACTCATTTCTGATGTTTTTCACCAATTCTGATGTTTTTTCAGCCAAAAGCCAAAAGCCATCGCTATTCCGATCACCCCCTAAATGTTCGAGGAGTATTCCGCGAATGGGATGACACCGTCCCGTCTCGTCCCACTTATCCAGCAACAGTCACATCCACTAGCAAAGCAGCAAACCAAACACTAGACTACCTAAGCGCCGTCTTCGTACAGCAAAAGGTTATCCATTGGCGATCAACCGCATGGGCCCACGCTTGATTCCAAAACAAGCAAACTTTGCTGAGTTGGCTCACCGTGCGTGGCCGCTCCAAGCCAAAATTGCTTATTGCACACCCATTTTTTTTGTCCAGTACTCTAGCAAGATTAGATTAGATTAGATTTTGGCTAGATTTTTTTTGGAGTTTCATATTTATAGTTTTTTACTTTTACTGTAGTAGCTAATTTTTAAATAATATATCTTTTTAAGATGAGGTCTATAAATCGATTATAGTAGACATTATACTGACTTCAACTATACCGGTTAAAATCACATACGACTGTTTCTCTTCATACTCTCTCTTGTAAACAGGCAGAATTCAAAAATCATAAACCATAAACCACAACTCAAAAGAACCAATCTATAAACTATATTAACATGATCATGAATTTGGATGCTCCTCCTAATTCCTGGTAAAGTTGATTCTCGTTCAAGCGTATATCCCTCGGGGAAAAAAAGAATATGCGACCCACATCGGCCTTTTTACTGGTAGCTAGGTACAACCGTTGGATTCTTCGTCGCTGTCATTGTCATTCTCTGATAATTCGTTCTTCTTTGTTAGACCCAATTTTCTATAACTGTAGTTACTAATGTAACATACCCATTCAATTCCTTAAAATATCGGATGTTTTTTTAGGCCGGGAATGGAGGATTGATCCTAGCTAGAGCTTTTTTATATTCTTAGAATTCTTAGCTTGACCATTTGACTCTAAGCCTATCTGTCCTATTTATTTTGGACTATAGCCAATGATATTTGGTTATGATTGATGGCTTTTGGTCATGGTCGGTAGTTTTGGTATGTATTTTTCAAGATAGTAATGGATGTTGTATACAATTTTAAGTTCTGAAGCTTTTTGGAGAATCCGTTTCAAGAAATTGTTTGATTTATTTTGATTTTTAAAGAAACTAAAAGCCAAAACTCAATATAACAGGCATGCACGGTTTTGAGTTGGTATGCAAGGCAGCCCTGAAATGAAATGTCAATTTATGTTGGCTTGATGCCAAATTGCCAATTCGCAATGGGTGCCACGCTTCCAAGGTTAACCATGATGTTTCTTGCAAAGTTAAGCTTCCGACGAGCGAGGTGAGGTGACGCACGTTGAGGATTTTTGTCAGACTCCGGAATTCAGGGGATTGTTTCGGTGAGAGGGGGAAGAACATTTCAGTTAACCAGCGGCCTGGATTTACGGATACCTCTTCATCAAGTTGTAACGGGTGGAGATCAAGCCATTTGCTGGGATTACGATGATCCTGTGGTCAAATTTGAAGTTAACGCTTTGGGGAGATCCAACAGTTGTGGTTTGACTGGATGAAGTGGCCACCAATATGACAGCTATAGAAGGGGAGGAAGGATTTATTCAGTTGCAAACTCTAGGCAGTGGTCATTCGGCTATACACCACCACAGTGCAGGTAATCTACAAAGTGATAATCCACCACCACCCTTCCTGATGCCACCTGCACATGTTGGATCCACGGTAGTTGTGCCGCCTTTAGGAATTATTGCCACTACTTACACTGGAGTAACAAACACATGTGGGAGTTTCTGTGCAATTTTCCCTTGTGGGTACCTTTGGAGTTAGTGTGTATCCACCAGTAATGGCGATTGGAGCCTTTGCACCACAAAATTTTTTTTTTTTTTGCATCAACCCTCCTTTTGTACCACAATATATACCACAAAATATACAATCCCTCCAACCACCGGGATATTTGCCATTTGATAGGGGGGCCAGCCTTGGGGGTTTTCTTGGTCGAGGGCTCCTGGAATACCACATATTAATAGTGATGGGGGGAATCAAATTACTCGTAATTTTAGCAAAGGCCCGAAGTTGGAGTTTCCAAATTTTGATGGAATGAACCTAGATGCATGGATAAGAAAGGCTTAAAAGTGCTTTGAATTGGGAAATACTCCTGGGAATCAGAAGGTTCCCATAGCTAAGATATATTTCACAGGAAGGGCTGATGAATGGATTAATAGCAATGCTATTGATACTAAAGGATTGAGTTGGCAGCAGTTTTGCAAAATGGTCTGCGAAAGGTTTGCATCAGAGATCAGATATGATATCACTAAAGCTTTTAGAGGATTGGCACAAGTGGGTAGTGTTGAATCTTACATTGACAAATTTGAGGGGTTGATGGCATTAGTCAAAATGAACAATCCAGAACTGCGAGAAAGGTACTTCTTGGAATATTTTATCTCTGGCTTAAAGAATTACATTAAGATACCTCTTAAGTCTCACAACCCCACACATTAGTAGAAGCTTATGCACATACCCGAAACTACGAAGGAAGCATACCTTACAAGAAGTTTATGGCTTGGAACCCCAGAAGTGGCAACAAGAGTTATAATCAAGGGCAGGGTGTAGGTAGAGGGGGTAACCCTGGAATTAAAAAGGAGCCAGGGGATAAAACAACTGTTAGCACCAACAGCAAATGGTCTGGTGGGAAGTGTTTTTGCTGCCAAGAGCCATGGGTACCGGGGCGTAACAAAGTGTGCAAATTTCAGAAACAGATTTATCTTGTGACAATTGAGGATGAGGAGGAAGAGGTCCTAGAGAATCTGGAGGGAGAATATAGCACACCACCAGGCAGCCCTATGCATAAAAAGGGAGATGAGGAAATGCTTCAGATTTCTTTGCGTGCTATATCAGGAACCAGTACGGAAGCTACTACTTTCACTTTGAAGATGACCATTGGTACGATAGGCACAGTAGCATTGGTGATAGTGGAAGTTCAGCCACCTTTATGACACCAATGTTAGCTACTAGGACTAAGTGTAGGATTGGAAATCACTCTCCAGTGAAGGTGTCGGTAACTAATGGCATGACACTGCAGAGTAACTCCAAGGGTGAGAATTGTGAATACATCATACAAGGTGAGAAATTTTCTTCGGATTTCAGAACTTGGAACTCAAGGGATATGATGTTATACTTGGGGCGGATTGGATCTACCAGCGTAGCCCGATCAGTTTGAATCTAAGAACCTGGGATTTCAGCATTTGTAAAGATGGGGAGAAGCTGATTACTTTCACTGATGACACTTACCCTCAGAAAACTGTGTAATCAGTGCTCAAAGACTTAAAAGACTGATGAATAAAGGCTGTGTGGGAGCCCTCCTATATGCTAAGGCCGTGCAGTCTGAGAACAGTGAGTACTCTCAAGGAACCATGGAAATGGAAGGAGTTTTGGCACCATCGGTAGTTTTTGTCTGTATTTTAAGACAGTAACGGATGTCGTATATAGTTTTAAACTCAGAAGTCGTTTGGAGAATCTGTTTCAAGAAATCGTTTATTTACTTTGATTTTCGAAGAAGCTAAAACTGGATATAACAGGGCATGCACGGTTTTGAGTCGGTATGCAAGCCAGCCCTGAAATGAAACGTCAATTTATGTTGGCTTGATGCCAAATTGCCAATTGGCAATGGGTGCCACGATTCCAAGGTTAACCATGATGTTTCTTGCAAAGTGGAGCTTCTGACGAGCGAGGTGAGGTGACGCATGTTGGGGATTTTTCGTATCTCCTCTTTCCCCCGTGTTCCGTGACGTCCTATCTCCTGCCGCGGCCAGCAGCACTGGCGCCCGCAGGCTGTTCGACGGAATGCCCGAGAGGCGCAAGAACAGGAAGCACGAGGGAACGGCTGCAGGGAGCGGATGTGCCGGCGAGGACGAGGCCGTGCGGACCTGCCTGCTCTCCCGCCGCTGGCGGAGTGGTAGCTGATTATGGAGTGGTATGTTTTCACCTAATTTCTACCTTCACTCCTATTTTTTGGCATTTTTTTTTTAAATAAGAGGAGCTTAAATGTTAATAACCAATCACAGGATTACAATAAGGCAACGCTCACGACAGAGGTGGCATGGCTTTCGGCTGCGCGTTGGGCTTCTCGTGCACTGTAGCTTTTTTTTTTTTAAAAAAATTATTTTTGTTATTTTTGTATTTTTGTATTTTGTATTTTTGTATTCCTTTGCATTGTCTGTGATACGTTAGTATGCCTCTTTTATTTTTATATTTTTTTAATTTAGTTATGTTTAATAAGCCAATTCAGTTATAGTAAAAAATCAGCTAGCTATAGTAAAATTTCAGTCAGAAACCAGAAACCATCATTATTCCGAACGCCCTCTGTACGCATTCGTAACTCCTAGTATTTTTTTCTTTTGCCATTCACTCACTCATGCGCTTCGTTATCTACCATTACATATTCGTACACACTGTACGCAAACAAGCCTTTTATGTTTGTTGCCACCAATCGTGTTTTCTAAGCCATCATATTTCAAATGACATCCCTGAAATAGTTGGTCTGTGTGTGTTCAGGTGTACTCTACATGTGTTCTATGGTTTTGAAACTTCCGGCATCAAGCTGTTTGAAGATGCAACATTGAGAATTGTTGCAAGGCATGTTAATTTCTGCGGGACTTACATAAATGTGGCCAACATACGGATATCTCTATGTCAATAAAGAGAATTTTATGAAGTGCAAATTGGGCTATAGACCTGTTTTACTCTTGATTTTCACTTTAGAAATCTACCGTTTATCCAAAGCTCCTATTCACTTACTAACTCATGTTTCAATAAAGATAATTTTGTAAATTCAGAAGTGAACAATAGACCTGTTTCATTATCTCTTGATTTTTCACTTTAAAGTCTACAGTATACCAAAAGCTCCTACTCGCTTAGCAACTCATATGTAAAAGTGAAATGTTGACTCTTTACTTTGTCCAGGGTATTTTCAAGAGAGGTTTAACATGGTGCTGATTTAACATGGTGCCCCCACATTTAGCAAGTTAAGAGACTTTGTACTCAATGAGTGGTGTCTGGCTGGTGGCCTACGTGCAGTACTTTACTTTCTCCAACACTCACCAATTCTAGAGAAGCTCACTCTTCAACTTTGTGAGGTATATGCATTCTAAATATTCTAGTTGGTGTCTTACTAAAGCTGTCGTGGCGTCATGCATGGTGCATCGATTTAAGATGTTTTTGCCTGCTAGGAGCCTGAAGATATGGTGGAAATGGAAGGATGCTGCAATCCAATGGAACAATTGCTTCCATTTGAGCACCTTAGAGTAGTCGAAGTCAGATTGCTATGAGTTGGCGAACGGGTTCAAAATTTCTTGAAGATCTCGAATGCCTTTGGAATAACTCTTGATCAAATCAGTATCCAGAAGACTAACAGTTTGTCTAGTTGTAAGTTAAATATTGATACTCTTCATGCTTGTTTTATTTCTGCGATTGTCTTATGTGTCCTATTGTAAGCAATGAAGATGTTTCAAAGTAACTAACTATAAGTAGTGGTTACTTGGGTTAGAAATTTTGGTGCTGGTTGAAAATAAAAAATTTGAATCTCCGCACATATGTGATGGGAAATATATGAAGTTCTATGCATTGATTTTGTCATTGAGGAGGATTGTGTAGGTTCTTTCGCATTATTTGAACTCCACTATTTATTAGCACTGCTTTTAAAAAGTTCTCTAGGAATTCCCATATTAATTTGAAAATAAAAACAGGAAATATCCATGTTAGGTGAGAAAATAATATCATCAATTTCCATGTTAGTCAAGAGGAAAGGGGTAAATAATATCTAATGTGACTTGTAACCACTCATATTTCTTGTACAAACTTCCCTATTTTGTATATTAGTTATGTTACACTCTGATATCCCTTCTTATGTTAAGAGTTTTGAAGCCACTCATCATTTGCTTCTCCATTTTATTTTTCGAACAAGGGGATAATGCGCCGCTGTTTCCATTTTGATAGAAACAGAACACTAATAGAACCAAGGTTTTACAGCATATCCAGCAATACAACACCTGAAACCGGTGTTTAAGAGTGAACGAAAGCTGTAAACACAGTCACAAAGTCTGCTTCTAAGTTCATAAAAAAACCTAATGCCAATAGAAAACAGCTTCAGCTCTACAAGAACGCTAGGATATCAACTGATCCAATATGGAACATGGCTGAAGAAGCTGAGCTCCCCACCTTCCAGCCCATCTCCTGAATTAATGTTGCACCTTGTTGCTTTTGGTTCTTCAAATCTGGCTTCTATAATCCACCTTCATTAGGATGAGATCACGCAAGACTTTCCCCCTTTAAAGCAGATGGCATTCGTAACATTCCAGATTGCCCAACAAAGCACAACTAGACCAAAAATTTGCAATTGGGCATCCATGTCACTTGCCGATGCACCAATGACTGATAAACTGCCAATGATCTAGGTTTGACTGTAACGCCAAGTCCTTTGTGATAAGACCCCACACTTAGCTAGCAATATGACAATTGGAACATAGATGATTCATACTCTTTTTCTGATCACACATATAACATCTACCATTACCTTTCCGGCCTCTGCACAAAAGGTTTAGTCTTGATGAGAATGGCACCTTTGCTCACCAGCCACAGGAAATTCTTAGTTTTAATAGGGATTCAAGCTGACCAAAATCCTCTTAATCCCCCTGATGCGAGATCCCTGTATCAGCTGCTTGTAGAAAGATTTGATAGTGAAGTTACCAGATTGATCCCATCTCCAGCTCATGTAATCCTCAGATGTCCAAGATACCGAACCAACTAGGTGAGTCTTGAGGTCTTCTTTTAATCTGAAAAAGACCTCAAGGACTTTTTACAAATGATTTATCATGCTTGTTTAGTATTGCTTGCTTACTCAAAATTCCATGGTTTAGCACTATAGGAAAACAGGGGCATGGTTGTTACAAAACAGGGAATGTTCTTGTTAGCGCTAATGGGGACATTAATTTATCTACCTCCATAATTCTTCTCTTGTAATAAGCCTATTTACTGGAGTGACCTGCACTTGTACCCTCTCATGTAAATAGTTTATAATTTTATATATTTGCCATGCAGGATCTGTTTACACTGGTGTGGAGTTCTCTAAAAGTTTGTGTGGTATACAGTGATTAGGACTTAGGAGGTACCAACTTTTCCAAATTATGTTGATCATATACTTTGTTTAGGCTCTAATTGAGTGAACAACTTTGGCACTCACAGAAGGACGAACAATTCCTGATTTTGTACCATGCTACTGTGCATGTCAGTGATATCATTATGTTGCTTGTATGCCTGAGACAGCTTGTGCAAAACGGTACAATGGTAGTTTACAAATGCTCCACACTAGAAAATGTTGGGAACTTTATTTTCAGTCTCGCTTTGCTTTATGGGCTTCATCCCTGTAAATACAATATCGTCGTTGATTATCTAGTAAACATGTTTTATTGAACAACTCACAAACTAGAATTCAATTAATTATTAAAGCATCTATGAACAAAACACATTATACATACTTGAATAAATATGCCACAATTGCTTTCCAGTGGCGAAAGTATGGAGAATGCACTGCGGGCATGCTGTAAAGGTGTAAAGATTGGGAAGATTCTTATTCATAGCGAAGGAGATAATGGGCAACATGTTTGGTTTAATCTACTTTTGCGTTATGTGTTAGGATGAGTCAAATTACTAAGCTCTAAATGTCTTTACAGCTCATCTATCACAATTTACACAAAGATATCGCAAAAAGGCATGATCCCATATTGGGAACAGGTTTGTTGATGATTCATACTTATTTGTGCACTGGAGTACATAACTTTTCATGTGAATGAAATCATAAAATCTCTCTCTCTCTCTCTCTCGCTCTCTCTCTTCTGGGCACATGAGTACCCTTCTGTCCTGTCACATAAAAAATAGTGTTGTCATTCATCTTTTTTTTTTTTGTAAACGTATGCACTTAAAAAAAGGAGCATGTATAAGCCATTAAATCAATACAATGATATTGAAGTGTCTTTTTATAAAGAGGAAATTTATGTTTGTTTGCAAATTATTTGTTTTATGCTATTTCTTTTATCTTCTGTGGTGCTGTTCTCAATGTATACCTTGTGAGACAGTGTACATTGTATATGTATTGGTTTGGATAAGCTTTAAGAAAATTTTAGAAACAGCGTTATAAATTTCTGAAGCCCCAGTATTTCGACACCATTAACACAAAACCACATATTTTAAAAATACTTAACCACTGAAACTTTTGCAAAACATTTCAATCTCCCTTAATTTTATTTAATTTCATTCAATCCAGTGTGATCTAACCATAGGACCTATCTGTCAGTGAGACCAACCTGTAGATAAAGCAAAACCTTCCGTCAATCCCCTACTCCTACCGCCACCCACCGATGCTGGCAACCAGGGCTGTAAGAAAACTCTGGCTTGACAAGCTATTTGAGCTCAAATTGAGTCGTGCTTATTAAGCTCGAGCTCAACTTGATAAGGCTTGAGTACATACATGGGACTGGAGGTTCTTCAATGCCTTAAAGTGAAAAGCATAATTTTTCAAGTCATATTGATGGCCTGATTCGCAACCACCCATTACACTGCTAACAATAATGCTTCAAGATTTGTGAAGTTTGATAGTTCGCCCCTCCCACCACCCACACAAAATCGCATGAAATTACGATGGTTCTCTGAAATTCTCATAAGTTCTTAGTACGTTTTGTGTCACTGAGAGGATATTTGTCAAGTAGGTGCACATGCTCAACTATTGGATATTAATCTCATCTCGTCTAATCATACTCTCCCCTTTAACCATTGTCATCAGGAAATGCAGCTGTTCAAGCTCTCTCTTCTCTTGAAGAAGGGTGTACAGAAAGCAAATATTATATTCCTCAATCTTATCTCAGTAAGTCTTTGAGGTCTTGAGTATTTTTCTTTTCATTTATTTTGAGTATATTGGACATTTTTATAATTCTCGTATGGATTGCACAAGTGCTCTTTGAAGCTCACGGATGATGTTTGTATTCTAAATAATATTTTTGTTATTCCCTATTATAATATCATGGTTTACCGGAACTTATTTTAGCTCTGTTATCTTCTAGCTTCATCATCTTAACTACCCCTTGTGACTAATATCAATCTGTTCACATAAGTAATTTGGTTGACTACAGGTGCTAGTCATGATCATCTCTGTAGTAAATTTGTCAACCTTTTTATATGTGGTTCTGCAGATGGCCGAACATATGGAGGATGCAGAAAATGACAACTTATAAGTTGTTGAGAAAAATATCTTTTTAGTAAGTTATTATTGAGAAACATACCTTTTTCCTTTTAAATGTGAAATCTGACTTAATTTCTCATAGTTGACATGATCAGGATGCTGACTTAGGTATTACCTTCACAGTTCGTACGTATTGGTTCAAAACCAAATAACTCGGCACTGAAACTGTCCGCTGTTAGCAAAAGGAACCAAGAATTCTTCTCAAACTGGATATTTCAAAAGTTTTTGATTTGGTGTCTTGGTCATTCTTGCTGCAAGTGTTAAGGCATTTGGGATTTGATCTAATCTGGTGTAACTTGTTATCTAAACTCCTAAGGTCTTCAACAACTCAGGTTTTGGTGAATGGTGTGCTCGGAGAACTAATTCATCATCAGCAGGGACTGCGGCAAGGCGACCCTTTATTCCCGATGCTCTTCATTTTGGTTATGGATGTGCTTAACTCGTTAATTAATAAGGCAAGTGAGAATAGTCTATTGCAGCCCCTTCTTTTAAGAGGCTCTAGTCAGCGGGTCTCTCTGTATGCTGATGATGTGGTTCTGTTCTTGCGGCCCTGCTTGGAAGAACTGGAGTTGATCAAAGAGATTCTTCGGGTGTTTGGAGAGACATCGGGGTTGATCACCAACATTAGCAAGTGCTCGGTGAACCCAATCCAATGCCTTCAACAGGACATTGAGATAGTGCAAGGATCCATTCTGTGCAAAATTCAAGAATTCCCTTGCAAATATCTTAGGCTCCCGTTGTTAATTAAGAAACTCTTCAAAGCTGACTTTTTCACTATAATTGACAAGATTGCAGACAAGCTACCTGGATGGAAAGCTGCCATGATGCACCCGGCTGGTCGGGCCACACTTGTTCGAGCGGTGCTCTTGGCAATCCCTATTTATCAACTCTTTTTACTGGAATTTTCTAAATAGGTTATTAAAGCAATTGATAAGGTACGAAGAACTTTTCTATGGAAGGGTCGCAAAGAAGTAAAGGGAGGACATTGCCTTGTTTCTTGGGGCCGGGTTAAGAGACTTATTAAGCTTGGCGGATTGGGAATTATTGACTTGGAAATTCTTGGATGGGTGCTGCGCATGAGGTGGTTGTGGCTCAAAAAGACCCAGTCAGATCGCCTATAGGCTGGAATTGACACTCAGCGGCACCCTATTTCAGAAGCTATGTTCTCCATATCGATCAACTCTATTGTAGGGGATGGCTGCAGGACCTCTTTTGGTGTGATAATTGGCTATATGGCAAATCTTTAATGGATTTTGTGCCCTCTCTTTGTGTGCATGTGCCAAGGAGAACGGTAAATCAAAGGACGGTCCAAGAAGCACTCACTAATAACACTTGGGTTCATGATATTAGGGGTGGGTTACCTTCTGCAGCCCTGGTGGAGTTTCTAGATCTTTGGGACATTCTAGCCGGAGTGATGCTCACCCCTGGTATGGATGATCAGCATGTGTGGAAGCCATCCTCCTTGGGGCAGTTCTCAACTAAATCAGCTTACCACCGTTTTTTTGTGGGCGCTGTGGAATTCGAACCTTGGAAGGAAATTTGGAAAACCTGGGCTCTTCCTTGTTGCAAATTTTTTACGTGATTAGCCTCACTCAATCGATGTTGGACTGCCGACCGTTTGGCCCACCGTGGTCTTGACCACCCTGAGTGTTGCCCTTTGTGTAATCAAGAAGATGAGAATATTCAGCACTTACTTACTTCATGCGTGTTCACAAGAAGTGTTTGATTCTCAGTGCTATCAGTGGTGGGTTTGCAACAGCTAACCTCAGGGCCCGATGATTTGGTTTTTACCTTATGGTGGCGTCAAGCATTGCAGAAAGTCCCTAAGCAGCGGCGCAAGGGCTTTAACTCGTTGATCGTGTTGGTGGCTTAGTGGATATGAAAGCATAGGAATGACTGTGTCTTTGACGGCGCCTCACCCAATGTCAACATGGTTCTGCAGGACATTAGAGATGAGGCCAAACTATGGTGTATGGCAGGGGCTAAAGGCCTTAGTACCATATGGTCATAAGAGTTGTATTTTGCTCTTGGTTAAGGGGTGTAATCTAATTTTTGTCGGTCAGATTTTTGTAATTAACTTTGCCTAAATGGTGAGGGGCTATTCGAGTCTTTTGAGACTCCTTTCTTCTTCTTAATATATTGATGTGCAGTTCTCCTGTGCGTTCGAGAAAAAGAAACTGTCTGCTGTTATCCAGACTCCCCAAGGAGTGCACGTAGTCAGCAAGAGATCCCCAAGGTTCAAGATTGTGACATCGGAGATTGAGCTTGGTCTAAATGATGAATTCCATGTCATCCATGTAATGGTTGAGTTTGGAGATAGATACTTTGGAACAGATGAATACCAGCCATCAACGCCATTCTTTTGTGACGAGGAAAATCGTGTCAGGTAAGCTGGTATTTCTTTTGCTACGCAGAGTGGCTTATTTCATTCATCAGATTCGATCTTTTTTTCACTTAACCGGCGTGTCTGCGCATATCCTATCATTAGTCATGCAAGGAGTTAAACTGGCTCTCAAAACTGTGCAGGCTTTTGTGAGAATTGCACAGACATACCAAGTCCTGCCTGCGGCATTATCTCCAATTTTTTGAGAAACTTTTTTTCGCATTTCTAATCTCTCGAATGCCCATATTAATTTGTTCATTACCAGAAACTGTGTATCATGGAACATTACAGACCGAACCCGCCTCTTAACATAATCGGAGCAATTCCATTTTTGTGATGCCATCAAATGCGTCCTTTTTCTCCAGCCTCAGTTCGTACATGATTCTGTTTGATCCATGCAAATCTGAACTTTTTCTCCTTTATCCTGAGATTCTGTTACGAATATGGTGATCCGCTGCTTCTGGCTTTTATCATGGCTTAGATTAGAGGTACGATCTTGAAGGTCATTACTTATTTTAGCGAAGTAATAGGGAGGCAAATTTGCTAATATCTTGTTACTCTTCAAAAGATTGCTGGTATGGTATGATTGACCCTTTCGCAAGGGCATTGTCCTAGGTAATTTTCACCGAAATGTGAGACTTTCATCTTACATTTCATGTTAGGTGAAATTGTTCATGAAGCTCATTTGCTAGCTCATTCCGAGCCACATCCATAGTCTTTTTTTATTCAAATGGCAAATGAATGCAAATAGTAAGTTTCTCTTGGCTGATCACCTGAGCCATAATTACCAACCTAAATGGCTAGATTGATTTCAGAATCCAGTGTAGCGGAATAGGATGTCTCCTCTCAGCCACACGCCGCCGTTCACTCCGGACTCGGCGGCCACCTCCTTGGTCGCGCCGCCCCAAGCGCCGACCGCTACTCCCACTCCCTAGTCGTCGGCCTCCCCCGTAGTAGGGCGCTCGAAGCTGGAGCGCTGGAGCGAGCGCTCTCCTCCCGCCTCCCCGCGCCCTTCCTACCGCGACGTGGTGCTGGCGTCTCCCGAGCTGGCCGGCGTGGTATCGGTGGTGCTGGGGCGACAGCCGGCGGCCGGCTTGGTATCGGCGATCTTTGGGCGGCAATGGCGGTTCGCCAACAGACGTGCTCGATCCGCAGCCCTCGCGATCGCGAGCTTCTTTTGGCGGGGGCCGCTCTCGGGACCAATCGAGGAAGGCTAGCAGATGGTGGGTGGTTGCCGCCGTGTTCGGGTAGACCTCGTCACCCATCTTGCGGCGCGTGACGTCCGGTTCCGGTGACCCTCCGCGGCAAGTGCTTCAACTGTTTTGCTGCTTTGCATCGCGTTGCGGAATGTCGTCGCCGGGTTCGATGCTTCCGATGCAGGGGCCTGGGCCATCGTTCCTTTGCCTGCCCTGGAGCGCCCCCGTCGTAGGGACGCATCTCGGTGTGGCGGCGTATCTCCCCGAGTGTGGAAGCTGCGGAAGCTTCTTCGTCTTCGCCTACGGCGGCGGATGGCGGAGCAGGCTCTGGAGGGCGGCCTGCGGAAGTTTCTTCGTCTGCGTCTCCGGCGGCGGATGGCGGTGCCGGCTCTGGAGGGCGGCTTCGGCCGCATCGTAAGCGCCGACGTCTCCCCTCTGGACGCCGGGGACGTGCTTCCGGGCTGGCTATCGCCGAAGCAGTGGAGTCCCTCCGTCTTGCGCTCTCCGTCAGCTCCTTCGACCAGGCTGCGACCATCCTTGGCCAGGTCGCGGCCGTCATTGGCCAGGCCGCGGCTAGACTCCAGCAGCTGAGTTCCTGAGGCAGTTCGCCGTCGAGGAGGAGCTCCGGAGTTCGCGTCCCGGTCAAGAACCTCCTTGGGCCCACTGGGTCGCTTGCTGACCACGTGGCGCCCGCGGAGCTCGCCGCTGGGATCCGCCATGATGGAGAGGATCTCCAGCTGGGGTAGGTTGCAGTCCCAAGGCCTCCCTCCTTTGATGTCGTCCCAGGATCACCTTCCTCTGCACCGCCCGAGGTGACCCCTCCTGCGTTGGGAGTTGGCGCAGAAGCAGTTGGCGCAGAGGCTGTTCGGTGGCCCTCTCCTGACCCGGCTTTTATCGCTGCTGCCGACGCTATTCGCTCGTTGGTTCTGGATGCTTCACGCGAGAAGGAGCCTCCCGTGTCGGACGATGGGCCAGTTTTTACTGGGCCGGCTGCTGGTGCGGGCTCTCAGCCCACTTTGACGCCCACTCTGTCCTGTAGCCGTGTCGCCCCAGAGGCGGGCTTCCGAAGCATCTCACGAGGGGCAGGCGCTCGGACCATCTCGCGAGTCTACGTCAAGCGTAGACAGTGGCATCCCCAGCGCCAGCAAACTCTTTCATCACCAGCAAGTAATTTCCTCACTATAGTGACTCAAGCCACTGATGGCCTAATCCCTGTCTCCGCAATTCAGAAACAAAGACCCAAGCAACTCCCTCCGGACTTCATTCTCCGCCGCAGCAGCAGGCTGCAGAAGAGACGAGGGATTTCCTCGCCTGCAGCATCCCATGTTCAAGCCAATCTCATGCAGCGCTTGGGGGTTATTGCTTCTCAGGAGGAGATAAGTGATCCTGATTTGGAAAGATTTGCTCGGTTATTTGATAAGCCCCTATCGCAAACACACATCGCGGCTTTGGCAGCTTTGTTTGGTTGGCAGCCACCGGCTCCGGGAGAGGCTCCACGTGATGTGGCGATCTGCCCAATCGTGGCTACTGGAGACTAGTGTTGTGCTGTGTGTGCTTTGTTGGTCGTCCTTTAAGGTGGTCGCAATGGTTTCGAGGATTCTTATATGGAATGTAAGGGGGCTCAATTGCAAAGCAAAGTGGGCTAGTGTGCAGCATATGGTTAATTCTATTCGGCCAGAGGGGGTGTGTTTGCAGGAAACAAAGAAGGAGGCTATCTCGGGACTTATGGTGCGCTCGCTGCTTGGTAGTGACTTTGACCAATTTGTAGTGCTGCCGGCAAACAGAACAAGAGGAGGGGTCTTGGTGGCCTGGAAAGGCTGCATGTGTCAGGCTCTCCTCTCTCGGATAGACACCTTTTCAGTTTCAGTTCAATTTGACTCTCTTGAAGGCTTCCGTGGTGGTTCATAGGTGTTATGGGCCTCAGTCTGATGAGCACAAAATTCAGTTTTTGCAAGAGCTACGAGACATTCGACAGGCTTGCTAGGGACCTTGGGCTATTGGTGGGGATTTCAACTTAATTTATTTGGCGGAAGACAAGAATAACACAAATGTTAATAGGGCAATGATGGGTCAATTTCGCTGTTTTTTTGGATGATTTGGAGCTGAGAGAATTACCCCTCCTTGGTCGAAAATACACCTGGTCAAACAAACGTGAAGTTCCTACTTTAGTTTGGTTAGATCGGGTGTTCATGACCTCAGCTTGGGAGCAGATGTTTCCTGATTGTATTATGTAGAGCTCTACCACAGTGGTCTCAGATCATTGCCCCTTAATCCTTGGTTTGAAGGACAATCTACAAGGCAAGAGGAGGTTTCATTTTGAGAGTTTTTGGCCTAGATTTGAAGGTTTCAAGCAGGAGGTAGAGTGGTCTTGGAGTAAACCAATTGCAGCCTCGTGCCCTTTGCAGATGTTCTCTTTGAAGCTATGTAGGCTTGCAAGGGATTTGCAATCTTGGAGCCAAAAGAAAATTGGACATATAAAGACGTAACTCCATTTGGCAAAGGAAATTCTGCACTGGCTAGAAATTGCTCAAGACATCCGGGAGCTCTCCAGGGAAGAGGAATGGCTGCGAAGACAACTCAAGTGGCATGCAATTGCCTTGGCTTCGCTTGAGCGTACAATCGCTCGCGTGCGTTCCAACTTATGTTGGCTAAAGAAAGGTGACGCAAATACTTCCTTCTTTCACCAGCAAGCTAGATACAGGAAGAGGAAGAACTTTATGACCAAGGTCAAGGTGGGGGATAACATTATCACTGGTCAAGTCGATAAGCAAGAGGTAGCATGGGATTTTTATTCTAACCTGCTTGGTACAGTATCACAGCGGGATTGCACGTTGAATCTACAATCCTTTTATCAGGGCTCTCATGACTTATCCTCTTTGGAGATGCTGTTTTCTAAGGAGGAAATTTGGGCAACACTTCAATCTCTTTCGTCAGATAAGGCACCCGGTCCGGATGGATATACAGGGCGCTTCTATAATAGCTGCTGGAATATCATAAAAGTGGATCTTGTGGCTGCACTTAATCGGGTGCTTCAGGGAGATGTGGGCAGATTGTTCTTGCTCAATTCAGCATACATTACTTTGCTGCCCAAAACTTCGAATGCGTTGGAAATGAAGGATTATCGACCAATAAGCTTAGTGCACAGTTTTGCCAAATTGATCACCAAACTGATGGCCAACAGGTTGGCTCCTAAATTAAAATTTTTGGTCTCTCCCAGCCAGAGTGTCTTTGTTAAAGGAAGGTGCATTTATGATAATTTCTTACTGGTCCAACAAACAGCAAAAATGCTCCACAAGCAAAAGGAACCTCGAGTTCTACTTAAATTGGATATATCTAAGGCCTTCGACTCGGTTTCTTGGGCTTTCTTGTTTCAGGTTCTGAGACACTTGGAGTTCGGTCCTATTTGATGCAACATTTTGTCCAAACTCTTGAGGACTTCTTCTACAAGAGTGTTGGTGAATGGAGTGCTAGGAGAAATAATCTACCATCAACGGGGGTTGCGACAAGGGGATCCTTTATCCCCATTGTTATTCATTATTGTCATGGATGTACTTAATGCCCTAATCAACAAGGCAAGTGATGATGGCTTGCTACAGCCCCTCTTTTCGCAAGGCTCAAGCCAGCGGGTTTCGCTCTATGCAAATGATGTGGTACTGTTCTTGCGATCTTGTGTGGAAGATATGGAAATGATTAAAGAAATTCTCCGTGTCTTTGGGGAAGCATCAGGGTTGGTAACCAATATCAGTAAATGCTCAGTTAGCCCAATCCAATGCCAAAAACAGGATATGGAGGTAGTTCAAACATCCATCCCTTGCAAAGTGCAAGCTTTCCCTTGCAAATACCTTGAGCTTCCTTTATCCTTTAAAAAGCTATCCAATGCTGATTTCTATACAATCATTAATAAGATAGCAAATAAGCTACCTAGGTGGAAAGCAGCAATGATGCATCCGGCTGGGAGGGCCACTCTTGTTCATGCAGTTCTCACAGCAATACCTATTTTTCAGCTCATTGCTTTGGAATTTCGGTTGATATCCAAGTGCATCCCAATTCGGTTGCTTTGTTCGCTATCTCCGTCATTTCGGTTATAGGTAATGGTTGTAGAACTCTTTTTTGGTGTGACAAATGGTTACATGGTAAATCTTTGCCTGAGCTCGTGCCATCCCTGTGTAAGCAAGTGAAGAGAAGAATTGCAAGGGGCTCTTTCTGGCACTACTTGGATCTGTGATATTGATGGTGGTTTGTCCTCAGTGGCGCTATTGGAGTACTTTCAGTTATGGGACTTGTTGGCCGAGGTGAACCTTGCCCCCGGAGTGGAGGATCAGCACATTTAGGCCCCTTCACCGTCAGGTGAGTTCTCCACCAGATCAGCCTATATGCGTTTTTTTGTGGGGGCGGTTGAATTTGAGTCTTGGAAAGAGATATGGAAGTCTTGGGCCCCTGCTCGCTGCAAATTCTTTACTTGGTTGGCCTCGCTTAATCGTTGCTGGACCGCCGACTGGTTGGCTCGTCGTGGACTGGATTATCCTGAAAAATGCCCACTTTGTGATCAAGAGGAGGAAAATATCTAGCATCTGATCACCACTTGTGTGTTCTCAAGAATAGTGTGGTTCACAATTTTATCTAATGTTGGTATGCAGCACCATGGTCCCGGACCCACTGATTCTAAACTAATTGCTTGGTGGCGCCAAGTTCTACGGTATCTTCATAAACAGCACCAAAAGGGTTTTAGCTCTTTAGTCATGTTGGTGGTTTGGTGACTTTGGAAGCACAGGAATAGCTGTGTTTTTGAAGGGTCCTCTCCTAATTCTAGCGCCTTAGTGCAAGAGATTAGGGGTGAGGCTCAAATGTGGTGTTTGGCAGGGGCCAAAGGCCTCAGACGCATTTGATCTTAGCTTGGTGTTGTGGGTGGGCTGCGGTGTGCTTTTGGTATGCCCGGCTACTTCTGTATGACCCCTTTTTTCTTCTTAATATAATGATACGTAGCTCTTCTACGTGTTCGAGAAAAAAATGGCTAGATTCCACTTGGCTCCATGCACCACACAAACAATTAACGTGCGAAGCAACACCATTGTTTTGACTAATGGTTTGTGGTTTTTGACTGAACTAGTTTTCAAACGGTACATTTTTTAAGGCGGGGTCTACAGAAAGATTGTAGTATAAATTGTACCAAGTTTAGGTATATCAGTCAAAATCATATGTGACAATTTCTTTCAGCGTATTGTCTCTCGCAAACAATCCAGAATTCAAAAATTTCAGTTATAAGCAGGGGTGGACCCACCCTTCGGCCATGCTCGGGCGGCAGCCCAAGCTCCGTCGCTGGTGGACCCCCCTCCCACCCCTCCGCGCCTCCCTTTCGCTCGAGCCCCCGCCTCCCTTTCGGCTCCCCCTGCGGCCGCCTCTCTTCCGGCTCCCACCCCCCGGCGCCTCCCTTTCGCTCGGCCCCCGCCCCCGCCTCCCTTCCGCTCGGCCCCCGCCGCTGCCTCCCTTCCGCGCCCCCACGCCGCTGCCACCGCCCTTCCGCTCGACCCTCGGCTCCCCCCGGCCGCCTCCCTTCTGACTGCCCCCCCGCCCCCCACCGCCACCCTCCCTTGCAGATCGGCCGTCCCCGGTCTAGATCCGGTCTCCCCGGCTGCCGCCTTCCCTGTGCTCCTCCAGATCCGACGACCGCCACCTCCTACCCTCTCCCCATGCTCCTCTAGATCCGACAACGAACGGCGCTAACCCTAGACGCCAGGGGGAGAACGGCGCGCGCGCGGCGGGCTAGGGGAGGCACCGAGGCGAACTGGCGGAGCACGGCGCTGACTGCCGAGGTGGAGCGCGGCGGCTAGGCCAGGGGATGCGCCGAGGGATGAGGCGAAGCGCGGGGCGCCGACTGCCGCTAGGGGAGGTGGTGGCCTGGGGCTGGGGGTGGTGTGGCGCGGCGCGCAACTGCGGAAGCCATAAGGTGTGTGTATACTGTATCCATTGGCATTTTTAACTTCCTTATTAGGCTATTACTACTTACTGGTTACTAGTATATGAAATTGGTGCCGAGTGTCGACACATGATAGAGTTAGGCTCATGTTATATGAATCATCAGGGGTAGATGCTGCTTATTATGCAACCAATTTACTTCACCTAGAATATCTAAACTAGTAAATGCGTTGGATTTTGCTGAAAATTGGTTCTTGATCTGAGAATACTCCGCCCTAGCTATAATTTATTCCTGAATCTATCACTGGTTATAAGTCACAGCTCAAAAGAACCCATTCCAAATCTGTCCTTCAAGCCCCATTCCATTTGAACAAATCATGAGACACACACACACACACACACACAAGAGGAATTAGGCAAAGTCGACCAAGTCACCTTTATTTGTTGATCACTGAGATGCAGGCGAGCTCAAGCTTTATTTGTTGGCTGGCACATCCATGATTGTTAGCTTGGAAGGAACAATAACGGTGAACATCATTGTCAGTAGCGACCACAGACCTCCTTAAGCCACATGCTGTTCTTTTCGGCTTTTTAGCTGGGTTTTGACTTTGACTTTTTTTAGTAATTATTTTTGGCTTTAAGTCGAGTTTTGGCTTCATCTTCTTTCAGCAATCATTATTCATTAAACTAACTAGCCGTAGAAAAAAAAACCACCAGCCAAAACCCAAAAGAATAGGGCTTCGCCAATAGTAGCACGAAAGAGTTGAATTTCTTTCTGGTTTTGGCTTCAGCTTCTTTCAGCAATTATTATTCATCAGAGTAACCAGCTATAGCCGAAAAGAGCAGGGCCTCACCAATAGCAACACGAAAGATCTGAATTTCTTCATGTAGCTCTCTAACAAAAACAAAGGGACAGAGAGAAATTGAAACCACCACTGCACTTCTAATATGGCAGCTTGTATCGTGGCCTCCACTGCGTCGTAAACAAGTGCTAGAGACTGGCGGACCCACCGGGGGGTCAGGTGGGGCTGGCGCCCCCCCTACGCTGGCCGCTCCCCCCGACCCCCCGGTACAGGACTCATCGACCTGGTGGCCTCGCTGGCAACCCTGCCCGCGTCCCTGCGCATCTTTGCGGTGGCGGCTCCTTCGCCTTCGCGGTTCCAGGAGCTACATAGCGCTCTATTGAGGAGGGGAAGCGCCGGGTCCAGCCCTCAGACGATGCTGCGGTGTTGCTCCTCCGCCGGCAAGCCCAGAGCGGCCGGAGACGATAAGTTCTTGGTTGGTGCTACGTAATACTAAGGTCTAACAATCTGAGATTTCTGCACATGCTGCTTGGAAATACGCGGTACATAGTTTCAGTTACAAAACAATCACTCCAAGAAATGCGTACGTGAGTGATGTTCCCAGTGGTATTTCAATTCGGAGCTTGGTCTAGTGCTAAAGTAAAAAAAATTAATGTTAGCTTGTGACTTTCGAGTGGAAATCATATCAAAGATTAAACATGATATGGTATGATAAAGATACCCAAAATGCTGCATCAAACTGATTGATAGCTTCGATATACAACGTTAGCCTTATACATCTTCTGGAACGCTAAGTAGACTAGTAGAGTAATCTTCATTATCTTTCTGTGAAAATTCAGTTCAATAAGAAATATGCTAAATCAGTAAGAGTTTGCTCATTGTTCTCTTCTATAGTTTTTGCATAATTGAAGGTCCAGAGACAATACAATACTTTGTTCAATTGCAATCGCAAGAGATTCAAGATAAATCGATGAATAAGTCCTTATTAGCCCCCCCTAAATTTTAATTCTGGGTCCGCCACTGGTCGACTGCGCCACAGTCGCCATTGATGCGATTCGCGAATGGTACCCGGCCACAATGTGGTCAGCTCGCTGAAGTCTGACGCTTCGTCAATCAGCTGTAGATCATCTTCTCTCTCGATCCTCATGTCGTACTCAATGGGATCATCCCTGCTCCGACTGACAGCAGAATCAGGCAGGCAATGAACCCAGAAGATCCTGCACTGCTGTGTATCCCTGTAACCGTATCGAGACACCGTCGATAGGTGCCAACTTCAACGAGAAAATCTGCATCGTGCGACATGGCGAATGCATGATGCAGGTCTCCCGATCCGGCTGGCAATTCGTGGGGTCTGATAACCTCGTCGGCTCCAACCGAGCCTCGTCACGGTCTGCGACTGCGATGCGAGAATCGATTTACCAACCAAGGGTGCCCTTGTATATAGAACCATCACGGTGGCTGCTGTTCTTGGGGATTAACGCCGGCCATACATCATCGGCGTAGGACGGTCATCGCCATAATTGGTGCCTAGGGGTGCAAACGGGTAGGGTATTTTCTGACTGATTCAGTATTGAATCTGGTTGATACCAAATTTGGGAAGCCAGTTCAGTATCCGATCAGATTCGATACAGCATCTGAATTTGATGAATTCTATAGCGAATTTGGGATGGATACTATCCGATCTAATAGCTTCGGTGTTCGTTAAATCTCAGCAGTGTAGACTGCAGAGCCAATTGGCCCAGTGGGCCACTGGACAGTGCCTCACCCAATAGTCCACCACGGCGCCACCACCTCTCCACTGTCTCCTCGGCCACCGCGGAGCCCAGCGCTTCGCAGATCATGTCGAACGTCTTATGCCCCATCCGAAACGCGGGCCGGAAGTCCGCCTCCGGGTAGTCGGTGTTGTTGCACTGGTCCTACCACGCCTGCGACTGGTCCTTCACCCACAGCCGCCGCTGGTGGTGCCCCGCCTTGCCACTGCCGCTGCCCACCCGCGACGGGGAGGCCGACGGGGCGGCCATGGCCTCCTTGCCGGCTACGACGGCGGTCGCGGCCGCGAGCTGCGAGCGCTTGGACCGTGCGGCGACCTCGGTCTCCGTTGCGGCGTCGAAGCTTCTCTCCATCTTGGCGTAGTAGTCAATGGCCCGCGACTTGTGGTCGGCGTTGGACTCGAGTAGCGCGAGCTCGCGGCGGGACGCGTTGGTGGCCCCCGTGCGGTTTGCGTGGCCCCTCCACCTCGAGCGTAGCCAACGAGGTGAGTATCTTGGCGATGGACCGCTTCTTGCCGCCGTTGTTCCTGACGCCGGGGCCGTCCTTCTTGGACATCGCTGGGGCGCCGACGTCCCCGCCTCCAGCACCAGTTATTAGGCATGATGACGGCGTCGTCGAGAGCGAGCGACGATGCGGCGGCGGCGTCCTAGAAGGAGTAGTAGAAGGCGAAGTCATCGTCTCCTCCGACCCCAGGTCCACCTCCACCGTTGCTGGGGCAGGCGATGGATGGGGATCTCATATACGTGCACGGGCGCCCCCAAGTCTTCTCCAAAACTCCCTCTTTTCTTTCGTTGGTAACGTTTGATGCTTGCATCGTGGTGTGGTGGTGGGTGCGCGTCAAATGGAGGAGGAAACGAGGGCGAAATCTTTTTCTTCTTCTCCTCGTCATGGTTCCGATGGGGTGATGGGTTGGAGCCGTTTACATCGTTGCTCGAGAAGGATGTTTTCCTATGAAAAACTTGCACTAAGATGACACATTGCCATCATGAGTGTGTAGATGGTATCAAGAGGGTTAATGAAACGCCCCGCGTCTTTTAATTAATTTAACAGATGCGATTAGTGCTAATCATATTATTTAAAATTTGCTAAATCAATATTAGAAACCTGGATTTGTTAGTCGAGTGTCATCATGAGGTTTCAAATCGGTTGCGACAATTAAATAAACTAGCACATCACATTACAAAGCAAAATTTATTTATTCATTGTTAGCAATGCACAGTTACAATAGAGAGAATCCAATTACAATAGAGAAACCAATTATACAATCATCATTATATTCAAATCGCAATCGAATAGAATTACATGCAGAATTATTTACATTGGCATGTTTCCATTACAATTAGAATAGGATAAGTTTCATGCATTGCATCTCATACATTAGCATTCACCGTCGAAACCACACCGCACCACCGTTTCATTTGAGAATGACTCAATAATTTAAATACCGAAAAAAACCGAACAAAAGAGCAAATGGCGGTAATGGACCAAAAAAGAAGAGAGATTGCCGTCAGAGCCCTAGAGGTTAATTTCGGGCAAGGCATTCCGTTCACGGAGATACCTGACCATCCGAGGCCAGTCGGCACCTCTCACAACCATAGGGTCATCATTCGGCGTTAAACAAACCTGTTCTATATTTGAAATACTGTGGCAAACCCCAGCTGTCACAAATAGCTCAAAACCACCCTCATGACAATAGAAAAGCTAGCAAGCCAGCACAACCATCTCCAAAAGCCACAGCGTGGCAAAGTTTTGGACAGCACAACCACAGAGCAAGACTTAACACTCGGTCGATCGAAGAGATGGGATGAGAAGGGAGAAGAAAGCCAAGCCATGGCACCAGCAAGTCCAGCCTTCACCTCCATTCCTTTTTCCTTCCCATCCCAAAGCCAAGCACACAGCTACACATATCGTCAGCCACCACAAGGCGGACACAGAAGCCTCCCAGGAGCAAGAAGCCAGACCATAGGGCTGTCGATCATAGGAGGAGATCACAGCCACTCGGCACAAGTGATCGGGAAAGCGACCACCAGCATAAACCACCATCTTGTCCGAAGCAATTTAATCATCAACCGGCAAAGGTAGCCCACAAATTACCCATAGTATTAGCGTCCTTTCTCAATAGAAAATCATGTTTAACCCGTAGCCAATAAGCCACCAACTGATTAGCATATAGCATCACCTAGGCACCACAGGGTATATACGCATAAGGGAAAGAAGTAGAGGGGAAGAAGGTTACCATAGATGAGCATAGGTGGCGACACGCTACCTGTAGCTTAACACTCACACCTGATAGCCACCATGCATTCCCCCAGCATGCGAGTGGTTTCGAGCTCCGCCGTGACTAGCCACAGCAGCGCACCTCCATGCTGTTCCTCGTCCTGGAATAAACATCAAAGCAACCCAAAAGAAAGTGAATAGCAACGAGAGGAGAGCATGGGGGAAGAGGCAACCGAGCGGCGAGGGGCCAGATCCGGGCCTAAGGAGCAGAACAAACTATGGTACTGAAGGATCAGAACAAACTATAGTTGTAGGAACTTCATTTGCTGGTAACACAGTAGTTCCTAAGAAGCCCCTTACCAAGGGACCACTGGACATGTACTGCAAGTGTCCAAAGCAACCTCGTGCTAAAGGAAAGGGCATGCAAACTACAATTAATGCACGTTATAAGGTCAAAGCTAAGTAGACCGCTTATGACTATATTGCATCATGATTCTATCAAGCTGCGATTCCTCATGACACTATTCGTCTTGATGCCTTTGATATGATGATAGAAGCCATTGGACAATTTGGTCCAGGATTGAAGAAACCAACTCGTTATCAGCTTGGCACTCCTTTGTTGGCTAGATAAGTCAATGTAGTGGACAAATATTTGAAAGGGCAAAAGGAGGCATGATCTTCTAGTGAATGTTCTATTACGACAAATGCTTGGACAGATCGACGCGGGAGAAGCTTAATGAATTGGTCACTCATTGTGCTATAGGTGTACGTTTTCTTCGTGCTATTGAAGCTTCCTTGGAGGTTCATGATGCTAAGTACATCTACAGCTTGGTAAGCTCTCGCATTGCTGAGGTTGGCCTAGAATAGGTTGTGCACGTGGTCATCAACAATGCTTCCAATAACATAGCGGCAGCCATGTTGCTTAAAGAGAAGTACCCCCACATATTCTGGACCTCATGTACAACCCATTGTATTGATCTCATGTTAGAGGACATTGGTAAGATAACTATGGTCCACAATACAATTCATAATGCAAAGTCTATCACAAATTACATTTATCCACATGTCAAATTGCCAGCTATTATGCATAAATTTTCCAAAGGTGATTTAGTTCGAGCTGGTACTACTCGATTTGCTACTAGTTACTTGAACTTGAAAAGTCTGTATAGTAAAAGAAAAACATTGAAGCAAATATTTGTATCAAAAGATTGGGATGAAAGTAATTGGTCTAAGAAGGCTAGACTATAAAATGTTTATAAATGGTTATAGACAACAAGTTTTGGCATGATGTGCTTATTGTTATAAATTATTTTGAGCCACTTGCATATGTACTTAGGAGAGTGGGTGATGATGTGACTGCAATAGGATACCTTTTATGGTATCTTCTCAATAAAAAAAGGAATTGCATTACATCTAAATGGATCTAAAACTAAGTATGGTCCTATTTGGAGAATCATACATACAAGGTGGGACGACAAGCTCAAGACTGTATTGCATAAAGCGGGCTATTACTTGAACCTAATCTTCTTCTATGAGAATAAGCAAGAAATTACAGAAGAGGTTTTTATGGAAGCAGTTATAGAATGTGCTACCCGTATGTACTGTGATTGATACCGTGGTGCAAGACAATATTGTTGCTCAACTTAGTATGTATACTGAGGCCATGAACTCTATTGAAACAACAATGGTCATCAGACAAAAAAAAATAGTCCAACGATCACCCCAGGTAAAATGACTCTTATTTTAGTTCCATGAAATGAAAATATTTGTAAGTTATCTAATTAGTTCTTTACTGTTCTTTGCAGCAAATTGGTGGTCCATACATGGAACTAGTGCTAAAAAATTAAGGAAGGTAGCTATCAGAATTTTAAATTTAAGTTGTAGTTCCTCTGCATGCGAAAGGAATTTGCATTTGAGAGGGTAAATTAATTACCTTTTGTCTACAGTGCTGCATATTTTTTTGTGTTTCCTAGGAGGATTTATGCAATGTTATGTTACAGAATTCTGAAATGGTTGCCAATTGTATTTATGTAGGTACATTTCAAGAAAAGAACTAGATTAAGTGAAAAATGAATGAACTTATCTATATTATGTTTAACAAGAGATTGGATTGAAAGTATTCTCAAAACAATAGAGACCCACTGGTTACAAAATATATTGATGATGAGCCATGAAATTAATGGATTATAGATGATGCCATACCAATTGATGATATTGAAGATGGAGATAAAGCAGGAAATAAATCAAAGAAGAAACAAATACCTAAAGCTTCATCAAGTAAAACAAAGAAGTCTTGCACTTTGTTTATATAAGAAGAGGTGGAAGAGGACGAAGAGGAAGAAGAGTTTGAATCTTCTAATGGTGAAGAGGAAGAGGTTGGTTTGGATGACGACGGTGACAACTGATATTTCTTGTTCCCTTCATGGATTTTTTTAATTTCATTTGAGAATAATGTGCTGGACCTGCTGCCTGTTCTGGCAGCTTTATATGGTATTTTGCATTTTGTTTAACTTTTTATTATTGTCAAACCTGATTTATAATGCTGTGCTGGAGTTGCTGTATCTTCTAATGTTGTGCTGGACCTGCTGCTTGTGCTGGAGCCTGTATCTTGCATTTTGCGTTTTGTTTAACTTTTTATGATTGTGTTGCTGCCTGTGCTGGACCTGCTGCCTGGAGCCTGGAGACCTGATTTATAGTTGCTTTGTAACAAGCTACACGATATATGAATGTATCTATTCTAGATTCTAGAGTGCAAACTGGTGCTAAACTGCTACCAAGCTATCATCCTATCACGGAAGATGATTTGAGATTTGAAGTGAGTTCATTTTCTAGGTTTTTTTGAAGGGATTCTTTATTAACTTTCAAGGTTTAACATCAAGAAGATACATGACCCTGAAAAACAAAACCCGGCCTCTGCATAACTACGATGCACACAACCAAAAGAACAAAAAAATTCCAAACACTTCTAAAGACAATCAATCCGCAGTCTAGACCGCCACCCATGAGCTTGGGTAAAAAACTCCGAGGTCACCCGCGGCAAATGTTGAGATGCTGCTGCAACCAATTCCTGTGAAGATGGCCTTTGTAGTATAACCCAGGTACGAAGCCAATGAATGACTGAGAAGATAACCTGAAAAGGAGAAATATGATGTTTTTTTGTCAAATATCATATCATTCCTGCATAGCCATAGTGACCAACAAGTAGCAGCCGCCCCTAGCAGGAACAGAGACTTCAATTCTTTCCCAACACCCCCTAGCCAAGAACCAAACATGTGAGATACACTACGGGGTTGAGAAAGTCCTGAAGCTGCTCGTATGATAGACCAAACAGCACGAGCAAAACGACATTCAAAGAACAAATGAGTAATTGTTTCGTCCGTATGACAGAAGCAACACGTCTTGTTACCTTGCCAGTGACGTTTAGCAAGATTATCTTTCGTCAGAACGACCCCTCTACGCAAGTACCAAAGAAAAATTTTAATTTTCAGAGGAGCTTTTAACCTCCAAATCCGCTTATTCAAGTTAGGGACATCAACATGAATCATAGCCAGGTAATGTGATTTCATTGAGAACTGTCCATTTTGGTGGAGGTTCCAGCGAAATTCATCAGGTTCCTGACTCAGGACAATGTTAGCAATGCGTGAAAGTAAATCGTTTCATGCTACTAACTTATGTCCAATGAGATCTCTCCGCCAGGAGAGAATAGGGGGCGAGGTGCTGAGGGCCTCTGCAACAGTAACCTGCTTGTGTCGGGCTATATTATATAGTGTAGGTTACTGTTCTCGCAGGGTTGTCTGACCGAGCCACTTGTCCTCTCAGAGCCTAATTTGCGATCCATCTTGCACTATGAACGAACCAAATCGGAGAAACTCTCTCTTCGCCTTCATAAGACTTGCCCAAAAATGAGAGTCTCCAACTCTCCACTGTTCTTGTGAAAGCGGTTTGGACTGAAGATATTTATTCCGGATAATCTGTTGCCAGGTACCATCGGTTGTCAACAACTTAAAGAGCCATTTACTGAGAAGAGCCGTGTTCTTAATCTCCAAATCATGAATAGCGAGGCCCCCTTGGTCTTTAGGTTGGCACAATATACTCCATTTAGCGAGGCGATATTTTCGTTTATGGTCATCGCTTTACCAAAAAAACCGAGAGCGGAAATAATCTAGTTTCTGAAGTACCCCTTTTGGAATCGCGAAGAAAGACATCATGTACAAGGGTAAACTACTGAGTACGGAGTTAATCAGCGTTAATCTCCCGCCTGTCGAAAGATGTTTGCCCTTCCAACTACTGAGTCGTTTCTCGAACCGTTCCTCAACTCGTTTCCAATCCGCATTTGATAGTTTCCTATAGTGAATAGGAATCCCTAAATACTTTAGTGGAAAATCTCCTTGGTAGCAACCAAACAAGGCTGTATATTGATCAACCGCTTCCTGTGCCTTTCCGAAGCAGAATAATTCACTCTTATGGAAATTGATTTTTAGACCTGATAGTTGTTCAAAAGCACAAAGCAATAACTTCATATTACGAGCCTTCTCCAAGTCATGGTCCATAAAGAGGATTGTATCATCAGCATACTGTAGGATGGATAAGCCATCCTCTACCAGGTGAGGCACCACTCCACTGACCTGACCATCGACTTTTGCTCGTTTGATCAAAATTGAAAGTATATCGGCAACAATATTGAAAAGTAATGGAGATAGCGGATCACCCTGTCGAAGGCCCTTTTTTGTTTGGAAGTAAGACCCTACATCATTATTTACGTTAATCGCAACAGAACCACCCGAGATGAAGGATTGCACCCAAGATATCCACTTTGGTGAAAAACCCTTCATCCGCAATGTCTGCATTAAAAAGGTCCATCGTACTTTATCATAAGCCTTTTCAAAGTCGATCTTAAAGATGACTCCACTCTGTTTTTTTCGATGCATCTCATGGATGGTCTCATGCAAGATAACGACACCCTCGAGAATGTTATGTCCTCGCATAAAAGCAGTTTGGGTTGGGCTAATGATATGATCCGCTACTGAATTTAATCTGATAGTAGCTACTTTGGTGAAAATTTTGAAGCTGACATTTAAAAGGCAAATAGGTCGGTATTGTTGGATTTGATTGGCATCTTGGACTTTCGGGATTAGTGTAATGACGCCAAAGTTCAGGCTAAATAAAGGAATGTGGCCAGTATAGAGAGCATAGAACATTTGTAACAAATCTGCTTTAATGACATCCCAGAATTTCTGGTAGAACTCTGCAGGAAACCCATCCGGTCCAGGTGCTTTGTTATGTTCCATATCAAAAATTGCGTCCCTAATCTCCTTTTCAATGTAGGGAGATGTTAGGAAGTCATTTTCTGCCTGTGTGACCTGTGGAATATCATCCTTTCTAGACTCGTCCAGTTTAAAGTAATTTTCCTCAGGTGCACCAAACAGATCTTTGTAAAATCGAGTAATGTAAGTTTTGAGGTTTTCCTGTCCTTCGATCTTTCCATTCTCATGCTCCAGGGAAAATATTCGTTTTTTCCTGTGCTTACCATTAGCAATCATTTGGAAATAACGAGTATTATTATCCCCTAGCAGAATGTCAGTAGCTTTCGCATGCTGGCAATATTTGATTTCCTCCTCTCGAAGGAGCTTAGTCAATTGATCCCTTGCCTGAGCAAGTTGATCTTGCTCTACTCCCGTTAGTTCTCTAGTTTCAGCTACAACATCGATAGCCTTAATGGTAGACTGAAGGTTAGCTTTCTGTTGCTTATATGCCCCATTGGTATGTGACGCTCAGCCTCGGAGATGCTTGCGTAAAGCACTCAACTTGTGATTCCATCGTTGGACAGGATTCCTTCCTGGCACTGGCTTGTTCCAGACATCTACAACCCTGTCGTAGAAATCGTCTCGGGAAAACCAGCTAAATTCCATTTTGAATTGTCGAGGTATACCCGTATAAGCCGGTAAACCCGTATCCAAGAATAATAGGGTATGGTCCGAAAGACCTCTATCCAGCGCTTGTACAGTCACCAAAGGATACTTGAATTTTCTAGGTTACTTTGGTTTCTTTTGACTGATGCGCTACGCCTACATGCAAGGCTATGGTACCGGAATTTCTGATATTGATGTTGATTTCTTACACCACTCACAAGCCTGGAGTACTTTTGTTATGTTGTTCAGATGTTGACTATTGTTTGTTATGTTGTTCAGATGTTGACTATTGTTGGAATGCTGCTGCTGTACTTTTGCTTGGGCAGTCAAGTAATTAAGAATGGAAAATGATCATATAATTCGCAGTAAATCATGAATCATGATATATATATATATATATATATATATATATACATGAGTATCTCAAAATTATGAGTGTTTTTTAGATTCTGTTATTGGAATATATCATTCGCAATATCGCCCACTATTTGCTGTTTATTACCTTGATCATGAGACCATATGTCAGTGAGATATCAAGTGACAAATCATCGAATGCACATCTTTTATAGTGGCAAATCCTCAAATCCCTTTATTGAGAAGCAAAAGTATAGTACATTTACCTCAAAATAGTATATTAGGTGTAAATATCTCTTTAGATCTTCTGATTGATCATTTGGCCATCTGGTCAGCACAATTTCGTCAAGAAAGGCAAACGCACAAAAGGTAAAGAAAACTAAACAAGTGCACTGGTGCCTTGATGCGTCATCCTCCACAATCTCTGTTTTTTTGTTTGTTGATTGACAACTACTAAAAAAAACATGATTACATTAAGACATGTACAAACGGAGGATAGTACAAGAGATGTGACTGTTTCAGAGAGTACGACAGATGTTGCAAACAAAAGACTTCAGTAGTGCCATTTGCCGGATGTGATTTGTCCTACGCATTTGTCTACATTACTCTCTCTAATCTCTTTGGTGTCTGAACCAGTGATGCTAGCCTAGATTACACGTTTACTGGAGTTCACAATGTCACATAGCATAGAAGGGGAACATAGAATTCCTTTCCATGGACAAGATGTAACTATTTGTGTATGATCAGTCATTGCATGCATCAATTTAGGTATGATCAGTCATGAGCTCCTTATTGGTCCGGCATGCTGATGAGTACTTTCCCTTTGGATGGTGGCCTTGGCACGATCTTATTCCTGGCTAACTCCGTTGTTGCTCTTACTTGCCCCGAAGAAACCATAGCACCCAACTCTCTTTCTGCACCAAACAAAGAAGAGTTTGTTAGAGCATGAAAGTTTGGCATGGTCAAAATCTTGTCATGAGCTGAATTATGTTGTAGTCCCTAGTGGGAGGATGATGATTAGATTAGTCATTGCTGAATGGGACATAAAGCATTTATGCAATGAATGGGATTCAGGTAACAAGAAGCCAGCATTAAGCTTTTCAAAAAGGAAAAAAGAATGAAAGTAGGCAACATGAAGAGAGATCCTATAAAATTTATTTGACCAGAAATTGGATGTATGATTGGATTCCATGTAACATCCAACTGTGGCTAAACATATTCAAATGACCCTACAAAGATGTAACACTATTCACAAATAGTTTAGCAAAACTAGCAATAATTTCTCTAATGATCATATTGCAAGGGATAACAAGCACTAGCCATACTTTTGATTGCTATTGGAATCCAAGGCATAACCAACCATGCTTAAGCATTCCATTAAACGAGGGCAAGACAGTTAACAATTAACGCATATGTAAATTTTTATTAAAATCAGAAACCAAACAGGTAGGGGATTTTCAACACAATGAGAAAGCAAATGGAAGACTTCACAAATGATCATGTGAAGTCATGCCCCCTTTTGCCCAGATAGATAACTGTTGAGTACAAGAATTGACTGCTAAGTTAGGTTGTGATGGAACAATCATAGACTTCAAGCTACGTTTCGGCTTTTTTCGGCTTCAGCTTCTAGCTTCAGCTTTTTTTTCACTATTCACTACACTATCCACTAACTCAGCTACAGTGTTTTTTCAGCCAGCTACAGTGTTTTTTCAGCTAAAAGCCAAAAGCCATCGCTATTCCGATCACCCCCTTAATGACTTCACACTAACCAAAAAGGGGCGCAGTGAATTGTGCCTTGTTTAGCAGCCTGAACTAGACAATTTTCAAATTGGACGTCTTTGCTGACACAAAACTTATACTTTGATCCAGTCTATTACCATCTCCATCCTTGAATTTTGTATGTGGCTATCTGTGTGCCTCTGACATGAGAATTTGGTTGTCTTTACCTAAAAATTATGTTCTAGAAGACTAGAACAACTATAATTGTCTCCTCCATCTGCTGGAAAAGCTTATTTCTTGGGATAAAAAAATGTTCACTAGTAATAGAATTACAACAAGGGAAATTGTCTGCTCATAACAATTATGGTCATATTTCAAACAACAGTATCCAACTCTTTTTTCTCTTTTGGAGGCTTGATGACAGGACAAAACTTTCCCTTATTTTCTTTATGAAGGTAAATTATATAACATTGAAATATGCGAGCTTCTTCTTAAATTCCAAAATTTTCAGCTGCCCTTCGGATGCAGAAACAAATTCACGAAAACTCCGAGCAGTTCCCAAGAATGAGATTCAGAGAAAAACCAATCTAGAAAGGATTTATTCATCATATACCCTCCCCTTAACCATCAACCTTAGCTTGCACACTAACTCAAGCACCTACAAAGCTACTGACATGTTCAAACAAACTGAGAATTTTTTAATTTTCTCAAAAAAATGGACTTCGAAAAAAGACCCCTCAAAAGCAAAAGATTGATCAAACTCCCTTCTTCTACAACTACCCCTATTTTTGTGTGTGCGGGTGGGTGGGGGGGGGGGGGATTTCTGAATGAACTTGAACTGAAAATTTTCTGCCTAATTAAGAAGTTAATTACCTGCTCCTACTCCTGGTTGGAGCTTTTGGATTGCTGCTGCCATTTCCATTTCTGCTGCTGCTGCTGTTACTGCTGTTGGTGCTACTGGTCCTGCTGCTGCTCCCTGCCTCGCTGAACTCGCTCTTCTTCCACCACTCCTCCTCCGCCTTCTCCTTCTTCCCCTGCTTCTTCTTGTTGTTGCCGTCCTTGGCGGTCGCGGCGGCGGGCTTCGGCGACACCTTCTTCTTCCTGCCGACGGAGAGCGGCAGGAAGAGCTTGATGAGCAGGCCGGTGTCCAGGCTCACGCTCCGCTCCAGGTCCAGGCTCCGGCTCCGCGTCGTCCCCATCGTCCTCTGCTTCCGCGCCTTGGCCTTCCCCTGTTTCTTGGCGCCGCCGCCATCCTGTCTCTTGGCCTCCTCGTCGACCGTGGCCGCCGCGACGTCCTTCTTGGGCTCGTCTTCTTCTTGTTCTTGCACGGCAGCGTTGGTGGGTGGAGGTGGAGGAGGCGGCGGCCGGGACTCGACGATGTCGCGGAGGGAGAGCTCGTAAGCGGACTCGGGGAGGCCGCGCACGAGGTCTAGCATCTCGCGGCGGTACCCCGCGATGGCCTGCGCCCGCGACGGGGAGCTGCCGGCGGAGGCCGGGTAGAGCCGGTGGTGGTGGTGCGCCCAGATCTGCGGCGACGGCGTGCCGGACCCGCCGGAGCCGGAGTCCGGCGAGCCGAGCCGCGACGCCTGCAGCCACCGGAAGTCCTCCTCCCCGGCCCGCGGTGCCAGCGGGTTCGCTGGAGGCCTCGGCGGCAGCCCGTGCTTGGCCCCCCGCTCCGGCGAGCCCCCCGGGAAGCTGAACTCCTGCCGCCGCTGCCCCGACGGCATGGCCATCTCGAGTCTGGACACTCTACAAGCCTAGAGAGAGAGAGGGAGAGGAAGAGAGAGATGGCGCGCGCGCGGTAGTGGTAGAGAGGACAGGAGGGCTGGGTGGTAATGATGGCGTCGTGGAGCCGCAAGCACTAGAGGAGAGGGAGAGGGTAGAGACATAAGAGGAGGAGGTGGAGGTGTGGAAACGAAAGCAACGGCGGGTGGGTGCATGGGGTTGCAAGACTGTTCTGCTGCGAGTTTTAAAGGGTGGTGAATTACGGGGTTGCTGCGTTCGGCGCCAACGGCACGGCAAACCCACGCAAATGTGTGCAATAGCGTCGTTCCGGCGGTTGCACAGCCGTGTCAGGTCCTCTCCGTGGAACGGTGATAAATGGAGACAGTACACCCCGTTCTACTATGGCTATTAATGCTGATATAATATCTATATAAATGTTGCTATCGTAAAAGAGCTTTTTCTATGAGGAGACTACCTGTGAGGCTCCTTCTTATTCACTGATGTTCCAGTGAATCCTACGTCAGATCAACGGTGGATATAAAAAACCTCACGTGAGGCCCTCCTCCGCTGAATTTTCTTCTGCTAGCATACACTATTCACACCAGAACATATCTATTGCTATCATTCTACCACACCTTGGATGTTGTAAGACAACGCGGAGGTTACCTCTTGTTTGTGATAAATATTTGATTTTACATATGACTTGCTATTGTTATTTTGAATTTGATTTTAAGTATTTGCATCTTTACCTATTGCTTTTTGTTATTAGTGGCTTGATCGACCTTGTAATAGCGGTATGACCGGCTTGCAGTCTGACCGACCGTGGTGGCGATTTGACTGAAATGTGTTTGACGGTCTGACCCGGCATAGGTGCCGTGGTCAGACCGGCCCCTATGCCGAGTTGTGGTGGTTTTGTAAGCTTTAGTCATGGTGGAGTTTATGCAAGTGTGAGTTATGAGTATGTCCATACATGGGATTTGCTAATGAGAGTCAAAATCATGCTATTTGTGCTCGGATCAATTGCTTGTTCTTTGATGTGCAGGTGCTTAATGATTATTGCGATTAGCGGTAAGGCCATGGTATCAAGGCACCATGATTTCAAATGCATAAATTCAATCCAAATTCCGGTATATTTTTTAAAAATATCAATTTTAGGGTATATACCTATCTACAACAATTCAAATGAAACATATACCGTTGAAAAAATATACTAAAATTCAAAGTTTTGAACGAATTTAGATCACATGCTTTGCTAATTTATATATAATCCGCACATACCTACAATCAAACCATCATGACAACTACAATTCGAATTTCAGTTCAAACTTGTTTGAATTAGTTAGTAAACTAGTTAAACTCGGTGCCCAGGCATACACACACACACACACACACATAAGGCAAATTACATAAGCACCTGGGTGCCCAGGCACCCATATCAAGAATCGTTCGATATATGTGTATGATCGAACAAAATTTTAGAGCTTTGGTAAGGAAATACTTTGTACCATTGATATAGTTATGGTAAATGAGTTTTGAACTCAATTTAAATTAGTTTAAGTTACTTTTGAATTTAACATGACTAGTGAGTATATACCATGAAACTAGCTCAAACTAGTTAAACTAAAGTTGAATTTTAATTTTTTCAAAGTTTGATATCTCAAATACACTTTTTTTTATGAGTATGTGAAGATAACCACATCAAACGTCACGGATCTGAAAGCACATCAACATGTATTGATTTAGATGCCTAAGCACCATGCATGGTGTATGAAATACTTGTCATACACACACATACATACATACATACATATATATACATACATACATATATATATATATATATATATATATATATATATATATATGAAAAATACTTTTTACACTCGGGTGTAATTACACCCACCTCTAATATACCACCTAAACAAACTTGAAATACTCCTTTATCATTGAGGTATACTCATATACTAAATATAAGATACTCTAATGTGAGCCACATGAAAAAATTGCAAGGGAATCTGTAATTTTTAGCGTATTTTATAAATACCTTCATATACATACATAAAAAGAAGTATGTCTAAAAAAATATACATACCACCTCTGAAAAATTATTCATACCACAAAAATGATCTTAAATACTCGTATACTATATATATATACTCTTCGTTATGCGAGATATTCTCTACGTTGTGAGATACGATATATATATATATATATATATATATATATATATATATATATATATATATATATATATGAAAAATATTTTCTACACCCGGGTGTAATTACACCCACCTCTAATATACCACCTAAACGAACTTGAAATACTCCTTTATCACTTTGGATATACTCATATGCTAATTATAAGATACTTCAATGTGGATTACATGAAAAAATTACAAAGGAGTCCATAGTAAATATTAGAAAATATTTTTCCTATATAGGAAGCATCTTTTCTACACCCGGGTGTAATTACATCATATATCGTTTCTCACAACGTAGAGAGTATCTCGCGTAGCGGAGAGTATGTACGTATAGTATACGAGTATTTAAGATCATCTAGGTGGTATGAACAATTTTTCAGAGGTAGTATGTACATTTTTTTAGACATACTCCTTTTTATGTACGTATATGAAGGTATTTACAAAATACGCTAAAAACTATGGACTCCTTTGTAATTTTTTCATGTGATCCACATTGAAGTATCTTATAATTAACATATGAGTATATCCAAAGTGATAAAGGAGTATTTAAGTAATATATATATATATATATATATATATATATATATATATATATATATATATATATATATATATATATATACACACACACATATATATGTAGGAGAACTATATAAGGCACTTGGTGCTTAGGCATCATGTTAATAACTATTCGATACACGTGTATGACTGATAGAATTTTTAAAGTATATATATGTATATATGTCTGTCTGTCAGCCAGTGGCACACGGAAGAACAGTGGTCACCTTCATCCTAGGAAGATGCTAGCAGCAATGTCAACGACAACGAGCAAGGAAACGGGGTGGCGAGATGATAGGCACGCAATTCAATTGTTCCTTAAATAAATGTCATTTTGCAGCGTAATAAATATACCTGCCACACAGATGTTCAACGGTGTAGGCCATGCCAAGAACGATGGAAAACCTGACGTGATGGTGTTGTTATCTTCTTCTCTTGTCCGAAAATGACTTGAGCTGAGCTGTAACACCTTGCAACCGCAAAATGATCCGTGGTTAATTGAGCTAGCTACTACGGCCTCTAGGAAACAAAGATTAACTATGCTACTCTAGGAAACAAAAAATAATCTATACGAGGAGTTTTATGAAAGATTGATTAAATGAGATAAGGATTTCACTCTTCTTAATCCGAGTTGTACAGGTCAGATCAGATGACTCTGTAGAAGTTTTAGCATTTTAATACTGAATAGACCTTTAGCACTAGATATACTCTCTTTATATTATACTATATTTATAAAACCCAATACATTTAAAATATTACGAAAGTTCTGTAGATTTTCATCTATCCAATCTAAACATCTAAAATGGTATCATAGTCAAAGTTTTGAAAAATTGACTACACGTATTCCAAAATAATATATATTTGTGATTAAAGATAGATTCCCCCCCCCCCTAAAACTAAGAGTAAAAACTCTACCATTCATTTCAATAAAAAGAGAATTACTTTAAACCCTAAAACGGAACACCAAGACCAACACTAGCCCTAAGAGAAGGGCACCAACATTAGGCTAAGCTATTTATTTGTAACCTGCAGCTTCTATCTCTCTGCTTTTTCTAGAACATACTGTACTTAAGATTGTGAGGCTTTCCGGGTACTTGCTTCCTCAAAAAAAAAACTTTTTACTATCGCACAAATCATTTTTTTGCGTCACTAGATGCACATGAGAGAGAGAGAGAGAGAGAGAGAGAGAGAGATGACTTTGTCGGCTGTCAGGAAGTCCTGGGCTTTCTAGACGCGGGTGATTACATGTTGGTGGTTGACGCGCCACCGGGTCTCTACTGTCCAGAGCGTAACGGCTTTCGACAAACGGGCAGAAATTTCCCGTGTGGGACGACAAGTTTCTCTTTCCATTCGATTCTATCTTTCCTTCGCTTTCAGTTTGCAGCGATTGCTTGCAGCCGTTTTCTTTGACAAGAAGGAAAAGGTTAGCTCTTTTATTAATTGTGTATTTTGTCGTTGATAAGTGGGACGACAAAAAAAAAAATCTAGGATTTCGATGGTTACTTGAAGGATTGTAAAAGTCAAGAGTAAAGTTGTCTGTGCATACGGTGATATATTTGTATTTCTAGGTTTTTTTTCTGTAGTATGGTTTTATGGGCTACAACGAAACGCACACTATGAATGGATTTAGTAAAAGAGCGGTAATAATCCAAAAAATGGATTTAGTAAATATCATTGAAATTGGTGAGTTTTTAGCTGTGCTTATGGCTCAAAAAGATGTTTTCAACTAATTGTTATATTGAAAAGTAGATACAAGTGAATTTGAAAGGCAACGTAATTAAAACCAAACGGAGTCTGTATCTATTTGGTGGCCAAATTAAATAACATGTGGCAAGATTTGGACTGATGTTTTTTTTTGCATGCTTATCTTTCAAAATATTATCCTCAACAAAGATGACATCTTTATGAATAGGATACTTCTGAAGAAACATGGACTTCTAGCGCATGTGGTTGGGTGGGTGTTCCGTATGCTTAAATAAGTTCTCTTTTTCTCAACACTCTAGCATCATGATACACTCCGGTTTATCTTTATACACACGAATTGTGGTATGCATGTCATTCCAATAGTGTGTGAATATGGGGCTGCTCAAGTTACTTTAAAGTCATATTCTGTTTCTAACTTTTGTTTTTTTCACTATTCAATAATTTTATTTTATTAGATATTTTGGACTTTTTATTTTTTTCGTATTCCTTTACATTGTCCGTAATAGTTTAACATGTTTTTTTATTTTTATATTTTTTAAAATTTAATTATATTAAATAAATCAACTTAGTTACAATAAAAAAATAAATCAATTACAATAAAAAAAGACATAAATCAACACTAAACTGAGCACTATCTATGAGCATTTATCCAGCTTTTCCCGATGAACAGTGGTTGCCCTTCGACACGAACAATGGTTGCCCTTCGACACAGTTGTGACGTGTCATACTGCCATTCCATTAGTATGTAAATATATCTATCTCTAGTTTGTCATGATAAACTCAGGGTGTCCCTAGATGCACAGGTAGTACTACCGTGCATGCTGTGCCGTACTATTAGGGCGTGAATATAATTATTTTTTTAGTTTGCCATGATATACACAGTTGGGGCATTTAGAGTAACGATGACTTGTAGTTTTTGACTGAAATTTCATTGTAACTAGTTTTTTTTACTGTAGTTGAGTTTTTTTTCTTATTTTTTAAAATTTATTTAGAAAAAATTAACAATCACTACATTACAATTATATAACCAAAAGCAACAGCAAAAAAATTAAAGCAAAAGCTAGTTAAAACACCACCTAAAATCAATGCACGTTGCCATCTTGACCATTGCGTGCATAATGACAGTAAGAGTCAAAGATGTCATAGCTAGATTTGTCATAGTTAGATTTGTGACATCAATATCAACTTGATCAACCTGTGGATGTGTGCGCGCGCGCTCGTCCATCGATCGGTCACCGCTACACATGTGATGGGCGTTGCATGTTCCTAGTCCTTGCATGCCTTGCGCATTCACAAATGGTTATATGTACCATGATCACCTTGCACACACGTGCATTCACATACGGAGTTCTGCAGTTAGAACCTTGTAGATGGAGAAATTGTCATGGTAATATTAGCACAAGGTTATATTAGCACAGTGCATTGTCATGGTAATATTAGCACAAAGTAAAAAAACCAATTACTTCAATTAATACCCAAGCTTTATATTAGAGTACTGCATAAGTTTTTTTTCTCCGAAGATATGTTAGAGGACTATTAGCTAGTTAGGCATGTTTGGAATGTGTAAATTTCATTAAAAAAATCCCACATAAATTTTGTAGAATATAGACCGAATCCTCATATCATAAGTTACTTCAGAAACCCTTCCAAACGAGAAATTCAATTTGTTATGTTTCCTCATTGAATTACAGATGTTGTCGGCAATCAAATACACAAACCAAAAACTTTCTTAAAAGATTATGTAAGGCATGGTGCTTAGTTACATATTTACATCACTTTCCAGAAAGCGACCCTTGGCTCTCCTGGTTGGCACAAGAAAATCCACACAGCTGGGAGCGGTACACATTGTGCATGACTTTCAAACACGTGCGGTCGCACGTGCATATATTCATACAGCAGTCGTTTACGGCCAAGTCCTCTGATGTCATCTCTTACGTTATTGTGATGACAAAGACAAAGAGCTGTAGATAAGCTAAGTCCGTAATTCATGTGTCCACTACCAAATTAATTCTTTTTATAGGGTATATTTTCATTAATCGGCCACCAAATTAGTTATGCTTGGAAATCAAATATACCTTGTATTTTGAGATGGGGTGAGAATATGATAATGTTATTTGTGCAAATCAAATTGGAGATTATTGGCCCGTTTATATAGGTTTTTAACTTTGTCCTATAAGTAGTAATAGCTTGTAAAGGGAGATGTACTTGCATACGATTTTAGCCGATATAAATGAAGTCGCTGTAGTGTATACTACAATCGACTTGTCGACCCTGCCTTAAAAAGACAATTCATTTGAAAGTTTGGTACTATAGAAAAGCTATTTACCATAGAAAAAGAGTTTTAGAAGCTAATATAAACATGACCATAGTATTTGATTGGAGACTCATGCATGTCGTAGTAGAGTTTGAGCAGCAGAGTCCACGGTCCATGCACACATCCAAAGACTTGTAACTAGGGGTACACAGTATCAGATCTAAAGATGCCACAAATGTCTAGGATAATTGATCATTTATCGCTCTATGGACTGCAATTTATCATTTGCCACTTATAGAGTAGATACTTCATCATTTGCCACTAGATAATTTTATCCCTCTTATTCTTCTCCTTTTTCTTCTTCTTCTTCTTGCAACGCACGCCGCCATGGCTCCAACTGTCCTTTAACTCCAACTATTGCAATCGATGTGCCATGGCTCCGGGCCAATGGGCCACCCCTTAGCTGCGCACCACCATCGACCACGCCAACCTCTCCCCTCAAGCTCCGGAAAGGGCAAGTGGCGCCACTGCCTCTGCAAACCTACCAGAAAGCTTGGCGGTACCAGTGGTGGAGAGATGGATTTGGCTAGATCTAGTGCACAGCCGCCGGCTATGAGCTCCACAAATGGTGTCGGCCTCAGCCATCGTGAGCTCTGCCACCTCTGCCCAGGACGATAGTGTCACCTTCTACAGGTCGCTCAGTGTCCCCACCGACTTCTTCCTCCTTGGCCACTAGTATGAGCCCATCAGCCTTCCATGGCCACTTCCTCATTGCCAAGGCCACGGACCCATCCCATGCGTCATGGATTCCGCCATGATCAGGCAAGAAGAATAAAGAAGGATAGAGAAGAAGAGGGGGAAGAAGAATTGTAGAATCGTCAAAGAGGGGCAAAAGTAGAAAAAATGACATACCTTCTCTGTAAAGTGACAAATGATAAAATACACTCTATAGAGTGACAAATCATCTAGTGTGAAATCATCATATATCCCAAAATGTCCGAGTAAATTACCGAGTTGTCGCTTTGGGTTTAGGTATGCATATCGCAGGGCCATACGGGACATTCCTTTAAGGTTCCCTGCGTTAGACCTTGATCTCCACACTCAGCTTACAATGTGGCTAATCCAGTTAATTATCATCTTACAAGTTCCGCCATGACATCCCTCTCTCTCTCTCTAAAAAAATCATCACGGTAAAGGTGTGCTTCCTATGTGTGCCCTTCTGGTATGTTTCTAGAACTTTATTTTACGTGGTTTCGATGGAAGGCTTTTGTTTTTTTGTTGTTGAATCCATTACGGTACCGTGGACTATGTGCTCTAAGTGCATTTTCAATAATATTGTCTTAACTATTTTTTAACTATATTAAATAAATAAAATTCTATATAAATGAAAGAAGAGGTGAGGAAATATAATATATTGTCTTTTATGCAAGAGACAGTTTGAGTCGTAAACCAACACAAATAGTAAGAGAGTGTGAAGCAGAAAGTTATGCTGAAAATAGTATAAATAGTTAGAAAAAATAATTTACTGCTAGAAAGATTATCAGTGTTGTTTTTATATAAGACGAAATTCTTCGAGACAATATTAAAAAATAAATTATTGTATATACCTGATGTGATACCTGTGTGTGGTAGAATCTAGACTGGCGTGTGCATTTATTTTGTTTCGAGACGAGTTGCATCGTTCAATTGGTGGTTAGTCTAGTTGGGATGGCGTGTGTGCAGGAATTTAATTCCTACTAAATATACATTAAGTGAGTATTGCTAAGGATTGTGGATAACTATATTAACAAACCGCACACATTTGCGGGAAAAAAAACAATTCAGACTACTAATGAAAATAGTCCAGCTTGGACGAGAGATGGAAAGTGCAACTAAATTTGGGTACGGACGATTTTTACTTGGCTTGATTTTTACACAGGAGACGAAGAAAAGTAAATGGGTGAAAAGTCAGACGGTGATCGGTTGGGCGGGCCAATAAATGCCAAATGGAGCCGCTATTTCATGAAGGTGCTTCACTTCAAACAAAAGTACACACCATGACAGCTGAAAAGCAATCGAGAGATGATTGAGCAGCAAGGGCAGGACCGAGCTAGGTTTCTACTGGTGCCCTCTAAATCTCTATTAATACTAATCACATAGATGCGGTGTCACATCATATCAGTTACCGTATAGACTAAACTAAAAGAGGTGAAATTTTGCAGTAAAAGGAAAGCGGAGGGGTTTTTTAGGAAAAAATTGAGGGCCTTTTCGCAATAAAAGGAGAGCGAAGGGTTTTTTTGAAAAAAATTGAGGGCCTTTTCTAAAGAACCAAGGGCCTGTACGTAATTACGAGAAACTGCGGATCGCTATCCAGCAAAAGAAAAGTGGATAATTTTTTCGCAAAAAATTAGAAACCTTTTTGCAAAAACCGAGAGCATGTATGTAATTTTAAAAATGTAGCGGTAGATTTTGCGCAAATGTCCACGTGGACACGCTGGGGGGCCCGGAATCCCCCCAGCTTTGTTATGTGGTAGATATAAAAAAATTATCTATAATCTCACCCCCTCTAATAATCCTTCCACTCACACAAAAAATAGACCATCCAAAACAACCGGCTACAAAAATCTTTTAAAAAAAACTTCCCACGCATAACTACTCTAACCCTCACACACAACTACTATCACGAGCTCAGAATTTATGGTATCATTTATATAGTATCCATTGCAAAAATACATGCAACTTACTATTAAGTATAATTTCTCATAATGTTTAGTATCTTTATGCCTTTAAGTGAGATCTGTAAATGAATAAGTTAAAACAAAATTAATGTCCCTCATCTTTGTTCCCTAATCTCTCTCGGATAGGTGGGCTCCAAAAGCTTAAGAGGCTGACAGCCTCTAAGGCCCTCTGTTTCCTCTTTAGAGGCCAAAAAACGATCATATTGTAGATGCTCTAAAAATATCAGATAGGAAACCACAGAAAATGGTACCACAAGAGAATTATCCAGTCTCGAAGCTCTCCTGCTAGATGTAACCAAAGTGATCTGAATTCTAAAGTTCTGAACAGAGTCAGTATGCAACATTGGGAACCCAACCCTTCTGCTTGGCTGCAACTCAGGCTTGGCAGCCTCGCTTGCACACCACACAGTGCGCAGCATGGGCCAACCTGCATCAGCTAGGCCTAATGGGCTACAATTGAGCAGCCTAACTGCCTAACCCAATCCTTGTATGACTCGTTGACTGTAGTACAATACTTTCAAAGAAGGAAAATAAACGCTGGAACTAAACAAGGTACCCGTATTTTGTCTTGATTAGGAGACATTCAAAATGACAGACTATCCTTAATTATTATCTCTAACTACTATATTTAATATATGTATGTGAAAAATACAAAGTAAAGCTGTATATTTATTAGGAATATGGAGATAACACATTTATATTGCATTGGTTTATGAAATACGCTCAATATTTATAGGCAAGATCATTTAAAAAATAGATTATATTATTGGGTGGAGGGAGTATTAACTAATCCAGCTCATTTTATAAACACGCAAGGAAATGTAATCCATGACCCACCATTTCGAAAAACAAGTAGAAAATCGACTAGCAGTCTAGCAGATCCAACCAAAGTACCAAACATAGGAAACAGATTCCTCTAGCAGGGTATGATCCAATGTCATCATACAAAACCACACATGAACCAAAAATGCAAGAGGCAACAGGATGAATAGTTAAACCAGGTTCAATTACAGCTATGTAAATTACACTAACAATTCTAAGATCCATCCCAACGCATGAATCCGGCCCGCATAAGATCCCACTAAATTGGAGAGCAAACTCATGGCTTCGAAGTCTTACAACTCAGAATAATGCATGGATTGAATATAGCAGATCCATCACCAGCATAGATCATCATTTGTGTCGAAACTGTATCCTACATAAACATGAAGTCACAGTAAGTTCCTAGGAGCCTCCATTAATAGAAACGGAAATTACAAATTCCTTAGCAAGACCATGAGCATAAAGCGGCATAAGGAGTTAAGGACCACACGCTGGACCAACATACATGCACCGTTCAATTTAACTTTTAACTTTTGGTTTCTGTTTTTTTTACTATTCATTAATTTCATCTTTTTTTTGGGCTTTTTTGCCTTTTCTTTTTTTCCGTATTCCTTTGTATTGTCCGTGATATGCTAACATGTTTTTTCTATTTTTAATTTTTTTAAAATTTAGTTATATCAAATAAGCCAACTCAACTACAATAAAAACATAAATCAGCTACAAAAAAAAGTCATAAGCCAACGTTATTCTGAACACCTCCAACACTCGTGCAGAGATAGTTTGCTCCAGTGGCAAGGGGAGACAACACAATTACAATCTTAGTGAACAATGCCGATCAGTTGAAGGTTCTTGCTCAGGCAGAAACCAATAAGGTAAATAACTAAAGCAAAGGTAAAACAGCACAGGGGGATCAGAACACCAGCAACCTTCCTATATCCAAACCAATATAAAGAGTTAAAATTTTGAGAACAGCCGTACAGCTTTATAAGCACCATAACTACAAGATTGTTCATGCTATGTATGAGTAATTGCTTGTGTAATAGACACTGGTATAAATTTATGAGAATGTAACGGCCCTATGAACCCTGTGGGAGACGTAGTTTAGGATTACATTGCTTTTTTTTTCTTCACCAAAAAAGACAATTTCCATGCTTTAGTGTCCCAACTAGCATGAAAGTTTGTAGCTTTTACCTTTTTTAATTAATTTGTGTGTTTCTTAATTGCTTGCTTTTATGCATGTATGGGATCAAAAGAATCCAGAATAGTGTCAATAGCCAACTTACATTCAGAACATCTCCCAGTCCACTGGAAATTGATTTGCTCAAGATATGTGCCTGCTCAAGATCCTAAAAATTTTGTGAACCCTCTTATCAAACTCTTCATACTTAACTTCAGCTACCTTAAGTTTCTTAGATACAAGAGGCTATTTCGATGGATTGTAGCTTCCTTTTGTTTCCACCCAATTGTTGGGCACCTGTATCAAACATAATACTACTTAAAATCAATCAACCATGCATGATAGCTTCAATAAGACAAAAGTTATGAGACCTACAAAACATATACCTGGCGAGCTGAAGAGTGAGCTTCTCTAGAACCGGCGTATGTTGGAGAAAGCATATCAACGCATGAAAATCAATCACCACACCAACGCATGAAAATCAATCACCACACACCACTCATAGGCAGTAAGATTGCTCTAATGACCATGGCCTATGGTGATTCAAGCTGTGGAAGTTGGTGGTTTCCATTCAACTAGTGGCAGAAGTGAAGTGTAGTGCTAAGAAAAAGACATAATTATCACCCAACCACATTACCGCTCTATCGAACTTAACTCGATTGCGAGCTAGTCGGAGGTGTGGTTGTGCTCTAGTGTGAGCTTCGTTAGAAAGAAGAAGTTGAGAATCCCCTAACAAACTTTTATTAAATCTACTTTGGTTTAACTGAAATGCTTTACAATGAAACTTAGAGGGGTATTATACTAGTCGGAATAGGTTTTTGTTAAGCTCACTTTGGTAAACTATTCTTTAATCCTTGCATTGCATTATGAAAGTTACTGTCATGGCTTGTTGAGCACTTATATGGTCATTCTTGCGTATTTTGGTTCATATCTTGAGTACTATGAATAAGAAGCAGCTATAATTGAAGACTAGTTAATCAGAGATGATTTCATGTTTTAGGTCGAGCCTACACTGAAGTATAACCCAAGGAGTACTGGTTGGAAATCATGAGTAGCCTATTCTCGGAGCCTCCGAGTGGTTTTGTGCCTTTAAGTTCTCTGTGTTTTGACTTGTAAGCTAAATAAATTTGGCCCGAAGGCCATTGTTACGCCGTACTTTTGTATCAAACTCTAATTTACTAATGTATTCATGAATCATATTGTGTATCAACTCTGTGTACATGCGACTGAATTCTAAACAGTATGCAGATACAGATAAGCTCCTCGGATCACTGTAAAGAGGTCCCCACAACCACAACGCCACCACCCACGTTCGAGTACTCTACGGCTATGATTTAGGTGGACCAGGATTGCAGGAGCCATTTTTTAGATAAGCACTTAGTTTTTTATGACATGGCTAAACGGTTAGCTGAGGGTGATCATTTTAGAGATGGCTTTTGGCCTTTTTTTCACTGTAACTGGCTTTTTTTTGCTGTAGCTGAGTTAATAGATAGTGTAGTGAATAGTGAAAAAAACTGAAGCTTTTAGAAACCGAAACGATCACTGCCTTAACCGAGATGCATAATTACCAGAGAAACACTGGAAATAGGGTCCATCAAGAAACGGCATACAGGCCGATCAGAACGGCTTCTTCAGCCAGCGACGGGCTTATTTTTCACTGTAGCGTGCAGTGCGCGCTACAGTGAAAATTTTTTTTTTTCGTTTTTTTTTCGAATTTTTTTTAAAACTTACTTATACTTTTTTTTCATTTTTTTACATTTAATTATACCCAATAAACCAACTCAGCTACAGTGTTTTTTCAGCCAAAAGTTAAAAATCATCGCTATTCCGATCACCCTCATAAAGTATGAGCTGGTGGTTACATTTTTTGAAATTTCCCATCATTTCATATCAGCATATTTCGTAGTATGGTTGTGTGAACAAGATGATAATCATCTGCCAGCCGATCATGATGACATTTGAGATCCTATAATCTATATTATAGGCGTCATTGGGAAATGAAATGACCATTCTTGGTCTTCAGCGAGAAGCATGTGATACCATTAACATATTCATAAAACTGCAAGTGGACATCGATTTGGCTCAAGTTACAAAACACTGCAAGTGGACGTCTTGGAACTGCAGAATGCACATGCCCAGATGCCCTCACATGGCTAGCCGGTGAGTGTATTTGTTTAATTACTACCTCTAGTCTGATTTGATACTAAGGTATCCCAACTATACGTGTATATATATATCACAGTATAAATTAATTTCATGGCTATTTTTACAAATAAAAAATCATTAGTTATAATTTATTAGGAGCTTTATTTTTAGACAAAAAGAAAGACCAAGGCGCATGCCATGAAGCGAGGCCATATACTATACTTCCTTCGGTCACAAAAAAAATAACGCCTAGAATGCGTGTCAAACGCACTGATTAGCGTGGGGTAGACAAAGATGCCCATGCCCAGATGTCCTCACATGGCTTGCCGGTGAAGTTATTTTGGTCTGATTTCCATTTCCTCCAAGGCACTAGCTCAGACGGCCATTCTCTTCTCCACTCTGCAGTTGTGTTTTCCCTGTATTACTGCGCGTGTGTTCTTGTGAGCTCTGAGTGCTCCAATGGCTGAGCTGATTATCGGGCCGCTTGTCTCCCTGGTGAAGGAGAAGGCGTCCAGCTACCTCCTGGAGCAGTACAAGGTGATGGAGGGCATGGAGGAGCAGCATGAGATCCTGAAGTGCAAGCTGCCGGCCATCCTGGATGTCATCACTGACGCCGAGGAGCAGGCGGCCCACAGAGCAGGGGCGAAAGCCTGGCTTGAGGCGCTCAAGAAGGTAGCATACGAGGCGAATGACGCCTTCGACGAGTTCGAGTACGAGGCACTCCGCCGCAAAGCCAGGAAGGATGGGCACTACGGCAAGCTCGGCGTCGTGCATGCAGTAAAACTCTTTCCTTCTCACAACCGTATTGCATTCCGTTACAGGATGGGCAACAAGCTTCGCAAGATTGTGCAGAATATTGAGATCCGTGTCGCAGAGATGAATGATTTTGGGTTCAGATACCACGCTCAACCACAGGTGTCCAAGCAATTGAGGCAGACGGATCCTAACATCTTCGACCCTACCAAGATTGCCGAAAGATCAAGAGCCAAAGATAATCAGAAGGTTGTCGATATGTTGCTTGGTCAAGCTAGCAACCCAGATCTCACGGTTGTTCCCATCGTTGGAATGGGGGGGCTGGGCAAGACTACCTTAGCGCAGCTTGTTTACAATGACCCTCAAGTTCAGAAGCATTTCCAGCTGCAGGCCTGGGTGTGCGTATCTGATAACTTTGATGCGGATTCCCTGGCTAGACGTATAGTTGAAGCAGCAGCTACCAACGACAAGGATGGTAGCAAATCATCACCACTGGATCGCCTTCAAAAAGTAGTGAGCGCACAGAGATATCTCATTGTATTGGATGACGTCTGGAAAAGTAGGTACACCTTCTACGATGAGTGGGAGAAGCTAAAGGCCCGCCTTGAACGTGGTGGCATTGGTAGTGCAGTGCTGACAACAACTCGCGATGAAGGAGTGGCTCAAGCAATGGGTACAGTAGCCTATAAACTCACAGATTTGGAGAATATCTTCCTAGAGGAAATTATCAAGACAAGAGCATTCAGTGTGCAAGAGAAAAAGCCTGAGCTAGTTGAGATGGTTGGTGAGATTGCGGAGAGATGTGTTGGCTCTCCTTTAGCCGCAACAGCACTGGGCTCTGTACTGCGTACCAAGACCAGCGTGGAAGAATGGAAGGCTGTGTTAAAAAAAAGCACCATCTGCGATAAGGAAACTGGAATTTTGCCGATACTCAAGCTCAGCTACGACGACTTACCATCACAGATGAAACAATGCTTTGCTTTCTGCGCTGTGTTTCCCAAGGATTATGAGATTGATGTCGACAAGATGATCCAAATATGGATGGCAAATGGCTTTGTCCTAGCACAAAACGAACTTCGTCCTGAAACCATCGGGAGACGTATATTCGATGAGCTGGCCTCAAGGTCATTCTTTCAGGATGTGAAGCAAGTCGTCCCAGTTCACACATATAAAAGCATACATCGGTATTGTTTTAGAATTACATGTAAAATCCATGATCTTATGCATGATGTTGCACAGTCCGTTATGCGAAAGGAATGTGTCACCATAGCTGAGGAACCTAATCAAACGGAGTTGTTTCCAAGTACTGCTCGCCATTTGTTTTTGCCATGCGAAGATCCACAAACTCTTTTGAATGATTCTCTGAAGAAAACGTCTCCAGCTATCCAAACACTACTATGTGAAAGGTATGTAGGTGGTTCGTTGCCGCATCCATCAAAGTATAGGTCAGTGAGAGCACTACGACTCCATCAACGTGTGAGTACATTCCTACTGAAACCAAAGCACCTACATCACCTGAGGTATCTTGATCTCTCATATAGTTCTATCGAAGCACTTCCTGAAGATATAAGCATTCTATATAACCTGCAAACGTTGAACCTGTCTGGCTGCAATTGTCTTCGTCGACTTCCAAGGCAAATGAAGTACATGAATGCCCTGCGTCACCTCCACACCAATGGATGTGGAGAGTTGAAGTGCATGCCGCCAGACCTCAGACGACTCACTTCCCTGCAGACACTTACATGTTTTGTAGTGGGTACTGGCTCTGATTGCAGTAATCTTGGAGAGCTGCAGCATTTAAACCTTTGTGGTCCACTAGAGCTACGACAGCTAGAAAATGTGACAGAAGAAGATGCAAAAGTGGCAAACCTCGGAAATAAAGAGAGGCTCTCAGAACTGACATTATCATGGACAAGGAATAAGCCTCTGGAGGAGGAAGGACGCTATCATACGGTGCTGCAGGGTCTCAAACCTCATGATGGTCTGCAGGCTCTAAATATATATAGTTACCAAGGCACCACTTTTCCAGCATGGATGGCCAGGATGGGTATGTTGCAAAAAGTGGTTGAGCTTTGTTTGTCTGGTTGCCAGAAGCTCCAGCAGCTTCCTCCACTGTGGCAGCTACCAGAACTACGACTTCTTATTTTGTGTGACTTGGAAAAAATAAAATTCTTGTGCAGTGGTGATACTTCCTTTACATTTCCAAAACTGAAGGAGCTTGAGCTAAAACGTCTGCCGGATTTCGAGAGATGGTGCGAAATAGATGGGAGGCAAGAAGAACAGATAATGTTTCCTCAACTTGAGAAGCTGTCTATCGAGAGTTGCGAAAAGCTAACGGTATTGCCGGAGGCACCACCGCTGCGTGGAGACCATACAAGTTTCAGTTCGGCATTTCCAGAATTGAAGGTAATCAAGTTAGGCAATTCAAAGAGTCTAAAGAGCTGGGGGGTGACGGAAGCAACAGATGGTGAACAACCCACCTTTCCCAACCTTGAGGATGCTCGTGTTTGGAGTTGCCCAGAGCTAACAAGTTTTCCTGAAGCACCGAAGCTCAGTGCATTAGACATAATAGATAGTGGCGACCAGCAGACTTGTCTACGGGCAGCTAGATATGCTATGACTTCATTGTCCAGTTTGCAATTGTCATACCATGGCTCGGAAATAGAACTGCCGGCTGACCTGGCAGATGGCAAGGAGAAACAGAACTACAAATCCCCTCTGTCAATCATGAAGTTATATGGGTGCAACTTCTTGTTCCGCTCAGGTGCGCTAGCGCTATGGAAATGTTTTGTACAGCTTCAAGATCTGAGCATTAAAAGGTGTGATGGGCTCGTCCACTGGCCAGAGAAAGAGTTCCAAAGCTTGGTATCCTTGAGGACATTAGAAATTTATGAGTGCAAGGAACTGACTGGATACGCACAACCTCCTGACCAATCAGCATCAGAAAGGAGTCAACTCCTGCCATGTCTCCAGTCCCTAGAGATATGGTGCTGTGAAAGTTTGGTGGAGGTCTTCGACGTGGCCGCATCTCTCAAAAGAATGTTGATTAGCGGTTGCCCCAAGCTTGAGTTGAAATTTCGGAAGCGGGAAGAGTCAGCAGTAATAATAGATCAAGTTGAAGAGTCAGCAGTAATTCAATGTAGCACTGACATCCTGCCCCCCACGGCTGTACCAAAGCTGTCGCCATCACCCACGGAGCTTTTCCTTCCATGCCTGGAATCTCTAGTACTAGCGGGTTGTGATAGCATTTCAGAGCTTCTCAACCTACCCTCGACCCTCACGAGCATCTGGATTGACGGGTACCGTAACATTGAGATCCTATCAGGCCAGCTGGATGCCCTACAAGACCTAACAATTATGGAATGTGGTAGGTTGAGATCACTGGAATCTTGCTTGGGGGGGCTCCCATCGTTGAAATCCCTGTACCTTTCTCATTGCCGTTGCCTGGCGGCCATACCAAATGGGCCACAAGCATACACGTCCCTTCAATCCCTTGACATTTTTGACTGCCCTGGTATAAAGTCACTCCCTACATGCCTGCAACAACGACTGAAGAGCCTTGAGCGGAAATATATAGATCCTCGTTTTGAAGGTACCCTGCAACAAACCCATGCATCCTTTCGTTTCTACTCCATCGGTTCCTAAATACATGTTATTCCCCCTTCCAAAATTTATTTTAAAATACATATCATTCTATGATTCCGAGATAACTTGTTACTATTTTTCCTTTGCACAACCATACCTATTTCTAAGATCATTTACTATTATAGACTAGAGTAACACACTAAGATCATTTACTATTATGCATTCTTTTTATTCCAAAAAAAAAAAGAAGGAACTAAGCCAAGCGCAATGGACCAAGCATACTAGTGTCACGTATGAATTCTATATAAAGTATGCCTTCTGATTTGGTACAAATTTTCTAGTTGCAAAACCATATATCTCGTAATAAAATTTGGTACTAATTTTCTTGTTGCAAAATCATATAGCTCGTAATAAAACTCGTCAATTCTGTGGTAAGAAATAAAGTTTTGATTTGGTCAAAGATAGGAGCATTTTGGTTCTTAAACTCGGGGCTTTGGCAATTCTAGTAGCATTCGGATGGATCATTTTGGACCATCAATTTCACCCCTGGTCGAAAAGCAGCTCTTAGTGTAGTTCTAATAAAATCCGATCGAACGGACTTGTTTAGTTCTAAAATGTACCACAATCCAAACCTAGGTGACTTGTTTGTTTAGTTCTAAACTTTCTTACATAAAGAATGGCTTTTTTTCAACCTTCATGGTCATTAATTGTGGCATACGCTACGATAAAGATTCTGTAGTTAATTCTGTTGTATTACACATTGGTTTGCACATATAAATTCTAACATCATTTATGATTCAGGGCCTAGGCTATCAAAACCGAAGACTTGGAAATATGCCATTAATAGAGACTGGTGAGGTAGAAATAGCAGAAGTCCCGAGCAAGGTTTGTAATAGCAACGAGTCTCTGAATCCTGTCATTTTGTAAGGATAAGCTAGTAGGTTGGTTTCAGATTATGCTCCTCGTGCTGACAACATGTGCCTTCACTGTAGAATTATTGTTTCCAGACTTGCAAATGCTGGATTGTTGTGACTTGGAGAAGAATTTACTACTTAACCTTCCTGAAGATAGTGTCCACAACATCGTCATTTGATCGAATACTTCAATTGCAAGAGCTAATACGACTAAGAAGCTGAAAAGCCTTGAGTTCCAACGAAAACAAGTCCCAAATTCTAAGCTGAAGAATCAGTTTTCTTCCCTTTTCTTTTGAAGTATGTTGTGTTTCAAACTCGTTTGTGCTCCCGTATAAGAGAAGATGCCTAGCACTTTCTGGTGACACAATTGTCCACTTGACTGCATATGATACTACTTCTCACAGATCAACATTTGAGCTGTTAATCCATGAGCTGTTTTAGCCTGCTTGGCACAGAAACTGCCAAGCTGTTCCTTCATCGGAGACTCTAATGGGGAGCTGTAACTTATCCTGCAAGTCTCTGCATATATTATGCGCGTGAGATCCGCCGCTTCTCCTCGCGAGCTCTCTTCCTTGCCCCTCCTCCCTTCGGGTAGCCCTACACCTCCACGGAGACAGCGATCACTTCTTTCCTGCAGTGCAGCTGGTCAGGCGGCAGCGGATCTGGCCAAGATCGACATGATACGTTGGGGTAGCTTCTCGGCCATCCTCCCGTTCCCCATGAGAGCTCCCTCTCCTCCCTCCCATCCGCGATGGATCTATGCTTTGCCGTCACCACCCTCTTGTGCTTGCTGCTCCCTCCCCCTCCCCCCTTCACCTCTCCTAGTGCCACAACTACCGCCTTCCTAAAGTGCAGTGGATCGGTGAGCTCGTTGTCTTGCTCTCACCGCCACCGCCACTTTTGTCGAGGTCTCCGAATTTGGAGTAGATTGAGGTGGATCAGGGTTCAAAATTTTGGCAAAATTTCTTATTTTTCATCCATCTCAGTACCCTCCGAAATAACGCAAATCTGGTCAAATAAATTCATTTGAATTTGAATTTATACCCGGCTACAAATACAGCCCAAAATTTGACCAAATTTCGGTAAAGAATTCAAATGTGTTTGAATATTTCGTTCGAATTTTGAAACGAAAATAACGAAATTTCGTCCAATTCGTTGCACACGTACATCAATCTAAGGTTGGATCAAGATGAATGAACCTCGGCAAAGTAGATCAATGATGTACAAATGCTTGATATTCAGGGAGGAAATATGTACTTGTTCGGTAGAATTTTTTTTTTGGCCTCGTCTAATCCTTGACTTATAGAGGCGCATTTATAAATATGTGTACAAAGGCAGGGGAAAGTCCAATCATTGGACGCCCATTTCTAAAATTTCTTGTGTATGGTTTAATAGCAGTAGGTTTTCTGTCGAAGTTGCTGCGGTAAATTATTTTTTTATGGGAAACGGTGAATTAGCCTGCCACTAAATATTACTCTTTCCGGTTCAAATAAATCGTTTTTGGAATACGAATGGTCAAACTTTAAAACTTTGGCTATCGATATCTTTTTAAATATTTAAATTAGATATATAAAAATCATATATCTTAAAAAAACACTTTCATAATATTATAATTTTATTGAGTTTTACAAATATATTATAATGGTAATTAGTGGTCAAAGTTATATTTTAGAGACTGTGTCGATATCTAAAACAACTGTTTTTGTGAACTGGATTTAGTACCAATGAAATTCTCTCTGGCCGATTGTGCGTAGCAACACTGGCACCTGATGCACGGTCATTTTGCTTGAAATTGGGATTAATCGCAATGTTACTGTTACAAAGCGAACAGTCGGTTCGATACATATGAGAAGAGAACTAGAGGAGTGATCTGCAAGTTGTAAACACAGAACGCAACATTGGGATCAGAAATCTTTTGCTCGACCGCTTGGCTGAAACTTATTAGTTTTCTGAACATTTTAAGCTCTTTGCTCCGGACCGTCCACCGACAGGTTCAGGCGCGCGAGCCAGTCGACGTAGTGCGCCGCACTGAAGCATGACGGTGCCGGTATTTATATTCCATAATGCCTTTTTCTAGGCATTTCTAATCTTAATGTATCCGATACTACTGCAGTGTAAAGTACGATACTACCGTTGCACGATAGTACCGTACATTTGTTGGTAGTAGCTTTTTTCTAGAACTGATATTTTTTAGCTCCCCTATTTTTCTTGTGAGTGGTATGACTGCGCCTTGTGAGAGCGGCATGAACGAGTTTAGGTTAACGTCTAGTTTTCTTTCGATTTAATGCATAGTAAGTAGCCGTTGAACAACAGGCCGGTCCTACTGACCATACATTGCTGGTATTACTGCTCCCGGCTGAAAGTTGGGGGATTTCGTCCCCCAATGACTACATTTGTGGTTAGGGGCTATCAATACCCCCTCTCCTACAACAAGGGTACTCTCTTAGAATCCAATTGAATAATCTTGAGTCCTTGCCATCCTCTCTTCAACTCTAGAGTATTTAGTTCATCTTTCAAGATTGTTAAGAGCATTTAAATGCATTACATCTATCGTTTGAGCTTTGTGGCACTTGAGTAGCTTCAAGTGATTGTTATCAACTTGTTGCTCTTGAAGATTGCTACCTCGTAGACAGTTTGAAGGCAAGTGATCTAGTGATCTCTTTAAGAAGTTGTGAAAAGATCCGGTTTGGTGTGAAGATTAGAGTTTACTTATCTAGAGTGGGAAAGAGCTACTCTAGTAGATTGAGAAAGGCTCATTTCCGCACAGAGCCAGTTTGATTCATTCAAGCTCCCTTGGTGTAGATTACAGGAGACTGACAAGTTTTCGAGACTACAAGTCTCTTGTGTTCATCTTGTGGTTTACTTTCTAACTCTTTAATTTGTGCATTTATCTTCCTAGAAATTATATTGATTACTTGTCGCACTAGGTTTGCAAGAATTGTTTAGGTTTTGGTTGTTAGTGCATTTAGTAACACTTCGATTATTTAGGCTTTGAATTATGCAAAAACAAATTTTAGTTCATACTTGCTCAAAAACCAAATTGTAGCCAAAAGATTTTAAAAACATCATATTTACCCCCCTCTAATCGAATCCTTGTTCCTATACCCTCCACCACGCATCGTGCAAGCGTTGCTGCCTTCTCCTCCACCAGTGCGACAAGTCTCCTCTATGAGACTATGACCCTTTGCACCCCACCCAGCACTGCCCTACCCTTCACACATGACGTCGTGGACGCCGCCTCGACCACAGCACATGTGGTTACCTTGGCCTCCATTGTGTTGCCCTAGTCGCCAGCGTCGGGGGTTGGAGTCGAGTAGGAGGTGGAGGTGAGTAGGTGGCACAACCATGGATGAGGGAGGAGAAGACGAGTTGGGAGGAGGAAGAAGAGGTAGGGGTAACATGGTCAATTCAGACCCATAAAGTGGGAAATCCTAGAGAAATAGATGAACCTAGTGGCAAATAAACAATTACGATGGGAAGAGTGGCAAATCATAGAGTGCCAATCTAATAAGTGGCATATAAACCAATTTCTCCTACTAGATGAGGGTGTGGCGGTCAATTAGGTTTAGTTGCATGAATCTCAATGTAATTGTGTGGTCGAAAATATATCTTGATGTGTCTTTACTCCTTTAGGGTGGGTTTGATTCGACTTTGAGCCAGCCTTGATTTGTACAGATTATAGTAATTAGTTTTTAAATAATGCGTTTTTAAGGTGTGGTTAACAGGAAGATTGTAGTAAAAAGTGTACTGAGTTTAATTGTACCGGCTAAAATCACATGTAACTATTTTTCTCTATATATTGTCTCTCATGAACAATTAAAATTAAAAAATTTAAGCTATAAACTACATCCCAAAAAATTTCACCCTTAGAAAAATCCACTTGGTGGTCACGGTGGTTTCACCATCTACTCCTTGAAGATCTTATGTGCATGGATATATGTGCGCAAATGTACGTGTCTTTCATAATTTCGTATGAACAATGGGATCATCTACACAGATGTGTATGCATGCGACTTCTAACATGTTTGGCTTGCTTACAGGAAGTGATTTATTTATTCAATTTCCAAATGTATGGTTAATTATTATGGTCGACGGATTTCATATGTTTGTTTTAGCATGTGGATTCAATGAAAATTTCGAATCTCATGGGCAATCAACTCATGGATGTAAGAAAACTCATAATAGTTTGCTTTTTAGAGTTTAGAATTTATGATTTTAATTATTTGATATCTGTTGCAACGTATGCGCATTTGAGAAAACAAGTAGGAGGTTCCGTTGGGCCTAAGGTCTAGTTTGGTTTGTGTGAGATTTGGATGGATTTGATCTATTAGGATGCAAGGGCACTTTGGTCAGTTCCAGTAAGGGAAATCAAGGGCTAGAAAATCCCTTTTTTCCTGAAAAAAGAAGAGTGATATTTTACCATCGTAACATATTTTCTAGTGTCATTTTGCTAAGGCCTTCTTGGCATTTCATGAAAGACACAGAATGTCACAAACACTAATCTTTCCAGTCCAAGTAGTCTACGTGGCACATCAATCGTATGGCTAAATGCAAGAGTTTTGACTACCAATGACAAATCTAACTGAGTTGTGCTATGTTCCCGAATCATTAAAGGACAGGTGCCTTAGCAAGGTTTCTCTAAAAAAACACGCTAGCAAGGTTATCAGTTGAGATAACGGAGGTCATCCTGCAAACGACACAGGAACCAACAGAGAGTAAGTCATAGATGAGTATATGACAGTAATTATATGAGCTCCAACAACATCTAGGTGACATCGAAACATATCGAAGGCGGCAACCTCACGGCTGCAAACTTAAGCCTAAGCCATAGATTTCTGAGTAAACAAGAAATAGTCGGTCCATTAGCAGTCCAAATCTTGTTACCTGATCTCTCAAAACTGAAACCTGCCCAAAAACGAAAAATATGATATTACAAATCCAGAGGGGATATCATTGTGAAAAATGTGAATTTCATTGGCTGATATGCAAATTAGAAACAAAGGAATGTATTTTCTAAAGTGAAATGGAAGTTCAATCGGACCAATCACCATGCAACTTCATCTTGTATTGCAGAGTTCGACTGATGTATTACTATTAACATGGAGATAGTTCAACCATAGTTTTGATTAATTTGCCGAATGTAGACTCTAAAGTTTGACTTGGCCATTTCCTCCGTACTCCCTCCCTAGTTGCCAGTCCCCTGACTGACCTTAAACTGGGCTCAAGTTATAAGATATCTTCTTATGAAGATAAAAGATCCCTAGTAAAGCATTCCCGCCTCTAATGCTGAAAATTTCTACAATTTTTCCATGATTAGTATGGAGTTTCTAGAGAGCCTGTAATCCGATGTTAATAAGTAGCATACTAGTACCAGTAAGTACTAGGTAATGCTAGTAATGCATACAATTCAAAATACTGAAAATAAATATGAGTGTCCATCTTTATAATTTTATCAGATGTAGACCATAGAAAAAAAGAATGTACATCGTAATTCAAATCAAACATCTTTATATGGATTCCTGGATCATATTTGCATGCCAACAGACCCGATGTATAACATAAGTTTATCGTAAAGTGTTGGGGATTTCTATCTTTGAACGAACTTGAACCACTCTAACAATTACTTATCAACTTATTTTGAGAGGTTTTCATCGCTCGGTTTGATTATAAATAAAGGTAAACAGCAGAAAGGTTGAAAAGTGTGAAGTAACTTACAGTGAAACCATACATTCTAAATCTTTTGGACATTAATTTGCTCAAGGCATATGCTGCAGGAACTCAAGATATTCAACAAACTGTGAACCCTTTCATCAATCATTTGACATTTAACTTCGACTATCTTAAGTTGCTTCAATGTAAGTGGTTGTTCCATTAGATTGCTGCCTTCCATTTCCATTGCAGGTTTGGGTCTCTGTAGCAAAAAATACACCTTAAAAGAGCAATAATGCATCATAGTTATATAAAGGTAACACCCATCATAGAAGATATATATATGAGATGTGCTTCAATGCTTTCCTCTCTAATAAGAGTAGCACTAATCTCAAAACAAATGATGAGGTAAGTAACATCTATCCACCATTCGTCATGCTTTAAAAATTATGCAAATCACTATTGAGGAAAGCATTGAAGCACCTATACCTTACTGAGTTGAAGAGTGAGTTTCTCTAGAATTAGTGTGTGTTGGAGAAAGCAAAGTAGTGCACCGAGGTCAGCAACCAAACACCAGTCATTCAGTAACAGAGATTTTAACTTACTAAATGTAGGGCAATATCTCAGGTCCCTTTTGAGTGTAACATGTACAAAGTGCAAATGAGTAAGAACAGTTCATAATTTAATTCATCGTACAAGATGAAATGATAATGGAGTGGATATGAAATTTAGGCATGCAAGCTGAAATGACTTGTAAGAATACCATTCCAGAGGAAGCTATCAATTCCAAATATGTAGCGCTCGACAGACCTCCAAGGAGCACAGATACATCCTTTCTACAATCATTATCCCAATATATCAAACACATGCTACAACTACAATCTCCAGAGCTACCTTTATCACAGAAATCACAGTAATCCTCATTGTTGTGGCCAAGCTTGACAGATGCGGTTTGTAGCAATAGCATGCTTTCAAGAATAGGAGTTACACCGACGTAATCATCCAGTTGCAGTGAAACAAGACTTGGAGCAGAAACATGAGTTGGTAGTAATCGCCAACAAAGCTCACAGCCCATGATGCTAAGATGTTTCACGGATTGGGACAAGATCTTATCAGCAGAGATGACACAATTAGTGACCTTTAGATCCTCCAACACCAGGCAGCTTGAAAAATCAAGAAAGCTTTCTTCCAAGAGGACACCATCGAGCTCTAATCTCGTCAGGTGCCGGGAGACGAGAGGCTGGTCGGCCAGTTCGACGCGTCGGTCAGTATAGAGATGGACCTGGAGCACCCGGACATGGCACATCAAAGCGTGCCGGATCCAGAGGTCGACGCGCGCGTCGTCCAGCTGCAAGAACCCGCGGAGATCGAACTCGAACTCGTCAAGAGCGGAGCCGCGGTCGCGGAGCAGCAGCAGCCGGTCCACAAACTCGTTCAGCTCCTCGACGCTCCCGAACGCCTCGACGTCAGCGATGCGCAGGCGAGGGATGGACCTCCAGAGGTGGCGCCAGCGCCGGGAGAGCACGCACGTCCGCACGGCCTCCCGCGCCGGCAGGAAGGCGAGAACGTGCTGAATTACGGCATCCGGTAGCGCTCCGATCAGGTCCCGCCGCTCGCCCCAGTGAGCCATTCCGTCGAACAGGTGGCGGGCGTCGGTGCTGCGGCGCTAGAAGACGAACGGCTAGGTAAGGGAGGAGACAATGGGAAGAGAAAGGCGAAGTTCTCACTGCACTACCACCTCTCCGCGCGCAGCTTCCACCGCGCCGTCGGCAACGGGAGATCGGAGGAAGAAGACGATTGCCTCTAGTCTCTCGCTCGGCACACGAGTTACAACGGCCTTGCCTGCTTTGGGTTCTGCTGCCACTGGGACAAGAGATAAAGGGCCCACTTCTACAGATAGAGAGAGACCCCTTTCCTTTCCTTTCTTTTCCTTTCCCCTTCCGGCGCCCACCACTAGTTCGACGGAATGCCTCACATGAGCAAGACCAAGAAAGCGTCCGTGTCCAGCATGAAGGACCAGATCAGCGCCCTACCGGACGGCGTCCTCCAGCACGTCCTTGGCTTCCTGCCGGCGGATGGGGCGGTGCGGACGAGCGTGCTGGCCCCACGCTGGCGCCACCTCTGGAAGTCCATGCGTCGCCTGCGCATCATCTCCTATGACCCCAAGTTGTGGGAGAGCGCCCATGATTTTAACAAGTTGGTGAACTGCCTGCGGCTCCAACGACAGCCCGGCTTGGCTAAGATGAGGTCGAGTTCGCTGATGGGATTGAATCGTCCTCTCTGTAGAAGGAGACTAATATAATATTGAGATTAAATCACTCAACCTCTATTATCTCTACGCTGCCTTCTTTTGCTCAATAGATTACATTGCTTAAATAGATACAATCAGATCGTACATGCAAGCCACTCACCCAATATAGTCTCACGACTCCCTGTGATCTGGTTTTGCCAGTTACATCTCTACGACTCGGCCACGATCTCTATGACTCGGTGCACATCGCGCACTACATGTAAGACTCGATCCAGCTGAAATCAACTTAGATGCTTATGACCGCACACACACCTGACCAAGCCTACGACCATACACAGACCTGACCAAGTTGACTTCTTACGACTTCGAGTCTTTTTGACCACGGCACTCCGACCACAGTGTCCTGACCACGGCATCTCGACTACATCTCTTTGATCACGGTGTCTTCACCGCAACTCCAGCAGTACCGCTTACACTGAGCCAGTACTACCAGTCTTACGACCACGCAGGTCTTCTGACCGATTCACTGTAGCTCCGACTATTGACCACTGCTACAGTACTCCTCCAAGTATCGACCAAGTCACTGTAGCTTCGACCACTCCTTCGACCATGACTTTCACCACAGCTTCGACCATGGCTTCGACTACTCCTTCGACCACGACTCTGACCATGGCTTCGATGCTCCTTCGACACACAGTCCTTGGACGCACCGACTACAACTGCTACAGTGTTATTCCAAGTACTGCTACAGTGTTGTTTCGAATCTTTGACCACTGCTTCGCGGCTTTGACCACATCATTGATTGTGGCTTTGACCACTTACAAATCATCAAGATTAATTCTAACATTCTCTCCCTTAATCTTGACGTGTTGACTCACCGATACGGATCACCCGCATCTTCTTGTCACATGCAGCGGCCTTCTCTTTGCACAACTTACAGCGGTCTCGCACCACTGTTCCTGCATGTCTTCATCTTGCAGTGGCCTCACACCGCCATCGTCGTCATTGTCAGTCTCACACCAACTTCTCATGCGACAATAGCCTCCGCCACCATCATCGACCTCACGTCGAATCTTCTCAAGGCGTGGACACCGCCATTACCCACAGCTTCACACCGTAAGTCTTTGGCATGCCAATGCCGATTGTCAACGACACTCCCTTGGTAGCAGGTATTTGGGGGACATGCCGCCTCCACTCTTCACCACTATTTCTTTGCTGCCACAACCTCACTGCCGATCATACAACTCATTGGGCGACTCTCGATTCTTCTTGCAACGGCATCACACCGCTACCACTTGGATTCACACTAAGGCGTGCTTGTCGGCATCACATCGACTCCTCTAGCGATGATGGATTCACACTACCACCTTTAGCTTTGGCTTCGACCACTATGGCTTACGACCACACTCATGTTGCGACCCTTTGCACATTGCAGATATTAGTGCCTCCGTCTGACTGCTTCTCACAACTCAGCATGCACTCCGACTCAAGCCTCCATACTTGTACGTATCACACGTAATACAATGTGTTTCTTCTGGCGCCATGCACTACTACAATGCAAAGACCTATACAGTATAACCACTACATGCAAAAAAAAACCCAAAGTAAACATTTATATACAAACTTTGTCAAAGATTATTATCTAACAATTTCCCCCTTGATCTTGGCTTACCACACTTCACAAATCTTCACAAAAGAGTTGGCTCATCATCACTCTGAATGTCACAGAGTAGCGCTTTCTCCTCCTTTCCTTTTTTCGGCACTCGTATGCGAAGTGTCCAGACTCTTGGCAATTATAGCACATCACCTTGGTTTTATCAAACTTTCTTCGACCACCACCACTGCTACTGCTGCTGGAGGAGCCCTTTCCATTTCGCTTCGACGACCAAGTCTCCCACTAGGCCTTGGTGAGAAGCAAATGCTCTTCCATCCCCCTTGTCGCGCTTGCATATCCGGTCCTTGTATGATTTGAGGCGGCCAATCGCCTCCCAGATGTCCTGTGCGTCCATACACGCCTCCATCTTGATCGCCCAGGTGGAGTAGTTGGAGGAGGAGAGCATCAAATACTAGAGAGAGACGCCTCCCTCCCCTCGTTGACCGCACCGGTGTTGTCGCCATTTGCTCGATGGTGGACATCATGTTGAAGTGAAGGTACTTGGGCATACACAGAACTGAGAACTCAGGCTTTAATACCAATTGGTGGGATTGAATCACTCAATCCTCTCTCTTGTCACTCTGGATAAACACACATAGAGGGAGACTAATACAATGTTGGGATGGAATCACTCAATCTTTATTTCCTCTACGCTGCCTCCCTTTTGCTCAACAGATTACATGGCTTAAATATATGCAACCGGGCTGCACATGAAGGCCACTCACCCGCTACAACCACACGACTCCCTGTGATCCGGTTTGCTGGCCATGATCCCTACGACTTAGCGCACATCGTCCACTACCCGTAAGACTCGGTCCAGCTAAGACTAACTCAGATGCTTACAATCACACACAGACTCGATCAAGTTGACTTCTTACGACTTCGAGTCCTTTCGACCATGGCACTCCGACCACAGTGTCTTGACCGCAGCGTCTCGACTACATCTCTTGGATCACGGTGTCTTCACCGTAACTCTGGTAGTACCACTCACACTGAGCTAGTACTGTCGATCTTACGACCACACAAATCTTTCGACTGGTTCACTGTAGCTCGGCCTACTGACCACTGCTACAGTACTCCTCCGAGTATCGATCAAGTCACTGTAGGTTCGACCACTCCTTTGACCATGGCTTTGACTGCTCCTTTGACCATGGCTTCGATTGCTCATTTGACCATGGCTTCAACCGCGGCTTCAACTACTCCTTCAACCACACAGTCCTCGATGCACCGACTATGACTGCTATAGTGTTCTTCCGGATCTTCGACCGAGTCTTCGACCACTGCTTCATCGCTTCGACCACAACATCGACTGTGGCTTTGACCGCTTACAAATCATCAAGATTAATTCTAACATTCGCAGGTTATTCAATCATGGATGCTGACATCGACAATACATACGTTAACATTTGGATTCGACATGCTTTGTTGTACCAAACTCGAGTGCTCAATGTCGATCTCCACTACGAGTTCACCATTACACTGGACAACCCTCCTCTAGTCTCCCGACATTTGAGAAGATTGGATCTTACTGATATACATTGCAACATGGGATGGGACATAACTATTTTTCTAAGCATAAATATAGCAGTTTTACTCAGAGTAAGCATGCAAAATAATTATAATCAAAACAACATAGCATTTGAAAATATAAGAGTAACATGGTCAAGGGGGCTTACTTGCCTTGCTTGTTGAGCTCTTGGTCTTGCTCAAGATCAACTTTATATGATTCTGGTACATCGGTATCTAAATGAGTAAGCTAAGCAGGGACGGACCTACAGTGATTCAAAGGTATTTAGCTGAATACCTAAATTCTTTTGACAAAAAACCAGTATATACAAGATATAATACATATATATATATACACTTAGTTGAGCCGAATTCATTATTTTCAAACCAATTAGCCTAAATAGCCCATCCCCAGATCCCCTCCCCCAGCACGCAAATGGGCTGGCCTCCTGGCCCATTCCCCCCGTTGGCCCGCTCTCTCCACTCGACTCAGGCCCTGTTCTTTGCGGCTTCTAAAAACCGCTTTTGGCTTTTACTACAGTAACTAACTTTTAAACGGAGTATTTTTTAAGATGAGGTCTACAAGTTAATTGTAGTACACGTTAAAAAACTAATATCTGTATCATCAAAAATCGCAAGCGAGTATCTCTCTTTCCGCAATCTCTGTCGCAAACAGCCAAAAAGCCATCAGCCGCTCTGCCTCTCCACTCTCTAGTCTCCCCTTTGAAACCCTAGCATCTAGCCCTAGCAGAGATTGAGGCGTTGTCACCGGCCCAAGACGCGGGACGAGCTCGTCCAGGTGGAGTTGTGGAGGTCGCCGACCTCCTCCGCGAGACCGCGACGCCCCCATGGTATGCAGGACCTACTGCGTGCCAGCGCCGCGATCATCGCCAGCATGGGGCTGAAGCCAGAGATTGAGGTGGCGTCACCAGCCCAAGACACAGGACGAGCTCGTCGAGGTGGAGCCGCGGAGGTCGCCGACCTCCGCCGCGAGACCGCGATGCCCCCACGACAACCGAGGCCATTAGCATTGGTTTGCAGGTAGTCACTACTCACTAGTCAATCAGTCAATTAGAAAAAGGGGTGTTTTGGAGGAAGAGTGAGGGGAAATTAAAGGAGAGTTTGTTGGTTTGCTAATTAGAAATTTCTATCTCAAGTAGCTATCGGAAGGTGAAGGAGGGGGCATCCATATTCCATCTAATAGTTTATATTGGAGCTTGGTGTACTAAACTCTGCAAATTCCTTTTGCAGTTCATCTATGTTTAGGGATTGATAAGTGTTATGTTGTTTCTATACCTGTATTACCTTCAGCCATTAATTTTAGGGCTGATTGTCCTGCCTTGTTGCCTGTCTCTATACAAGTTGTGATCATCCAATTTGAGGAAGGAATTATAATCCAGTCATGCTCATCCCAGTCCTAGACCCGGAGATCCCACGTGCGGCAGCGAGGTAGGTTGTTTTCTTGCTACTCCATATTATCTTCGGTTCTTGATTCGACCAATGTGTTCTTTTTTCTTGCTAGGGTGTGCTACTGTGCGATTATTAGAAGAGATGCTGCAATTATTCATGTTTGTGTCTGAATTAAGGTATTTTCGTGTATTTAAACTGATTTGGCAAAGAAGCAGAGAGGGTGCAGTGAGATGTTCTAATTTGTTCAGAGACGATCTGAATTGTATGGAACATGTTTAGTGAAGCTTTGTCTTTTCCTTTTTCGAGAATGTGATCTATTATACTAACTTCATCTCTTTTCTACTGAAATCTCTTTTAGGTACCTCAAAGACTTTATAAATTAGATGAGCTTAAGCTAAATGGGATTGATACTTCTGCTTTTCTATCTTCCGTGGGTCTGACTTTGGGATCAATTGAGAGAAATCTCCAAATTGCTACTGTTAGCATACTTTTGTAAATTAACAACTAATTCCTGAACCATGCATTCTTTGAGGACACGTTGCAGTTGTTAACAGAAAAGATATAGCTCTTCATTATTAATTTCTTTATTGTCATTTAACAATGCAACTCTTTATTATTAATTTCATAAGGAATATTCAGTCATCTCAGATTGTGAATAGATATTCCCATTCATCCTGTTTTGTGCTTCTTTGGTACCAATTAGCTTGTGCTTCCATGCAATCTCTAAACAATCCTATCACTCTGCATGCATACACATCTTAGCTGCCTAGTATGTTCATATTTGGTGCTAACTGTAGTTGCTAATTCAGCTGATTTCATTCATCCTTACAGCCATTGAACTGCTTTTCAGGATGGAGGGGTGAGAAACTTGAAAAAGTTTCTATATAAAATAATGCTAACAATTGCTCTGTGTTGTTTATTGACTTTATCATATCATTTGTCTCAAGTTATGACCATGAGATGACCCTCTGTTTCTTGAGCCTACGCATCTACAGCTTTCTAGGTATATTTCAATGGAGGGGTGAGAAACTCGGTTCTTGACATGAGTGGTCACAATTTCAGCCAGACGCTTTAGCCTTGCATTCCTGAATGGTCAAGAGGCAGTCGTCCATCAACAGCCCAAAGTTTCTCACCACTTCTCAAAACTGAAACCTGTACAAATATGAAAAAAAGAGAGTAAGTTCAGAGGGGCGTCATCTGGAGAAATAAGATTGTTCAGTTACTTGACAAAGGAAACTTAAAATACAGGAACAGACTTCAGTGGATAGGAAGTTCAATTGCATAGCATGCACTTAATTTCATTATTTCAAAGTTATAATATGTTCTGCTAACATTAAACTGACTCAGAAGCTTTGATTAATTATTTTACAAGTAGATTTCTAGCTATGACATCCGGCCATTTCCAATGCATCTGGCTAAACTGTCCCATGACAATAAGGAAAAGCACCCATGTTTTCTCATCACATCAGAGTTTGATGTTTCAAAACAAGCATTCAGACGATTTCGTTCACATGCAAGCCAACTAGTGGCAAAGGGGCCCAAATAAACTGGACATGAAGATGACAGCAGCGTCAAATAAACATTACAGCATATGTAACTAAGTTAGCAACATATATATGGGATAATAATTGAAGGGGGAAACTGAATGCACACTAACAGACAGCTTCATTGGCTATTCAAATGCATGTGGAGCTTGTATGAACAAGAATCGGAAGGTGAGCAATTTGGTCGACAATGGGAAGCAGGTTAGAAAATGGATTCCTATTTGAAGAATGCCTAACCGCATAGATAAACTCATATTAACCCATCAATTCTAGATTCAATTTAAACTCATATTAACCCATCAATTCTAGATTCAATTAGGGATATTTCTTGAGGAGTTTCCGGAAGAACTGGAATTGCGACTTGGTGGGCCGGCTTGCTTTGAATTGCTTGCGACTTGGTGGGTTTTGCAGGGCAGATAAGTGGGCCGTTCTTGTGGGCGCGGGTTAGCTGCTTACCGGACATGCCCTCCCCACTAACACTCCTAGTTACTAGTTTTACGTGATAATAAAAGTAAACGACACCGACATGCATGCATGTGTCTCTTCCAAGTTCTCCACATGTTTGCGTACGTAGGGGGCGAAAAGTATATACGAATTATCCGTATTATTTAGTTACCGTATTCGATAAGATGTAAATATAGTATAAATTTTCCCATCCGATTATATTTTCTACCGTATCCGATAGGATGTGAATATGGTATAAATTTATATCTGACATTTGTCTGATCTGTATTCTTATCCGATATGTGTTCGATTCAAATTTGAATTCGAAAAAAAATATAGATATGAATATGATTTGAGTACTATCAGATCTGTTTTCACTCTTATGCGTACCTACCAATTGTCCCAGCTATTTGGTCCGATGATACACTGTATTTCTATAATAAAAAAATTGATTTTAATTTCCCCCTTACCTTTGCTTTGTTTGCCTGACTCCACTAGCTAACTCTTATATTTTACCTTCTCTTCTTCAGTTCTTATCTTTTTGAGGCAAATGGTGAAAAATCTGGCTGCTGCATTAGCAGCGTTACCTTTTCTTCTTCTATATATACAATGGTGGGTTCCGATTCACCGATACAACGAGATCCTGATTTGACATTGCATCCACGAGACGAATGTGACGTACGGCTACTAAACTACCGTATACCAAGTTTGCCGAGTCATGCTACCAATTCTATCGATGCAAACTCCTACGAATGGAACAAAGGTTATAAACGTAAGGTCCGGACAGACAAACTCATGATGCAAACTTCAGCGACTTGTTTCTGAACAATTAATGAGGATATATAGAGCAGATGTAGGTAGACAAATAGATCCATCAACACCAGCCTGACATTTCACAACTTATCAAAGAATAAATAGAGCAAAAGAAGGGTATGGTGGTCATTTCACACCATGCCTTAGTCCTTGTGCGATTGTGCCTGTGCCAGAATGACCAACATTCAAATATTTGGACTGTAACTTATAACTTTTGACTTAATTTTTTTGAATTTTGACTATTTACAAGAGAGATTACGAGGAGGAAGATAGTCGCATGCGATTTTGATTAATATAGTTGAAGTCGATATAATATGTACTACGATCAACTAGTACATCATGTCTTAAAAAATACACTGTTTAAAAGATAATTATTATAGTAAAAAGTAAAAAACCAAAACCAACCCAATCCAGCCATATCGTATAAAAGTGGCCCACTTACAGCCTTTCAGGCCTAGATCATCATCTTCAGTCTTAGGGCATGTTCTTTTTGGCTACGGCTTTTGATTTTTGGCTGAAATTTTTGAATTTTAGCTATTTACGATAGAGATTACGGAGAGAGATACTCGCTTGCGATTTTGGATGGTACAGATGTTGGGCTTTTAATGTGTACTATAATTAACTTGTAAACTCCATCTTAAAAAAAACTCCGTTTGAAAATTAGGTACTATAGCAAAAACTAAAAATCATTTTGAGAAACTGAAAAGAACATACCCTTAGTCTGACAACCAGGTCGGCACGCCATTGGCTCGAGTATACTTTGCTACAACGATGGCTTTGGTCTTTTAGAGTTTAGAATACGATGCTTCTTAAAATAATTTTATTATTATTTTTTATATTATCTATAAAGATATAATGGTATTTTTTTATTTTTCCTTTTTTAATTAAATACTTCATAAAAAAGCTAGCAAGTAGTGTCATTTCGCCCAAGAAAATATAAAACCACGGCACTTCAAGAAAGTAGAAAAAGACGTTAGAAGACTAGCTAGTCGGTCATCGCTTGGTCGTTGAAGAAACTACTAAGTGGAGGGAGTAGTCACGTTGGGTCTCGCCACAAACAAGTGTGCGATGATAACGCATCCCATTGTCTACTGTAGCTTGCATTAAAACATTGTGGCAGACAAATATTACTACAGGGGATTCGGATTCGCTCAATATACCACATCATAATATGCACTGCTTACCAAACTAAGCGTCTTAAAAATGTTATATGCGCTAATTAATTTCCAGAACTATATATAAGAGAGTATAGCATCTTATTGTTTTCATCTAATATAAGTGGCTGTGGCTGCGCTTCATGCGAAATAAATTAGCATCACGTACTCATATAAAAGTGGCCTGCTTACACGTCTAGATCATCGTCTACCACCAGGTCGGCATGCCATTGGCTCGCTGCGTTCTAAACAACGATAACTACTGTAGTTGTTTAGGACACATTAGCTTTTTAACATGTTTTTTCTTCATACTATTCATAAAGATATAATGATGCTTTTTATTTTTCTATATCTTCTTCAATTTTTTAATTAAATATTTAAAAAATTAATAGCTAATATAATACTATTTTAGGGAAAAAATCATGTCGCTTTAAAGTAGCACCTTAGAACGACTAGCTAGTTGGTCGTTACTTAGCTGTGAAGAAACCACTAATAATGGAAGTAGTCACGTTGGGTCCTGCCACAAACAAGTGTGCAATGATGACATGGCCCCGCGAATAATGGAACTAAAACTTGAATCTATATGTTAGAATATATATTTTAAAATTATATTTTATAAAAAAAAGTATACCTAAATAATTATAAATTACTAAACAAAGTTATATCATTATTTTCAAAAATATTTCAACCTATTCTTTTAATCCCTCACGGGGATCCCCATGGTGGTCGGGTCCCCGCGGGGACTGGGGCGGGGGGCCGCCTCCCCTAGGAAGACTAATGGGGATAGGGACGGGGTTGGGGCCAGCTAGCGGGGATCGAGGTGGGGTGGGGGGCCTCCCTTGGAACCCCTGGTCCTGTTGCCACCCCTATTGCAAAGGTAGAAATGAATCCACACACGCAAGGAGGAGCAGTGGCCAAGCCATGAAAATTTTGGAGCATGTGCAAAGCTAGCTATGGCTCGGGAGACGCACTGTTTGTCGAGACCCGAATATGCAAATTCGGTCTCTCTGCGTAAACTGCACTAGTCCACGATCACGCTAGTGCACACAGTCAAACATAGATGTCATCACAGTCATACACACGACAATAATAAAGGAAAACTCGAATATCGATAAAATATCAAAGGTACGACCTTATGACCAAGCTTACAGTATCTCTAGCCGGAAGGGCTTAACAAAATAGCAGCGGAAATCCAAAATAAAGCGTAGCGGCCAATCGACAAGCCCACAAGCTATCGAGTGAAGAACGAAGCCTAATCCGTGAAGTCGTCGTAGTACTCTCCTTCTGGAACCTCCTGCTGATAGTACTCCTCTCCCTCAACTGAGCAACATAGGCGTAAAGCCGTGAGTACATTGGTACTCAGCAAGTCGTTTGTAACAATGAATGCAATATAATATGCAAGGCTTACCAAAGGAAGGCTGAAAGGTTAATTTGCATAAAGGCATTTCTCGATGAAATATAATAAATAACTTGAAAGCGAAAGTTAACTGAAAACAATAATAATGAATAATCAAAGGAGTAAACATGAACCACTTGTGAACACCAATTCACAAGTTAAATCAACAGTGAACTACCTGTCCACTCCCAACATAAACCACCAAATTATAAGTGAAATACTAATCCTCGTGTGAAATCCCCGAGCAATGTCCATGACCGAGGACGCGGCTATTCGAATAGTTTTACACTCTGCAGATGTTGCACAACTGTACCCACACGATGTGATTAGCCTCGATCTCAGGAAATCACAACAAGGCATTTACAATGCTCTACCTCAACACAATCCTGCCCGCTAGGGTTTCGCATCACACCCCCCCTTGCGCCACATGAAAATCGCAACTATGTCCATCATAATGGCAGAATTGAGTTGAAATATTACAAATTAATCAGCCAGGTCCATCCCATAATAGACATGTGGTTTGCACGATTAAGCTCAGATCAATGGCACACAAAGTTAAGTCCTTAACATAACCCGGGCGAGGCTACCACATCCCCGAAGTGCAACTGCACCTCCCCCTTTACTGCACGATCACTCGCCCGAGTGAAAACCAATTTGTATAACCAAACCAACGTCACACCAATGACGTAGCACAAATTTTAATACACGTGGCACCCGCCACAGTTCCATATGTCATTAAGTCAAATTAATAATTTAACATGTGCTGATGAGATCAATCGTAAATATAAGCCAGCTAAGCAATCTAATCGTACCAACCCATGTGACAAATAATCTAGCATCACTAGTAAATTACCCAACCTATGGTGACAATGGCGTCATGGTATTCCAAAGTATCAAGGAGGTATAATCTCAATTGGGACGATAACTACTAGTGCAAAGGTTTGAATAAAAAATAGCAATGCGATGTAATTTAAAACAAAATAATTAAATAATAGATTGCAAAACTGGGTTCAACATGATCAAAGGACACGACTTGCCTTCGTTATGCTCAGTGGGTACTCCGGTCTTGAGCGCGAACTCGCTCCTCCGGAAACCGAATCTAACGAGAGAGAAAACGATCGAAAACAAAGAAACACATAAAATGATAAGCAAATGAACTCCAAAATTCACAAAACCAGAACCAACAGCTAGAGCTCGATTTTAGATGAATTTAGAAAAAAGAATGGGGTCAATCGGAGCTAGGACGGAGGAGAACGGGCTCTCGAAAAATTAAACCTAAACTTAAATCGGGAAATTCGAAAATTACACTGTGCTGTGAACCCGGTCCACCGAATACCTGGTCCACGGTGAACTCGGCGCAACGAACAGTGTACGCGAGGAGAGAGGGTGCTGCCGCGGCGGGCTGGCTGACGTGGCAGCAGCATATGCTGCCACGTGGCACGGGTGACGTGGCGACTGACGTGGCTGCCACGTGGCACCTGGGGGCGGGTCTCGGCTGACGTGGCGCTGACATGGCATGCCACGTCAGCTAGGGCTGACGCGGCTCGGCTGACGCGGCACGGCGCGGCGCGCGACGGCGGGATCCGGCGGCGGGTGCGAGCACGCGGCGCGATCTGGGCCGGTCGGTCCAGATCAGAGCGACGGCGAGGATGGAGCGGCGGGCGCGGCGGCGGTCGACGGGCGGCGCGTGGCGGCTCGCCTGCGCGCGGCGTCGCGAGCGCGCGCGCGCGGGAGAGCGTCGGCGGATCCGGCGGCGGAGGGTGACGGGTGGCGTCTGGCTGGTGCTGCGCAGCTCCGATCGATGGATGGGCGGCGCGAGGCGGGAAGCGGCGATTGCCGACGCGTGGCGGGCGCGCGGTGCGCGCGTCCGGCGCGCGGCGAGGGCGAGTGCGGGCGAGGCGAGCGGCGACGCGGGAGGCGACGGCGACGCGGAGAAGAGAACCGGCGGATGGAGCTCACCGGCGGGACTCCGGCGACGGCGACAGCTCCGGCGGCGGCGAAGCGAGGAGGAACTGCGCGCGCGCGGCTCGGGAACGGCGGCGACGGCGCGGGAGAGCGGGGCTAGCGTTCGGCGGCGGCGACGAGCGGGCACGCGAACCGAGGTGGGCGGCGACGTTTTATCACGCGAACCGAGGCGTCCGGATCGGTTACGACGCGGGTCGGCGGCGGACGAGGTTTGCACGGCTGGGATTTGGCCACGTAGGCGCGATCAGGCGGCTGAGGGCGAGTGGCGGGTTAGGGTTAGGGTTACGCGGCGCGGCGCGGGTGAACCGCGGGGATCACGCGGGCGCGCGATCGGGCGGCTGAGGGAGGAGGCGGGGTGCGGCGCGGGGAAGCGGCTGGTGCCGCCGCGTGGCAAGGCAAGGCGGTACGTGCACGGGCGCTGGATCGGGCGGATGCTTGCGCGCGGCGCGCGGCGCGCGCGATCGTCGCGGGGAGCGAGGCGGAAGAGAGTGCGCGGCGCGGAGACGCAGGCCGGATGGCCGACGCGTGGCGGCGGCGGGATCTGGCGGCGAGGAGGATTTCTTTTTCTTTTCTTTTTCCAGAAATTCAAATAAACTTCTAAAAGCTCTAGAAAATAGCAAATAAATCCCAAAAATTCACCAAAAATACCAGAAAATTCCTTGAGACCTGAAGAAGACAAATAAAATATTTCCAACTTATGTTAATGTTTATTTTATTCATATTAAATTTTTGAAAATTCTAAAAATTCATTTGAAGCTTCAATTAAATTCAGAAAATTCCAGAAAATTCATTTTTAAATTCCAGGCTTTAAAAATCTCAGAAAAACAGAATGTTACACTGTTCATATTCTCTGATGGCGACGAGACTGAAGTGAGTTACCAATGGGGATCCACTGGCATGCCTAGGATGGTGGCTCCGCCGTTGTGGAGCCAGACTCGAAAAGCAAAACACCTTCCGAGCGCCACAACCTCAAAATCGACCTGGCATTTCACAACTTATCAAAGAATAATTAGGGCCAAAGAAAGGTATAATGGTACTTTCACACCATGCCTTAGTCCTTGTGCCTATGCCTATAATGACCACCATTCAGAGACACCATGTAAATATTTTAGAGGAATTTTTTAAATAATCTATTTTTTATTCCAATTACAATATTATACTTACTTTTTTTTTGTAGTTTTGACCATATGTCGCTCCACGGTTGGACTATTTGGGCTAGTCACTCAACTGTTAGGCTACTAGTCCCTATCACCTAACGGTTGGATGACAATGTCTCTAATTGCTTAACCGTTGGGTGACTAGGGGATATACCCCCGCAGTCGCGCGGCCGATTGAGCACTATGCTCATTTCGCCCAGTTCGCACGAGAGGCCACCCGAGAGGAAAGAAAGAAAGGGGAGAAGAGAAAGAGGGGAGAGGAGGGGAGGAGGAGAGGAGAGGGAGTGGAAGAAAGGATGAGAGATCTGCACATCGATGATGGTGAGTTCTTTGTATCTCTTTGTACATTTACTTTTGAAATATGGTAGTATAGCAACTGAAATCATTATATGTGTAGTTTTGAAATAAAGATAGGTTAGCAATTAAAATTATTAGATGTGTCCTTCTGTTTGATACATCGCATGTTGTTAAATGTTGTAAATAGTGTAGTCGTAGAACTAACGATAATTTAGTTGTTAATAGTTGTACTTTTGAAACCATGGTAAGTTACCAACTAAAATCATTATACGTGTAATTGTGTTGGGCACATCGCGTATGTTAATAATTGTAAATAGTTGCATACATCCTAAATCCTGAAATCCTAAAGTTCTTCAAGTCCAGCTCGTAGTAGCCCGCCATCCTACCCACCATGCTTTTCCTTTCTTCAAAGGGCATGTATTCCTACATGGTCCAGGTCCTTGCATCACTGTGTACCGTTATAATAGCAATATCAAAAAAACTTACAGTGAGAAAGTGTTGTCCTAACCTGCGAAAATAATCTTTGCCATCTGTTAAATTTGCATTCATGCTTGCTTCTACGGCCACTGTGCAGTGGTGCACTGTAGCGCCCAAAACCCCATGGTGACCATGTAGACGATATTGTAGCAGCACTATAGCACATTTTCTAGAAAATCCATTGAAATATATTTTTGTAAGAATTTTTAAATATAGAAAATAAGCTCAAAAACTATATATTATTTTATAAAGCCTCCTAACATAGTATACTTATTTGTATAATGTTTCCGTAATTTCACCCTTTCTGAAGTATTCTTAAAAATTCATTTAAATATACTATTTGTAAGGATTTTATGAAAAAATTCAGAATAGATAAAATTATGAAAAAATTACACAAGCAAGTACGTTGTGTTGGAAGGCTGTTTTCAAAAAAATTATAATTTTTAGATCTCATTTTCTATATGTAAAAATTTCTAAATATACTTAAATAGATTTTTCTAAAAATGTACTACGATGCTGCTTCAGTGCTACTATAGAGCCATCCTACCCCTGCCGTGCCCCCCACAGGGGGCAAGTCATCTGCCCCCACCCCCCGACACAGGGGCAGGTCACCTGTCACGCCCTGCACTGAGGGCAGGTGCCTAGGAGGGGTCCGAATTTGTAAATTATGCCGACGCGCGCGGAAGCTAGTTTTGCAAATAAAAATTTTTAGGGAGCCAGAAAAATAAAAATCTCCTTACTTCTTACTCAGGTCCAAATTCCTAAGCTCAAGTTGCAATTAGGGTCCTAAACTAATGAAACAAGTACCACTTACCCTTTAATTTGTTCCCAGCTTTTGCACGTTGTGCAAACGAATCCTGCTAGCAGCCTGGCACCGCACCAAGCTTTGTCCTGTGGTTGTTTTGTCTTCCTCAATTCGAAACTAATCTCTGCCGTCCGATCGAAAGTGAAGCGTCAAGATCGATAGCTACTGTAACATGCATTAAAACATTGTGGCAGACATATTACTACAGAGGATTCGGATTCCCTCGATACACCACTCCATAATATGCACTGCTTATTAAACTAAGCGTCTTAAAAATATTACATGCGCTACTGAATTTCCAGAACTATATAAGAGTACTGTAATTATATAATAGCATCTTAGAGATAGCCCAGTTGAACTGAAATTTATTGACTTATAACTGAAATTATATTGTATCTAACTAAAATTATACTGTAATTGATGATGGTTTATTTGACATAATTAATTTTTACAAAATTTAATAATAGAAAAAACATGTTAGCTTATTACGAACAATACAAAGAAATATGGGAAAAAAGAACCAACAAAAAACTCAAAAAACCAAAAAAATAAAAAAAGATGAAATTTATGAATAGTAAAAAATAAACTAAAAATTAGAAACTAAAATCGAAATGAACCATGCCTTAATGTTTTCATCTAGTATAAGTGGCTGTGGCTGCGCTTCAGGGAAATAAATTAACATAACTTACTCATATAAAATTGGCCCACTTACAGGCCGAGATCATCATCTTTATTTTTAACACGGTTTGTTCTGAAAAGCGATAGTTTTTGGAGTAGTTTAGAGCATCTTAGCTTTTTAACATTTTTTCTTTTTTGTATTATTTATAGATATATAATGGTGTTTTTTAATTTTCTTTAATTAAATAGAAAAAACTAACCGCTAGTGTGTTGCTATTTTTTTAAAAAATGTTCCCTCACTTTAGAGCAGCACCTTGGAACCACTAGCTAGTCGGTCGTTGAAGAATCTACTGAGTGGAGGGAGTAGTCACGTTGGGTCCCGCCACAAGTGTGCAATGATAACGCATCCCATCAGGGCATCACAGTGTGTGAAAAATTGGCACTAAAAAAAGAGAAAAGTTTGGAGACAGTGAAGTCTGTCTTTAAGTAAAAATGTCTGCCAAAAAAAATATTATGGTCCATCTGTTATGAGAAAGGCTAATTAGAAAGAGAATTTTTTTTGTTATAGCTGTAAAGTCGATCTTAAAGACAGTAGTATCCAGTGGCGGACCGACCGGTGGGTCAAGGGGGGCTGGCGTCCACCCTACCACCGGCCGGAGCATAGGTACCCCCCTAGCCCCCCTACCTCCGGCTGGGGCGCCACCACCCACCGCCGGCCGGAGCTGCGGACTGCGGTCTCTCGGTGAGGCCGAGCGAGCCACTGAACAACATTATAGCAGTCAGCAACAGCAAAGTTGTGTTAGTGATATGCCCTAGAGGCAACATGGAGATGTTGTATATATCACATACTATGTTTATGATACATTACTTTGTTCCTTGGAATAGACATCATCATTATTGATCAATGAGTATGTGACTTATTCATGAGACTCTTAAATACTAAGATGTTGCTATTTCTAAATGATCCCTGGTCGTATATCATATGAGGAACAAATATGATTCAAAGACAAAGATCAGCATATGTATTGATTGATGATCATGTCTCATGGATCATGGTATGGTGATACCAAATCAATAATATGGACATGTGTTAGTGAACATATGTTGGATAGACCTGCCATGAGACACTGCAGAGATTCCATGTGTCATCAGTTGGTCTCAAGTAGTGTTTATGTAGAGTCCTTAGACTTGAGGTCATCATGGTTCCCAACATGAGTAGTAGCTTATTTTGGGACTACTAATCACTACTCCGTGGCGGGTAGTCATAAAAGTAGTCTTGGGTTTGCCATGAAACATGTAGTGGGATGTGAATGATCAAGATAGAATTTGCCCCTCCTTATGGGAGAGATATCTCTGGGCCTCGATGTAATGGATTATGAAAGTGCATGGCCATGCCAAGGTGATTGAGAGTCAATCACGAGTTTATAATCCATCACGGAATCGAGAGAGTGATTGAGCTATTAAGAGGATGACACAGTCTCGCCTTGAGCTCAATCTATATCGTGAGGCAAAGGGATTCGTACATGAGAGAATATTACAGTTCACCGATATGATCTTTACATATACTTTGGGGTTAATATGTCTTACTAGAGGCCGCTATTAACATGGTAGCGGAAAGGCGTTTCGGGTCACGACCAAGTATACGTGAACCTCTGGTCGTCGCACGCTTAACGGGTTAGAACACTAATTCGAATATAATTCGGATATGGGCTCAATTCGGATAGAGATCCGAATAGACTCCTATTGGGCCTCGGTCCACGAGGCCCACGTGAGGAGGTCTATATATATGGAGGCGAGGGGCGGAGGATTCGTCCCGATTAACATCTAGCAAAACCCTAGCCGCCACTTCCCGAGCCAAACCCTAATCGCTCACGAGTGCTAGTACACTCGCGATCGGCGTTCACCCGGACGTGTGGATACGGTGGAGGCGCTGCTCGTTGCGATCTTGATCGGCGTGCGTGGAGAGACGATCTGTTCGGGACGATCGGCTACTTCCACTACTACCTCGGCGCGTGATTGGATCGGTTTCCAATTCTTCTTCACGCACTGCTGCGTCTAAGTGGTAACGATCCATGATCCTTCCTTAGCATGATGTTCTTGGGTGCGCGGTAGAAAAATTTTGTTTTCGCTTCCGTAGCCTCGTGTATTCCAATAGTGGTATCGAGCCATCTTGCTTAGTTTGCAATCCGGATCAGCGCATATATGTTGATATGCGATAGTAGTAGATTGGATCTATTACGCCTAAATAAGGTAGCACGGGTTGATGAGATCAATCGGTCATAAGGGGTTGAAATTGGTATGAGTTGATAGCATCACAAGGCCAAAAGATTAGTTCGTGCTCCTTCTTTGATGTCGCGCGACTTGCCCCTACCGGTGGAATCACCATCGGGGCTAATCGCGCACAATCGATGATCGAGCCAACGGATCGAGGTCTTGTGTTGTGGTCTCCTCAAGTATACCGATCGCGATGATCAATATGATTGATCTAATGAAAATTGAGACATTTTGAATGGCTCGGATTTGGGTTGATTTGATCGGCTCGATAAGATTTTCATAGCGATTTCATAGATGCGATCTATGTAATTCGTGAGGTTTTCGTGCGCGCCACGAAACCTGCGGCGGCTCCCCTCGACCCCGCTCGACCGACCGGTCACGGGACCGCCGTGTATCCCCTTGTATAGCGTCTTGGGTTCACATCGTTAGGTAGAATGCGATTCTACGTCTAACTTGTTTTTGCAGAGAATGATGTGAATAGTATGGCCCTATAGCTTATTTGAATGTATGAGATGTATGTGATGCATGTAACATTCGTTCATGGCTGCGTGTCATGATTATTTCAGCTATTGTTAGCTGTATATATTGTATTTAACGACTGCGTGTCGACCTTAATGCTTGAATCTATCTTTGTAATCTTCGATTTCTAGCTATTATAGGTAGTAGCCTAGTTTTGAGGTTACAAGCTTTTAAGCATGGTGGCCTAAAGGAGTGATGTGGAGGATGGAGATCGTCTACACCTACTTGGAGATGGATATCACCATTTTTGGGCCATACTACTTCACGATTAAATGTGTTTATCTATGATGTTATCTATCTTATTCTTATGCAATGATATATGTGATATGTTGCTTTGGTAGGATAGAATCCTCTTAAAATTAGGTGTTAATGCCCTTCCATATGTTGCACCAAAGATAATGATCACCGCATGGTAGGTCTACCAAAGTAGAGTGCCATCGGTTATCATCATCATTTGGGGTAGATGTCGGACATCTACATGCGGAAGCATTTGGTTTACTTAACAAGGTTATCAAAATAGTTTTGGACCTTGGGGCATAGATTGGGGCCGAGGCATACTAATGTCACCCAAAGTAGAGTCACATAGGGATGTGATTAGCAAAGTGTTGCTTACCCATGTCACTAGTTTTCTAGCCGTGATGCCAAAGCTCACTAGGAATTAGTGAAATGAGGATCTTTACCCACTATGTAACTTAGAGGAGTTTTTGTTGCAAAACTCATAGTGGGAGTCTTTTGCTAAATAGTTTAATAAAAGATGAACATAAACATAGTGCTAAACTTTGCATATTCTTGTGTTGTAGATCATGTCACTAACGCCGCATCCAAGATACTTTTAATTTGCGATCTGTTCTTGAGAAAGAAAAACTCAATGGAACAAACTTTTTGGATTGGTATCGCAACTTGAGAATTGTTCTCAAGCAAGAGCGCAAGGAGTATGTCCTTGAGTCTCCTTACCCGAAGACTTGCTGATAATGCTACGTGGCTGCACGGAGAGCTTATGAGAAGCACACGAATGATTGCCTTGATGTGAGCTGTCTCATGCTTGCCACAATGTCCTCTGAGCTTCAGAAGCAATATGAGAACACAGATGCCTACAATATCATTGTGGGGCTACGTGGTATGTTTGAGAACCAAGCAAGGGTGAGAGGTTCAATACTTCAAAGTCCTTATTTGCGTGCGGAGCTTGCGAGAGGGAATCCCGTCGACCCTCATGTGATTAAGATGATTGGTTACATTGAGAGTCCGGAAAAGCTTGGTTTTCCCTTAGCCAAGAGTTGGCTATCGATGTGATTCTCCGATCGCTCCCCGAGCTTTGAGCCATTCATAATGAACTTTCACATGAACAATCTTGACAAGACCTGGTGAGTTGCATGGGATGCTAAAATCTGCGAGGAAAGCATTAAGAAAAGCAGCAATCATGTGATGATGATGCGAAAAGGCAAGGGCAAGCCCTATGTCAAGAGAATCGCGGTCAAAAGAAAGAAAGCTCCCGATGCGATCGCGAGCGGTTCTAAGGCCAAGAAAGACAAGAAAGGCGATGCTCATCCGATGCGATTGTTACTCTGTAAGCAATCGTGACATTGGAAAAGGAACGCCCAAAGTACTTGGAGGATCTTGAGAAGAAGAAGGAAGTATGACTTCCACTCGGTATAAATGTTATAGAAATTAATCTTGCTACTTCTTCCACTAATTCTTGGGTATTTGATACCGGATCGGTTGCTCACATCCGCAAATCGTTGCGGGGGCTAATAAGAAGTAGAAGTTTGAGGAGGAGCGAAGTGGATCTTCGCGTTGGCAATGGAGCAAAAGTTGCTGCGGTAGCGGTTGGCACCATGCCATTGTCTTTACCTTCGAGATTAGTTTTGGAATTGAATAATTGTTATTGTGTTCCATCTCTTTCAAAGAACATTATTTCGCTTCATGTTTGCAAGCGAAGGTTATGACTTTAAATCTATGGACAATGGTTGTTCTCTTTATTTCAAAGATATGTTCTATTGTCATACTCCATTGGTGAATGGGTTATACGTTCTTACTCTTGAAGGGTCACCGGTCTATAACATTAATGCAAAGAGGCAACGTCCAATGATTTGAATCCCACGCTTATTTGGCATCGCCGCTTAGGTCACATAAATGAGAAACGCATGCGAAGCTCCATAGAGATGGTATTCTGCACTCATTTGATTTTGAATCATTAGAGACATGCGAATCTTGTTTACTTGGCAAGATGACAAAGGCACCTTTCACCGGTCAAGGTGAGCGGGCAAATGACTTATTGGCACTCGTACATACCGATGTATGTGGACCAATGAGCTTAACGACGGAGGTGGTTTTCAGATTTCTTCATAACTTTTATCGATGACTTTAGTAGATATGGGTATATCTACGATGAAGATAAGTCCGAATCCTTTGAAAAGTTCAAAGAATTCCAAAATGAAGTGCAAAATCATTTAGGCAAGACAATCAAGTTTCTACGATCGATCGTGGAGGCGAGTATTTGAGCCATGAGTTTGGCAATCATCTAAAGGATTGTGGAATTGTTCCACAATTGACTCGCCAGAACACCTCAATGGAATGGGGTATCTGAACGGAGAAATCGCACCTTATTAGATATGGTGCGCTCCATGATGAGCCAAAGTGATCTTCCGTTGTCTTTTTGGGGGTACGCTCTTGAAACAGCCGCGTTCACACTAAACAGGGTTCCATCAAAATCAGTAGAAAAGACACCATATGAGATGTGGACAGACAACGTCCTAGCTTGTCTTTTCTTAAGATTTGGGGATGTGAGGCTTATGTAAAACGTTTACAATCTGATAAGCTCACTCCTAAATCTGATAAATGCTTCTTTATCGGGTATCCTAAGGAAACAAAAGGATATTACTTTTATAATCGAGGAGAAGGCAAAGTGTTTGTCGCCTGCATGGTGTCTTCTTAGAGAAAGAGTTTCTCTCAAGAAGGGATAGTGGGAGCACAGTGCAACTTGAAGAAATTCAAGAAACACTGATAACGTTTCAGCTCCTCTGAAACCACAACAGATGAACAAACTGTTGAAGAACTGTTGTGGACACACCAAAGCACCACGTGAGGTCGAAAAGGTCACGTCGTGCACCGAGAGGTACATGTTCTTGACTACTCAACAACGGGACATATTGTTGTTAGACAACGATGAGCCTAAGACCTATGAAGAAGCAATGATGGGACCAGACTCTGAGAAATGGCTTGAAGCCATGAGATCCGAAATTGAATCCATGCATAGTAATCAAGTTTGGAACTTGGTTGATCCACCTGATGGTGTTAAAACCATTGAATGCAAATGGGTTTTCAAGAAAAAGATAGACATAGATGGAAATGTTCACATCTATAAAGCGCGATTGGTGGCAAAGGTTTCAAACAAATTCAAGGTATTGATTATGATGAAACTTTTCACCCGTCGCAATGCTAAAGTCTATTCGGATCATTCTAGCGATTGCTGCATATTTCGACTATGAAATATGGCAAATGGATGTCAAAACAGCTTTCCTTAATGGAAATCTGAGTGAGGATGTGTACATGACACAGCCCACAGGTTTTGTCGATCCGCAATCCGTTGGAAAGATATGCAAGCTCCAAAGATCCATTTATGGATTAAAGCAGGCATCTCGGAGTTGGAACATTCGTTTTGATGAAGTAATCAAAGGGTTTGGTTTCATCAAGAACGAAGAAGAGCCTTGTGTTTACAAAAAGGCTAGTGGGAGCGCACTCGTATTTACGGTCTTATATGTGGATGACATATTACCGATCGGAAATGACATTCCTTTGCTCGAATCATTAAGTCTTCATTAAAAATAGTTTCTCTATGAAAGACTTAGGAGAGGCAACATATATTCTGGCATCAAGATCTATAGAGATAGATCAAAAGGCTAATTGGATTAAGCCAAGATATGTACATTGACAAGGTGTTGAAAAGGTTCAACATGCATGATTCCAAGAAAGGTTTTCTACCTATGTCACATGGTATAAATCTTAGCAAGAATCGGTGTCCTAGTACACCGATGAGCGGGATAAAATGAATACGATTCCATATGCTTCGCTATTGGATCCATTATGTATGCCATGCTTTGTACACGTCCGGATGTTTCGTATGCTTTAAGTGCTACGAGTAGATACGATCGATCCGGTGAAAGTCAGCTGGATTGCCGTAAAGAACATCTTGAAGTACTTGAGAAGAACTAAAGATGTGTTCCTTGTCTATGGAGGTGAGGAAGAGCTCGTTGTAAATGGTTACACCGATGCTAGCTTCCAAACCGACAAAGATGATTTTAGATCGCAACTGGATTTGTGTTACGCTGAATGGCGGTGCGGTAAGTGGAAGAGTTCCAAGCAGCAGACGGTTCTGATTCTACAACGAAGCCGAGTACATAGCGACTTCGAAGCGCCAAAGAGGTTTGTTTGGATCAAGAAATTTATTTCGAGCTTGGTGTGATGGCTAGTGCCTCCACCCAATGGACCTCTCTTGTGACAATAGTGGGGCCATTGCACAAGCCAAGGAGCCTAGATCGCACTGAAGTCCAAGCACATTTTACGCGATTTCATCTCATCCGCGAGATAGTGGAGAGAGGCGATGTTAAGATATGCAAAGTACAAACGGATTTGAACATTGCAGATCCGTTGACAAAGCCGCTTCCCACCAAAGCATGAGGCTCACACAAGGGCAATGGGTATTAGATACCTACATGGTTGACTCTAGTGCAAGTGGGAGATCATAGTGATATGCCCTAGAGGCAACATGGAGATGTTGTATATATCACATACTATGTTTATGATACATTACTTTGTTCCTTGGAATAGACATCATCATTATTGATCAAAGAGTATGTGACTTATTCATGAGACTCTTAAATACTAAGATGTTGCTATTTCTAAATGATCCTGATCGTATATCATATGAGGAACAAATATGATTCAAAGACAAAGATCAGCATATGTATTGATTGATGATCATGTCTCATGGATCATGGTATGGTGATACCAAATCAATAATATGGACATGTGTTAGTGAACATATGTTGGATAGACCTGCCATGAGACACCGCAGAGATTCCATGTGTCATCAGTTGGTCTCAAGTAGTGTTTATGTAGAGTCCTTAGACTTGAGGTCATCATGGTTCCCAACATGAGTAGTAGCTTATTTTGGGACTACTAATCACTACTCCGTGGCGGGTAGTCATAAAAGTAGTCTTCGGGTTTGCCATGAAACATGTAGTGGGATGTGAATGATCAAGATAGAATTTGCCCCTCCTTATGGGAGAGATATCTCTGGGCCCCTCGATGTAATGGATTATGAAAGTGCATGGCCATGCCAAGGTGATTGAGGAGTCAATCACGAGTTTATAATCCATCACGGAATCGAGAGAGTGATTGAGCTATTAAGAGGATGACACAGGTCTCGCCTTGAGCTCAATCTATATCGTGAGGCAAAGGGATTCGTACATGAGAGAACATTACAGGTTCAGCTGATATGATCTTTACATATACTTTGGGGTTAATATGTCTTACTAGAGGCCGCTATTAACATGGTAACTGGAAAGGCGTTTCCGGGTCACGACCAAGTATACGTGAACCTACAGGGTCGCACGCTTAACGGGTTGGAACACTAATTCGAATATAATTCGGATATGGGCTCAATTCGGATAGAGATCCGAATAGACTCCTATTGGGCCTCGGTCCACGAGGCCCACGTGAGGAGGTCTATATATATGGAGGCGAGGGGCGGAGGATTCGTCCCGCTAACATCTAGCAAAACCCTAGCCGCCACTTCCCGAGCCAAACCCTAGCGCTCACGAGTGCTAGTACACTCGCGATCGGCGTTCGGCCGGGACGTGTGGATACCGGTGGAGGCGCCGCTCGTTGCGATCTTGATCGGCGTGCGTGGAGAGACGATCTGTTCGGGACGATCGGCTACTTCCACTACTACCTCGACGCGCGTGATTGGATCGGTTTCAATTCTTCTTCATTGCACTGGCGTCTAAGTGGTAACGATCCATGATCCTTCCTTAGCATGATGTTCTTGGGTGCGCGGTAGAAAAGTTTTGTTTTCTGCTTCCGTAGCCTACGTGTATTCCAATAAGTTGGGCCAATACAACATTACAACAAAATTAGACCGCATACATGGTAACAAGGCCAAAAACAATATTGCAGCAACCAGCGAAGCCCACCAAGAAAATACCCAGAGGCCAGAATCCCACATGACAACAATAGCACAGCACGGCAACAACCAACAGGCCAAAACCAAAAGCACTTCATCGGTTGTTCATCCCCAGATCCCCTTTCCAGATCCACCGAGCACGAGCAGCCGAGGCCGCCGCCGCGCCAGATCTCGCCGAGCAGGAGGCCAAGAGCCCAGGAGCAACCTCCCGGCCGGCTGCCTAGCCTAGATCTGGAGAGCTGTGGTCGAGCGCCGCCACCGCGCCGTCACACCGACTCACCGAGGCCGAGCAGGAGCCAGGAGACGCCGAGTCGGGAGTCGGCCGTCGGCATACTCGATGCGGCGCCACCGGTCGGGCGGAGCGGCCCCGGCGTGCCCACTGCTGCCTGCTGCTGAGAGAGTGAGTCCACTGAGTCTGACTGTCTGAGAGAGGACTTTTGAGATTTGAGAATTGAGGGAGAGGAGAGAGGACTCAGGGAGACTCAGAGAGACTGGGAGTGAGGCGTGAGCTGCTGTAGTGGAGTAGTGCTGCTTTTGAGGGTCAGGGAGCAGCCGAGCAGTATCTGGGACTCTGGGAGAGGACCGAGTCAGTGAGTCACCGAGAGGGAGAGGCCACTAGGCACTGGTGGACTGGCCGAGAGGCGAGGCGCAGAGCATCAGAGCGGCAAGCAACAGGCCAACTGGCCAAGAACCGACAGCCCAAGTGCCAGACCCGAGAGGTGTTTATATTAATATACTTTAGGTAACAATGCCCAACAGTGTTTAATTTATGTAATGTAACATAGATTCATAGATTCATTATTTCATTGTATTGATATTTAGGTAACAATGCACGATTAATACTTGCTGAGATTTATGCTGATGATTTTGACATAGCTGACCGTTTATTGTTAAGAAATCAGCTTCAAACATTTGTTCTCAATGTCAAGAGAAGTGTAGAATTCCATGGATGTGGTGATATTGCAAAGTTAGCTCAAAAGATGGTTGAAACAGGAAAAAACAGAACATTCCCATTGGTCTATCGTCTCATTGAGCTAACATTGATCCTTCCAGTAGCAACGGCATCTGTTGAAAGAGTCTTTTCGGTAATGAATATTATCAAGACAGATTTACGCAATAGAGTAGCGGATGAATGGTTCAGTGACTTGATGATATGCTACACTGAGCGAGAGATCTTTAAAAACCTTGATGATGATAGAATTAGAAAACGCTTTCAAAGCATGAAATCTCGTAGAATACTATTGCCTCATACTTGCACTACTACTACTCAATCCTAGTTACTGGTACGTTTTATTCTTTTTTCAATCTTTATAACTATTCACAAATACAATTTCTGATTTCATCACTAAGTTTGCTAATTTTGGTGTGCAGATAACTGCTTACATATATTTATGGGCACTAGAAGGCACATTATCTATTACCAAGGTACAATCTTTATTGTATTTTGTATTTTTACTATGTCCTTATTCTAATTATGTATGATTTTGGATTGCAAAATATATTTCACTTTATGTTTAGTGTGTTTATCTTTTTATACATTATGTCCCGTTAGCCCCCCCTAAAATTTGGCTCTGGGTCCGCCACTGGTAGTATCTATATATTATATAAAATTATGTTAAATCTAAAAACAGTGTAGGCTGTGCAGCCTCTACCTCAGCGATTATAAGAATCGAATTTGCGATGCCTCTTCCCAACCTCTCTCACTCACTCTCTTCGCTAGGAAGGCAGAAATGGATCCACGCAAACACAAGGAGGAGCAGTGGCTGAGCCATGAAGATTTTGGAGAACGCGCAAAGCTAGCTATGGCTCGGGAGACGCCCTGTTCGTCATCTCCGACGGCGACGAGAGTCAAGTGGGTTATCAACGGCGGTTCGCCGGCGATCCCGGACGGTGGCTTCACCGCCGTGCATCCGGACTCGGAAAGCAAAACACCTTCCGAGCGCGGCTACCTCGAAATCGCCGCCGGAATCGGCCTCGGGTTAGCGGCGGTTGCCGTGGGCGCCGGCTTCCTGCTGTCGAAGATCGGGACGGCCGACGGGGACACAAACCAGGAAGAGGCCCAGAGGATGATGACGGCGCCGAACACCGAAGGCCGGAAGATCTCCCGCAAGAAGTTCGAGGAGAACCCCAAGGAGTACTTCAAGACCCGCCGCAGGGACGGCCGCGATGCCGCCGTGAACGCTTTTGGGCGCGATTAAGCAAGCATGTCTGATGCATGTCAGTCCCTCGCGCCTGTAGTTTCCGTTGCTTGCACGTCTATATATCTGCATGTGGTAGTAGCACCAACCAAGGCGTGTGACTATGACGCCAGGTAGTGTGCCAAGATGTGGTAAGTTCGCTAGCTCGATGGCTGCGTTTGCACGTGTTCCCATCGAGTGCCTGATGTTTAATTAATTTGCTGCTGCTATGTAATAATGTCCTTGTTTAAATATCTTGGAAATAAGAGGTAATATTCCGTGAAGTTGTTACCTATGAATGCATCGGAAAGAAGATGCCATGAATGAAGACAGACAAAGAAAAATATTTATACACGTAGTAGGTACGGCCCGAGGCCGCCGTAGGTGCTTTTGCTCGCTGGCTCGTTGCTTTTGCATGTGTTCCATGGAGTGTCTGCGGTTTAGGGGCCGTTTAGGGGGGTGATTGGTTTGACTTTTTTTTAGATTCAGCTTTTAGGTTCAGTTTTTTTTCACTATTCACTATACTATCTATTAACTCAGCTACAGTGTTTTTTCAGCTAGCTACAGTGTTTTTTCAGTCAAAAGCCAAAAGCCATCGCTATTCCGATTACCCCCTTAATCCGGCTGCTGCTTCAGGCTGTGATTTTTTTTGTTGGAATGACAATATGACAGCTGTTGTTAATTATTTTTAAGTCATTTAACTAAAGAAAAGTAAAAAATATTATTATGTCTCCATGGACAATATAAAAGAGGAGAAAAAAATAAAACCAAAAAAACCAAAATTAAAAAGTAATGACTAAAAAGTGTCAACTTGCTATCAGTAAGAACATGAAAAGGTTGATCACGAGTCGGTCAAACTCTCACAAGATAATAAAGATACAAAACTCTAAAACCAACATGGCATACACTCAATTCATATTCATCAAAATAAGAGGGAATACCTTGGATATAAGAGGGATAATATTCGTAGAGTGTTAGTTATAACTGCGGTAGAAAGAGGATGCGATGAACAACGGCAAACAAAGAAAAGCATCAGTAAATTCACATGCATATCTAATATTACCTTTGATTCCAAATATAAATTGTTTTGGATATTAACACGGTCTCCAAAGTGATATTTTGACCATCTATTTCTATGAAAATATAATGTTTCAAATAAAAGTAATTATACATTATGAAAATATATTTCATGATGGATCTAGTAATATCAATTTTGTGTTATTATTCTTGGTAATTCTTTATATATTGGTGTTCAAACCTAAAAATGTTTGAATGGCACAGATTTTAAAACGACTTACATTTGTAATCGGAGACAATAGTATGCAGCAAGACGAACAAAATTATATGCCAAATAAAAATAAACTGGGAGAGTAATCAAAGACTTTGCCCGTATGAAGCTGTATATGCATATGCATGCGTCGACGCTTTAAATGTTTATATCTTTACAACTAAAAAGACTCTAGTGGTAGATGGAAATATGTTTTCCCCTCTCAACTCCCCCTTTCACCTCTCTAAAAATATCTAACAAAAAACTGAAGAATAATCTACCAACAAACAAATTCCACCACCCTAAAAAATCCCTAATAAGAAAAAAAACAAAAAACATGGCAAAGCTCTTCCATGCATGTGGAGGAGTCGAGGGCGTGGGCCAAATCTTGTGTCTCTCTTGAGTCGATTAAGGGTCGAATCTTATACTGCTATTTTCTCCACTCAAATCATGCAACCACAAGTCAGGTATAGGATTAATTTGACTAACTAATTTCCTTAGTTTCGGTGTGACTTCTGCGGATTAGATTGATAGGTAGATTTCTAAATTTTTATTATGATTATTTTGGGAATACTCACACTGGTCTTTGACCCTATGTTGATTTCATCTAACATGAAGGGCAGTAGTTTCCCTATCAATGGGGTCTCTCATTGAAAACGTAGCCTGGGAAAGAAATATTCTGAGGGTGAGGTGTAACCCAAGAAGGGAGCGGCCACGGTCGCCAATGTTGAGGGATTTCAACCTGGAGTAGGAGGAAGCATCGAGATTAAGTATTGTAAAAATATTGTTATGATTTTCTCAGTCGCATACCTATGAAAGCATATAGTTTTCAACATTATGAACTAATCATATCTTATGGGTAAATCTGTATAACCTTCGTAGAGTGTTATAATCTATTCGAATAGTCATGTCCCAATCATGAGCATTGTGTAGAAATGTCATATTTGCGTAGTTTTCATAAAAATAATGGTTATTGATTAATGGTGGTTATGGATGAAGTATAACGAAATAGTACAATATCTTGGTATGAAAGTGAAATTCATTTAGTAATTATGGAATAAAAATGGAAGACAAAAGTGAAGAGAATTCGCTCTCATGACAAACTTGATTTAAACTGGACACTTTGTTCTTTAGTTAAAAATGGTTAAGTCACAGGTTTAAAAATTAAATTATAATAATTATAATGAAACTTGCTTTCCACTAAAAGAACCCTGTAGCCTTCCCTTAGCAAACCCTGCATCTATATATATAACTGCATTTGGCATAAAGGCTTGCTAAGTACTTTTGTATTCATGGTTACTCAATATGTTGATTTATATGACGGAAATGATAACCCGATGTATGGATACTTCCATGCCTCCGGCTACGACGGTTGAAGACGATGACCAGGATTAGGCTTAGCTCCAGTTGATTGCCTGTGGTAAATTATATAGACCCTTTTGGTTCATTTACTTTTCATTGCTTTATGTTAATAAACTTATTTGGCCTGTTGATATGTTCTATAGAACTTGATCATAAGATCTATGTATGACTATCTATGTACTATTAAATACTTCTTTTTTACTTATACACATGTATGAATATGATATCCACTATCGTTATATTATGTACGCTAACGACTGATCCAAAGATTAATTCAAAATAGACATAATATCCGGATTGCCAAATACGAGTCGTTACAAAAACCCTTCACTCGGAAGACCAGCAGATGTGCACGTCAGTAAAACCAGAGGAAAAGATGCCTCCAGCAGGGTAACTAGTAGAGACAAAAAAGTTTGGTCATGTTCTTTTCGGTTTTTCAGTCAGTTTTTAGCTTCGGTTTCTTTTAACAATCATTATTCATTATACTAATAAACCGTAGCTAAGAGTTATAAGCTATAGTATAAAAGAACAGACCATTTATCCTGCAAAACTACTTCTACACAGTAACCAAAAGGGTAGGAGTGGTAAGGAGCCTCGTTAACGTAGGTCCAACTACATCTACATCTAAGTAGCCAGCATAACCAGTTCTAAGCTCCATTTCTACGAGCTTCAGCAGACAGTGTCATTAATTCCTGCAAACCCAAACCATGGACTTCTAGATAGTCAAGAGCCAGTTAATCCATCAACTGCCAGATCCTCCTCATTCCTCTATCCTGTCGAAACTGAAGTCTGCGCAAACATGAAGAGAGCATGGTAAGTTCTGAGATGTCTTTTGTAATATAAGTAGAAAAATATTCAATTGCTTCAGAAGTACAGGACCCGTGGTCGTGTCAATGATCTAACTAATTTCAGTGACGCAGACGGCGGTCGCCGTTGGCAAGGACGGGGTACGACCAGGAGTACAGGCTCCATTATTACAATGCGTCCGGCGGCGGCGGCACGGAGAAGGACACGGCGGCGGAGAGCCCTGGAGCATGTAAGCACAGGCCTTGTGATTCACACAAAACACACACACGACAGTGGACACAAGTTTCTATCAGAAGGAAGAAAAACACAACGTTTTTTTGCCCTGACGGAGCAGCACTCTCCTCTTCTGTTTCTTCTGCTCTGTTATTTTTCTCAGACTGTTTTGGTGTGTAGGGGTAGCATTTTAGGTTTAGAGGTTCAGCTAAAGTGTTACATGAGGACTGAACAATTCTTGAATCATCATGCTATCAGTCCACCAATGGCAACAACAGATACAAGCACTGACCAACGATTTGAATTTGTAGCAAAGAAGCCTAAAAGGAACCAGAGGCTCTCTATGGGCTGCTTATTTAGGGTTTTTTTTATGGCTTATTGTTTATTTTGCACTGTAACTGGCCTATTTGTACACTATAGCTGCTAGTCGTTTTTTGTGTAATTAAATTTAAAAAATAAAAATTGGAAAAACAAGTTAGCTTATCATGGACAATGGAAATAAATATGGAAAAAAAGATAAAAAAAAGCTAGAAAAAGACAAAATTAAGAAATAGTGAACTAAAAACTAAAAACCAGAAGCTGAAGTCGAAACGAACGGAATTGAACATCATAATACTAACATTATCCAACAGGATTCTGAATGTCACTCAAACCAGCAAGACAGATAAATCTAAAAAATTTGACTACAAATATGTAAAACACGCCTATTTGAGAACGGAAAAGATCAGCGTACGGTATATTGTACTCAAATAAATGCAACGACATATAGGGTGAGTTTGTTTGGGCTGTGACTTATAGGTTTTGGTTTAAAATTTTGAATTTTGGCTATTCGTGAGAGAGTACGGAAAGAGATACTAGCGTGTGATTTTAGCCGATATAGATGAAATGAAGACATTATTTACTATAATTAAATTATAAATCATATCTTGAAAAGACAATCCGTTAAAAATTAGTTACATAGAAATTCAAACTATAAACCCAAAAGAAACCATCATAACTACAATACCAAGCAGGAGCAGTACCTATGGTGGTGGTAGTAATCGTGGGACAGAGGTGCTTTTGCCTTCTTTCAATTGACACTGTTGTCTTGCAAGCATGACCTAATTAATTATATCATGTGAACAGAATCAGCAACCTTTATTACGAACATATGCTCCTCCGCGTAAAGTAATGCGTAAAGCAATCCCACAAACAAGACAAAGTAATACAAACAATCGATTGAGAGTGGCATAAACCAAACTCTGTCTCCCTACATATATTAGTACATAAAGTAAGGTCTTCTTCGTCGTGCAATGTGTCCGTGTTAATTAATTGTGCTCCCCTCTTATTTTTCAGATGTATTTCTGATTGATATGTTTAAGTTAACACAACTTTGGCGTCAAAGGGAAAAAAGGATAGCTAAAATTCAGTTAAAAGAATGGTCCTGAGATGATAGAGCATTTAAGCGAGAACTCCTAAGACCAGACGACTAGGTATCTTTCCATTAAAAAGAAAATAACACCTAAATTCGAGCCGTAAAAGACATGATCAAAATTTTCTTTTAGCTGCAATGAGCATTTCGATTCCGAGGTGCGGACGTATATAACAAATTTGATTTAACTCTCGTACTAAAAGTGAAAAATCCTAACCTGTAGGAACAATACAACGTGGCCGCGCTCTCATAAGAATTTGGTAGTCTGGTAGCAGGGCTGAGAAGCTAGGGCTTGGGGACAGACAAGCAGACAGGACTGACCGCTCGCTAGCCTCGTGGCAAGTTGCACCTTGGTTTGCCACTTTTGGTCCCGCTCAGGAATGCTTCGTGTTGGACGGCAGCGTTCGGTGGCGGCTTCTTCAGGTACCTAGCATTTTGTCTTTTTTTCTTTTTGGTTTTTTTATATTTTGTTTTTTTCTTATATTCTTTTACATTATCCTTGATAGGTTAATAAGTTGTTTTTATTTTTATATTTTTTAAAATTTAATTATATCTAATAAATCAACTTAGTTATAATAAAAAAATCAATCAATTACAGTAAAATTTTAGCTAAAAATTATAAACCATCGTTATTTAAAACGTCCCTTTTGTGATGGACGTCGCCAGCACGTGGACGTTCCTCACGCGCGCAGCCCGGGAAAACGCGGTGCCACTCTTGGTCTTCTGCGAGAAGCATCTGATGCCACTCTGCCTCCCTGAGCGGCCGGGCCTTTTGACAAAGATGAGATGCCCACGCCACAACAGATGAGAAAGGTGAGATGTACGCACTGATTAGCGTGGGGTAGCTTTTTTGACAAAGATGCCCATGCCCAGATGCCCTCACATGGCTTGACGGTGAAGGTATCTGGTTAATTGCTACCTCTGGTCAGATTTCCATTTTTCCTCACTAGCTCAAACGGCCATTCTCTTGTCCACTCTGCAGTTGTGCTTCCCTGTATTACTGCGCGTGTGTTCTTGTGAGCTCTGAGTGCTCCAATGGCTGAGCTGATTATCGGGCCGCTTGTCTCCCTGGTGAAGGAGAAGGCGTCCAGCTACCTCCTGGAGCAGTACAAGGTGATGGAGGGCATGGAGGAGCAGCATGAGATCCTGAAGTGCAAGCTGCCGGCCATCCTGGATGTCATCACTGACGCCGAGGAGCAGGCGGCCCACAGAGCAGGGGCGAAAGCCTGGCTTGAGGCGCTCAAGAAGGTAGCGTATGAGGCGAATGACGCCTTCGACGAGTTCCAGTACGAGGCACTCCGCCGCAAAGCCAGGAAGGATGGGCACTACGGCAAGCTCGGCGTCGTGCATGCAGTAAAACTCTTTCCTTCTCACAACCGTATTGCATTCCGTAACAGGATGGGCAACAAGCTTCGCAAGATTGTGCAGAGTATTGAGGTCCTTGTCGCAGAGATGAATGCTTTTGGATTCAGATACTACCCTCAACCGCATGTGTCCAAGCAATGGAGGCAGACGGATCCTAACATCTTCGACCCTACCAAGATTGCCGAAAGATCAAGAGTCAAAGATAATCAGATGATTGTTGATATATTGCTTGGTCAAGCTAGCAACGCAGATCTCACGGTTGTTCCCATCGTTGGAATGGGGGGGCTGGGCAAGACTACCTTAGCGCAGCTTGTTTATAATGACCCTCAAGTTCAGAAGCATTTCCAGCTTCGGGTCTGGGTGTGCGTATCTGACAACTTTGATGCGGATTCCCTGGCTAGACGTATAGTTGAAGAAGCAATAGCTACCAACGACAAGGATGGTAGCAAATCATCACCACTGGATCGCCTTCAAAAAGTAGTGAGTGCACAGAGATACCTCCTTGTATTGGATGACGTCTGGAAAACTGGGTACACCTTCTACGATGAGTGGGAGAAGCTAAAGGCCCGTCTTCAATGTGGTGGCATTGGTAGTGCAGTGCTGACAACAACTCGCGATGAAGGAGTGGCTCAAGCAATGGGTACAGTAGCCTATAACCTCACAGCTTTGGAGAATATCTTCCTAGAGGAAATTATCAAGACAAGAGCATTCAGTGTGCAAGAGAAAAAGCCTGAGCTAGTGCAGATGGTTAGTGAGATTGCGGAGAGATGCGTTGGCTCTCCTTTAGCCGCAACAGCACTGGGCTCTGTACTGCGTAATAAGACCAGCGTGGAAGAATGGAAGGCTATGTTAGAAAAAAGCACCATCTGCGATAAGGAAACTGGAATTTTGCCGATACTCAAGCTCAGCTATGACGACTTACCGTCACACATGAAACAGTGTTTTGCTTTCTGCGCTGTGTTTCCCAAGGATTATAAGATTGATGTCGACAAGATGATCCAAATATGGATGGCAAATGGCTTTATCCCAGCACAAAACGAACTTCGTCCTGAAACCATCGGGAGACGTATATTCGATGAGCTGGCCTCAAGGTCATTCTTTCAGGATGTGAAGCAAGTCGTCCCAGTTCACACATATAAAAGCATACATGGATATTGTTGTAGAATTACATGTAAAATCCATGATCTTATGCATGATGTTGCACAGTCCGTTATGCGAAAGGAATGTGTCACCATAGCTAAGGAACCTAATCAAACGGAGTTGTTTCCAAGTACTGCTCGCCATTTGTTTTTGCCATGCGAAGATCCACAAACTCTTTTGAATGATTCTCTGAAGAAAACGTCTCCAGCTATCCAAACACTATTATGTGAAAGGTATGTAGGTGGTTCGTTGCAGCATCCATCAAAGTATAGGTCAGTGAGAGCACTACGACTCTGTCAATATAGGAGTACATTCCTACTGAAACCAAAGCACCTACATCACCTGAGGTATCTTGATCTCTCATATAGTTCTATCAAAGCACTTCCTGAAGATATAAGCATTCTATATAACCTGCAAACGTTGAACCTGTCTGGCTGCAATTGTCTTCGTCGACTTCCAAGGCAAATGAAGTACATGAATGCCCTACGTCACCTCCACACCAATGGATGTGGAGAGTTGAAGTGCATGCCGCCAGACCTCAGACGACTCACTTCCCTGCAGACACTTACATGTTTTGTAGTGGGTACTGGCTCTGATTGCAGTAATCTTGGAGAGCTGCAGCATTTAAACCTTTGTGGTCCACTAGAGCTACGACAGCTAGAAAATGTGACAGAAGAAGATGCAAAAGTGGCAAACCTCGGAAATAAAGAGAGGCTCTCAGAACTGACATTATTATGGACAAGGAATAAGCCTCTGGAGGAGGAAGGACGCTATCATACGGTGCTGCAGGGTCTCAAACCTCATGATGGTCTGCAGGCTCTAAATATATATAGTTACCAAGGCACCACTTTTCCAGCATGGATGGCCAGGATGGGTATGTTGCAAAAAGTGGTTGAGCTTTGTTTGTCTGGTTGCCAGAAGCTCCAGCAGCTTCCTCCACTGTGGCAGCTACCAGAACTACGACTTCTTATTTTGTGTGACTTGAAAAAAATAAAATTCTTGTGCAGCGGTGATACTTCCTTTACATTTCCAAAACTGAAGGAGCTTAAGCTAGAACGTCTGCCGGATTTTGAGAGATGGTGCGAAATAGATGGGAGGCAAGGAGAACAGATAATGTTTCCTCAACTTGAGAATTTGTTTATCCAGATGTGCGAAAAGATAACGGCATTGCCGGAGGCACCACCGCTGCGTGGAGACCATACAAGTTTCAGTTCGGCATTTCCAGAATTGAAGGTAATCAAGTTACGCAATTTAAAGAGTCTAAAGAGCTGGGGGGTGACGGAAGCAACAGATGGTGAACAACCCACCTTTCCCAACCTTGAGGATGCTAGTATTACGGAATGCCCAGAGCTAACAAGTTTTCCTGAAGCACCGAAGCTCAGTGCATTAGACATAATAGATAGTGGCGACCAGCAGACTTGTCTACGGGCAGCTAGATATGCTATGACTTCATTGTCCAGTTTGCAATTGTCATACCTGACGGGCTCGGAAATAGAACTGCCGGCTGACCTGGCAGATGGCAAGGAGAAACAGAACTACAAATCCCCTCTGTCAATCATGAAGTTATATAGGTGCAACTTCTTGTTCCGCTCAGGTGCGCTAGCGCAATGGAAATGTTTTGTACAGCTTCAAGATTTGGAAATTCAGCGCTGCGATGGGCTCGTCCACTGGCCAGAGAAAGAGTTCCAAAGCTTGGTATCCTTGAGGACATTATATATTCGTGCGTGCAAGGAACTGACTGGATACGCACAACCTCCTGACCAATCAGCATCAGAAAGGAGTCAACTCCTGCCATGTCTCCAGTGTCTAACAATATTGCAATGTAAAAGTTTGGTGGAGGTCTTCGACGTGGCCGCATCTCTCAAAACAATGTCTATTAGCGGTTGCCCTAAGCTTGAGTTGAAATTTCGGAAGCGGGAAGAGTCAGCAGTAATAATAGATCAAGTTGAAGAGTCAGCAGTAATTCAATGTAGCACTGACATCCTGCCCCCCACGGCTGTACCAAAGCTGTCGCCATCACCCACGGAGCTTTTCCTTCCATGCCTGGAATCTCTAATACTATATGACTGTGATAGCATTTCAGAGCCTCTCAATCTTCCCTCGACCCTCACGTGCATCGAGATTTCACGGTGCCGTAACATTGAGATCCTATCAGTCCAGCTGGATGCCCTACAATGCCTAATAATTGTGGACTGTGATAGGCTGAGATCACTGGAATCTTGCTCGGGGGGGCTCCCATCGTTGAAAACCCTGCGCCTTCGTGATTGCCGTTGCCTGGCGGCCATACCAAATGGGCCACAAGCATACACGTCCCTTCAATCCCTTGTCATTTTTGACTGCCCTGGTATAAAGTCACTCCCTACATGCCTGCAACAACGACTGAAGAGCCTTGAGCAGAAATATATAGATCCTCGTTTTGAAGGTACCCTGCAACAAACCCATGCATCCTTTCGTTTCTACTCCATCGGTTCCTAAATACATGTTATTCCCCCTTCCAAATTTTTTTAAAAATACATATCATTCTATGATTCCGAGATAGCTTGTTACTATTTTTCCTTTGCACAACCATACCTATTTCTAAGATCATTTACTATTATAGACTAGAGTAACACACTATGATCATTTACTATTATATTTTCTTTTTATTCCAAAAAAAAGAAGGAACTAAGCCAAGTGCAATGGACCAAGCAAACTAGTGTCACGTATGAATTCTGTATAAAGTATGCCTTCTGGTTTGGTACTAATTTTCTAGTTGCAAAACCATATAGCTCGTAATAAAATTTGGTACTAATTTGCTTGTTGTAAAATCATATAGCTCGTACTAAAACTCGTCAATTCAGTGGTAAGAATAAAGTTTTGATTTGGTCAAAGATAGGAGCATTTTGGTTCTTAAACTCGGGGCTTTGGCGATTCTAGTAGCATTCGGATGGATCATTTTGGCCCATCAATTTCACCCCTGGTCGAAAAGCAGCTCTTAGTGTAGTTTTAATAAAATCCGATCGAACGGACTTGTTTAGTTCTAAAATGTACCAGAATCCAAACCTGCATGACTTGTTTAGTTGTCTTGCCCCTTTCTTACATAAAGAATGGTTTTCTTTCAACCTTCATGGTCATTAATTGTGGCATACGCTACGATAAAGATTCTGTAGTTAATTCTGTTGTATTACACATATAAATCCTAACATCATTTGTGACTCAGGGCCTAGGATATCAAAACCGAAGACTTGGAAATATGCCATTAATAGAGACTGGTGAGGTACAACAGACTGAATTCCCGAGCAAAGTTATCACCAAGGTTCGTAATATCTACGAGTCTCTGAATCCTGTCATTCTGTAAGGATAAGCTAGTAGATTGGTTTCAGAAGATGCTGACATGTGCCTTCATTGTAGGATCATTGTTTCCAGATTTGCAAATGCTGGATTGTTGTGAGTTGGAGTAGAATGTACTACTTAACCTTCCTGAAGATAATCTCCACAACATCGTCATTTGATCGAATACTTCAATTGCAAGAGCTAATACAACTAAGAAGCTGAAAAGCCTCGAGTTCCAACGAAAACAAGTCCCAAATTCTTCCCTTTTCTTTTGAAGTATGTTGTGTTTTAAACTCGTTTGTGCTCCCGTATAACAGAAGATGGCTAGCACTTTCTGGTGACAAAATTATCCACTTGACTGCACATGATACTACTCACAGATCAACATTTGATCAGCATCCTATAGCTGTTAATCCATGAGCTGTTTTAGCTTGCTTGGCACCGAAACTGCCAAGCCGTTCCTTCATCGAAGTTACTAATGGGGTGCTGTAACTTATCCTGCAAGTCTTTGCATATATTATGGCTACTGTGGTGAAGTCACGATGCGCGTGAGATCCGCCGCTTCTCCCCACGAGCTCTCTCTTCCTCCCTCCCACTGCCGCCGCAACCTGCTCACACTGCCCCTCCTCCCTTCGGGTAGCCTGGCACCACCACCGAGACCGCAACCACTTCTTTCCAGCTGGTCAGGCGGCAGCGGACTGGCCAAGATCGACATGATACGTTGTGGTAGCTTCTCGGCCGCTTTCGATCCGGTGGTACCGTCCTCCGTCCCATCCGGAATGTCCCTATGCTTGCCGTCGCCACCCTCTTGGCCTCTTGGGCTCGCTGCTCCCTCCTCCCCTTCACGTCTCCTAGTGCCACAACTACCGCCTTCCTAAAGTGCAGTGGATCAGCGAGCTCGTTATCCTGCTCTCACCGCCACTTTTCGTCGAGGTCTCTGAATTTGGACGAGATTGAGGTGGATCAGGGTTCAAAATTTCGGTGAAATTTCGTATTTTTCATCCATTTCGGTACCCTCCGAAATAACACAAATCCGGTCAAATAAATTCGTTTTCATTTGAATTTGGACCCGGCTACAAATACAGCCCAAAATTTGGCCAAATTTCGGTAAAGAATTCAAACGCGTTTGAATGTTTCGCCCGAATTTTGTAACGAAACAATGAAATTTCGTCCAATTCATTGCACGCGTACGTCAATCTAACCTTGGCAAAGTAGATCAATGCTGTACAAATACTTGATATTCACAGAGGAAATATGTACTTGTTCGGTAGATTTTTTTTTTTTGCCTCGTCTAATCCTTGACTTATATGTACGTATTTTGTCTCGATTAGGAGGCATTCAAAATGACAGACTGTCCTTAATTATTATCTCTAACTACTATATTTAATACAAGTATATGAAAAATACAAAGTAAAGCTGTATATTTATTAGCAGTATAGAGATAACACATTTATATTGCATTGGTTTATGAAATACGCTCTATATCTATAGACAAAAACATTTAAAAAATAGACTATTATTGGATGGAGGGAGAATTAACTAATCCAGCTCATTTTATAAACACACAAGGAAATGTAATCCACGACCCACCATTTCGAAAAACAAACGGAAAAGCAACGGTAAAAGCAAACGGAGTCTGTATCTATTTGGTGGTCAAATTAAATAACATGCGGCAAGATTTGGACTGATGTTTTTTTTGCATGCTTATCTTTCAAAATATTATCCTCAACAAAGATGACATCTTTATGAATAGGACACTTCTGAAGAAACATGGACTTCTAGCGCATGTGGTTGGGTGGGTGTTCCGTATTCTTGACCGAATTGATCCTAGAACTTAAATAACTTCTCTTTTTCTCAACACTCTAGCATCATGATACACTCCGGTTTATCTTTATACACACGAATTGTGGTATGCATGCCATTCCATTAGTATGTGAATATAAGCATTTATCTAGCTTTTCCCGATAAACAGTGGTTGCCCTTCGACACAGTTGTGGCCTGTCATACTGCCATTCCATCAGTATGTAGATAGGGTCTATTTGATATGACTGTGGTTTATGACTTTTGATTGAAATTTTTGAATATTAGTTGTTTGTGACAGAGATTACGGAGAGAGAGATACTCGTTTGCGATTTTAGATGGTACAGATGTTGAGCTTTTAATGTGTACTATAATTAACTGTAGAAACAAAATACTCCGTTTAAAGTTAGGTACTGTAGAAAAAGCTAAAAGTCATTTTGAGAAGCCGAAAAGAACATATCCTATATTTATCTCTAGTTTGTCGTGATAAACTCAGGATGTCCCTAGGTGCACAGGTAGTACCGTGCATGCTGTGTCGTACCATTAGTGTGCGAATATAATTATTTCTTTAGTTTGTCATGATATTATGGTAGCATTCGGAATAGCGATGGCTTTTGGTTTTTGTTGAAATTTTACTGTAGCTGGCTGATTTTTTTACTGTAGCTGAGTTGGCTTATTGGGCATAATTAAATCTTTAAAAAAATGTAAAAATAAAAGCGGTACACTAATCTAGAGCGGACGATGCAAATGAATATGGGAAAAAAAATAAAACATGAAAATACCAAAAAACAACAAAAATTTGAATAGAGACAAAAGTGCTACAGCGCTGCTAGTCGCTGCTACAGTAAAATAATCGCCCATCGTGGCTTTTGGAAGCTAGAATAAGCGCAGCCATTACTCAGGTTGTCCTTAGAGGCACGAGTTGTGGCGTGCATTTGTTTAGTCAGGCCTTTCAATTCTAGGATGAAGAAATCGTTGTTTATTTAAGTTGAAAGTCACTTTTAACGTATCAATTTTAACTTTGATTTTATGTTTATTTGTTTTTTGCCTTTTTTTCTTTATTACTTTATATTGTCCATGACAATATAACAGTATTTTAATTTTTCTTAATTTTTTTCTTATAAATCTAACAACCACTACATTGCAATTATATAACCAAAAGCAACAGCATAAAGATTAAACTAAAAACTAGTTAAAACACCACCTAAAATCAATGCACGTTGCCATCTTGACCATTTGCGTGCATAATGACAGTAAGAGTCAAAGATGTCATAGCTAGATTTGTGACATCAATATCAACTTGATCAACCTGTGGATGTGCGCGCGCGCTCGCTCCATCGATCGGTCACCGCTACACATGTGATGGGCGTTGCATGTTCCCAGTCCTTGCATGCCTTGCGCATTCACAAAAGGTGATGTACCACGATCACCTTGCACACACGTGCATTCATATATGGAGTTCTGCAGTTAGAACCTTGTAGATGGAGAAATTACGTATTGAGACCTTGGCATTGCAATTTGTGATCTATCTCTACTGTGGACTCATGGGAAATAACATACATGCATGGGTTAAGGAAAAAAGAAAAAAAGACAATGCATGGACACAGTGCATTATCATGGTAAAATTAGCACAAAGTAAAAAAACCAATTACTTCAATTAATACCCAAACTTTATATTAGAGTACTACATAAGTTTTTTTTTCTCCGAAGATATATATGTTAGAGGACTATTAGCTAGTTAGGCATGTTTGGAATGTGTAAATTTCATAAAAAAAAATCCACATAAATTTTGTAGAATATAGTCTGAATCCTCCCAAGTTACTTCAGAAACCCTTCCAAACAAGACAATTCGATTTGTTGTGTTTCCTCATTGAATTACATACGTTGTCGGTAATCAAATGCACAAACCAAAAACTTTCTTAAAAGATTATATTAGACATGATGCTTAGTTACATATTTAGATCACTTTCCAGAAAGCGACCCTTGGCTCTCCTGGTTGGCACAAGAAAATCCACACAGCTGGGAGCGGTACACATTGTGCATGACATTCAAACACGTGCGGTCGCACGTGCATACATACATACATACAGCAGTTGTTTACTGCCAAGCCCTCTGATGTCATCTCTTACGTTATTGCGATGACAAAGAGCTGTAGATAAGCTAAGTCCGTAATTCATGTGTCCACTACCAAATTAATTCTTTTTACAGGGCATACTTTCATTAATCGGCCACCAAATTAGTTATGCTTGGAAATCAAATATACCTTGTATTTTGAGATGGGATGAGAATATGATAATGTTATTTGTACAAATCAAATTGGAGATTATTGGTCCGTTTATATAGGCTTTTAATTTTGTCTTATAAGTAGTAATAGCTTGTAAAGAGAGACGTACTTGCATACGATTTTAGCCGATATAAATGAAGTCGCTGTAGTGTATACTACAATCGACTTGTAGACCCTGCCTTAAAAAGACAATTCGTTTGAAAGTTTGGTACTATAGAAAAGCTATTTACCATAGAAAAAGAGTTTTAGAAGCTAATATAAACATGACCATATTATTTGATTGGAGACTCATGCATGTCGTAGTCGAGTTTGAGCAGCAGAGTCCACGGTCCATGCACACATCCAAAGACTTGTAACTAGGGGTACACGGTATCAGATCTGAAGATGCCACAAATGTCTAGGATAATTGATCATTTATCGCTTTATGGACTGCAATTTATCATTTGCCACTTATACAGTAGATACTTCATCATTTGCCACTAGATAATTTTATCCCTCTTATTCTTCTCCTTTTTCTTCTTCTTCTTGCAACGCACGCCGCCATGGCTCCAACTGTCCTTTAACTCCAACTATTGCAATCGATACGCCATGGCTCCGGGCCAATGGGCCACCCCTTAGCTGCGCACCACCATCGACTACGCCAACCTCTCCCCTCAAGCTCTGGAAAGGGCAAGTGGCGCCACTGCCTTTGCAAACCTACCAGAAAGCTTGGCGGTACCAGTGGTGGAGAGATGGATTTGGCTAGATCTGGTGCACAGCTGCCGGCTATGAGCTCCACAAATGGTGTCGTTCTCAGCCATCGTGAGCTCCGCCACCTCTGCCCAGGGCAATTGTGCCACCTTCTACAGGTCGCTCAGTGTCCCCACCGACTTCTTCCTCCTTGGCCACTAGTATGAGCCTATCAGCCTACTCCATGGCCACTTCCTCATTGCCAAGGCCACGGACCCATCCCATGTGTCATGGATTCCGCCATGATCAGGCAAGAAGAATAGAGAAGGATAAAGAAGAAGAGGGGGAAGAAGAATTGTAGAATCGTCAAAGAGGGGCAAAAGTAGAAAAAATGACATACCTTCTCTGTAAAGTGACAAATGATAAAATACACTCTATAGAGTGACAAGTCATCTAGTGCGAAATCATCATATATCCCAAAATGTCCGAGTAAATTACCGAGTTGTCGCTTTGGGTTTAGGTATGCATATCGCAGGGCCCTACGGGACATTCCTCTAAGGTTCCCTGTGTTAGACCTTGATCTCCACACTCAGTTTACAATGTGGCTAATCCAGTTAATTATCTTCTTACAAGTTCCGCCATGACATACCTCTCTCTCTAAAAAAATCGTCACGGTAAAGGTGTGCTTCATATGTGTGCCCTTCTGGTATGTTTCTAGAACTTTATTTTACATGGTTTCGATGGAAGGCTTTTTTTGTTGTTGAATCCATTACGGTACCGTGGACTATGTGCTCTAAGTGCATCTGTAATAATATTGTCTTAACTATTTTTTAACTATATTAAATAAATAAAATCCTATGTAAATGAAAGAAGAGGTGAGGAAAGATAATATATTGTTTTTTATACAAGAGATGGTTTAAGTCCATAAACCAATACAAATAGTGAGAGAATATGGGGCAGAAAGTTATGCTGAAAATAGTATAAATTTGGACGAGAGATAAAACAATTCAGACTAGTAATGAAAATAGTCCAGCTTGGACGAGAGATAAATTTGGGTACGGACGATTTTTACTTGGCTTGATTTTTACACGGGAGACGAAGAAAAGTAAATGGGTGAAAAGTCAGACGATGATCGGTTGGGCGAGCCAATAAATGCCAAATGGAGCCGCTATTTCATAAAGGCGCTTCACTTCAAACAAAAGTACACACCATGACAGCTGAAAAGCAATCGAGAGATGATTGAGCAGCAAGGGCAGGACCGAGCTAGGTTCTACTAGTTGTCACGAGCTCAGAATTTATGGTATCATCTATATAGTATCTATTGCTAAATATATGCATCTTACTATTTAGTATAATTTCTCACAATGTTTAGTATCTTTATGCCTTTAAGTGACATCTATAAATGAATAAGTTAAAACAAAATTAATCTCCCTCATCTTTATTCCCTAATCTCTGTCGGACAGGTGGGCTCCAAAAGCTTTAGAGGCTGACAGCCTCTAAGGCCCTCAGTTTCCTCTTTAGAGGCCCAAAAACGATCATATTGTAGATGCTCTAAAAATATCAGATAGGAAACCACAGAAAATGGTGCCACAAGAGAATTACCCAGTCTCGAAGCTCTCCTGCTAGATGTAACCAAAGTGATCTGAATTCTGAAGTTCTGAACAGAGTCAGTATGCAACATTGGGAACCCAACCCTTCTGCTTGGTTGCAACTGAGGGCCCGATTAAAATGGAGTCAAAAACACTGTTTAGCGATTAAAACACTGGAGCAACGATTAAAACACTGTAGCATTTTTGTCACGTAGTGAATTTTTTTTTGTTTTTTGGTTTTTTTGCATTCCGTTTTTTTCTCATATTCCTTTGCATTGTCCGCACTAGACTAACGAGCCATTTTTATTTTTGCATTTTTTAAAATTTAATTATACCTAACATACAACTCAACTACAGTGTTTTTTCAGTCAGCTACAGTGTTTTCTCGTATTCCTTGGCAGCCTCGCTTGCACACCACACAGTGCGCAGCATGGGCCAACCTGTATCAGCTAGGCCTAATGGGCTGCAATTGAGCAGCCTAACTGCCTAACCCAATCCTTGTATGACTGGTTGACTGTAGCACAATACTTTCAAAGAAGGAAAATAAACGCTGGAACTAAACAAGGTACCCGTATTTTGTCTTGATAGGAGACATTCAAAATGACAGACTGTCCTTAATTATTATCTCTAACTACTATATTTAATACATGTATGTGAAAAATACAAAGTAAAGCTGTATATTTATTAGGAATATGGAGATAACACATTTATATTGCATTGGTTTATAAAATACGCTCAATATTTATAGGCAAGATAATTTAAAAAATAGACTATATTATTGGATGGAGGGAGTATTAACTAATCCAGCTCATTTTATAAACACACAAAGAAATGTAATCCATGACCCACCATTTCGAAAAACAAGTAGAAAATCGACTAGCAGTCTAGCAGATCCAACCAAAGTACCAAATATAGGAAACAGATTCCTCTAGAAGGGTATGATCCAATGTCGTCATACAAAACCACACATGAACAAAAAATGCAAGGGTCAACAGGATGGATAGTTAAACCAGGTTCAATTACAGCTATGTAAATTACACTAACATTTCTCAGATCCATCCCAAGTCCCAGCGCTTGAATCCGGCCCGCATAAGATCCCCACTAAATTGGGGAGCGTCATGGCTTCGAGGTCTTACAACTCAGAATAATGAATAGATTGCATATAGCAGATCCATCACAAGAACAGATCATCATTTGTCTCGAAACTGTATCCTACATAAACATGAAGTTCTTAGTAGGGTTGTAAAAAAAGCTCGAGGCTCGCGAACTACTCAAGTTTGACTCGTTTTAGACTCGATTCGAACTCGGCTCGAGCTCCAAACGAGCCGAACTCGAGCCTGATCTCAAACTCGTGAGCTTCAGCGAGCCAAGCCGAATAGTTCGCGAGCTTAACTTTTTTTTATCCCATCCCCGTGACCCGCCGCGCCCGCGCACTCCCGCCCGCATTCCCCGTCCGTCCGCGCACTTCCCGGCGTTCCCGCCCCCTGCCCAAAATTCCCCCGAGTCGCGCGCGCCCCCCACCCCCCGCGCCTGATCTCCTCGCGAGTCGCGCCCCCCCACGCCTGATCTCCTCGCACCCACGCCGCAGCCAGCGGCGCTGCCCGCGCTCTCGCGCCCCGCCGCCCCGCACCCCGTCCCCTCCTCCTCTCCCCCGCGCGCCCCTCCTCGGCCCCGCGCCCCTCCTCGGCCCCGCCGCCCCCCCCCCCTGTCCCTCTCCCCGTCCCTTCCTCTCCCCGCCGCCGCCCCCCCCCCCCTCCTCTCCTCCCGGCGCCACCCCTCCTCGCCTCCTCGGCCCCACCGCCGCCGCCCCACCCCGTCCCTCTCCCCGTCCCCTTCCTCTCCCCCGCGCCGCCCCTCCCCCTCCTCCCGCGCCCCTCCTCTCCCGCGCGCCGGCGCCTCTCTCGACCGGCCCGCGGCGCCTCCTCGACCCGGCCGCCGGCGCCTCTCCCGCGCCGGCGCCTCTCTCGACCGGATCCGCTCGGCCACGGCTCCCCCGCCTCTCCCCCGCCGCCGGCGCCTCTCCTCGACCCGGCCCGCCGGCGCCCCTCCTCGACTCGGCCCGCCGGCGCCTCTCCCCCACCGCCGGCGCCCCTCCTCGACCCGGATCCGGCTCGACCACGGCTCCCCCGCGCGCTCCGCCAGCAGGTACTCCCCCGGGGTCCGTCCCCCCTCCTCTCCCCCTCCCGAGCCTACACGAGCCTCTCGAGCTTGTTCGAGCTGAGCTCGAGCCCAGCTTGAAGCTAGACGGTAATCTCAAGCTCGCTCGAGTTCAGCTCGAGTTTCTACCGAGCTCGGGCCGAGTCAGGTCAAGCTCGCTCGAGCTCAGCTCGTTTACAGCCCTAGTTCTTAGGAGCCTCCATTAATAGAAACGGAAATTATAAATTCCTTAGTAAGACCATGAGCATAAAGCCGCACAAGGAATTAAGGACCGCACTTTGGAAAAACATGCAATTTGATGTAATTGTGGCAAAGCTGGATGAATGTTTTGTTTGCTTTGATTTTAAAGGATGGGTGGGCATCCTATTATCATAAAGTTGACTAGTAGTTTAACTGCTTATTCCATAAATAGTCATCTGAATGTGTCAATCCCCATTTCCCTTCTGATTGCAACATCAAGCGTACCTTAATCTCAAGTGTATCCCTGTGAGAATAATAGCATTCGGAATAAGGATGGCTTATGACTTTTTTTACTATAGCTGGCTATTTTTTACTGTAGCTAAGTTGACTTATTAAGTATAATTAAATTTAAAATTTTTTTAAAAAATATGTTATCTCATCATGAACAATGTAAAGGAATATGGAAAAAATAAAACAGAAAAAAATAAAAAATAAAACAGAAAAAACAAAAGTAAAAAAAATCGCTGGCGTCTGCCGCCCATCGCAGACGGCAGCGAAGCCGAGCGGGGCCTAAATGAATCCTTAATACGGAAATCCAACACTCGTGCAGAGATAGTTTGCTCCAGTGGCAAGGGGAGACAACACAACAGCAGTCTTAGTGAACAAGTTGAAGCAGCAGTTGGGGATGACAACAATGCCCATCAGTCGAAGGCTCTTGCTAACGCAGAAACCAAAAAGGTAAATAACTAAAGCAAAGGTAAAACAGCACAGGGGGATCAGAACACCAGCTACCTTCCTATATCCAAACCAGAATAAAGAGTTAAAATAAAAAAAATCAAATGGTTGAGAACAGCCGTACAGCTTTATAAGCACCATAACTACAAGATTGTTCATGTTATGTATGAGGAATTGTTTGTGTAATAGACACTGGTATAAATTTATGAGAATGTAACGGCCTATGAACCCTGTGGGAGACGTAGTTTAGGATTACATTTCTTTTTTTTCTTCACCAAAAAAGATAATTTCCATGCTTTAGTGTCCCAACTAGCATGAAAATTTGTAGCTTTTACCTTTTTGTTAATTAATTTGAGTGTTTCTTAATTGCTTGCTTTTATGCATGTATGGGATCAAAAGAAGCCAGAATAGTGTCAATAGCCAACTTACATTCAGAACGCCTCCCACTCCACAGGAAATTGATTTGCTCAAGATATGTGCCTGCTCAAGATCCTAAAAATTTTGTGAACCCTCTTATCAAACTCTTCGTACTTAACTTCAGCTACCTTAAGTTTCTTAGATACAAGAGGCTATTTCGATGGATTGTAGCTTCCTTTTGTTTCCACCCAATTGTTGGGCACCTGTATCAAAATAATACTATCTAAAATCAATCAACCATGCATGATAGCCTCAATAAGATAAAAGTTATGAGACCTACAAAACATATACCTAGCGAAGCTGAAGATTGTGCTTCTCTAGAACCAATGCTTAACCAGAGATGCGCGCAAACCAAATATGCAAGGCAAAGTGTGAAGAACAAGGACAAGGATCCACAACCTCCGGAGCATATGCTACAGAGTACAGACAGACTTCATGTGTTCCACGCAAAGTTCTGAACACAGTATGCAACATTGGGACAAGAAACCCAATCCTTCCAAACCTGCAACGCAAAGTTCTGAACACAGTATGCAACGTTTGGCTGCAACACAAACTTGTTTGCTGAACAATTAAGTTCTCTGCCCTTGCAAGCTGCAAGTCACGGAGGTCTCAAACTCTCAATTGTATACACTACACGGTGCCCTGCGTCAGCTCAGCCCAACGGACTAGAAATTAGAAGACCCGACCCAATCCTCGCATGACTGGATGGCTGTGGTACAATACTTCCAAAGAAAGAAAAAAAAAAGATGTTGAAACTACACAGGATCCTTATGTAACAAGATGGCAGCTAATCCACCTCAATTTCAATACCTCACAAAGTTGAAGAGTAAGCTTCTCTAGAACAGGTGTATTGTTGGGAGAGTGGCCCCCACCTTCAACCATTCGACTTACTGGGCCAAAAGGCCCATTAACCATGTGAAATGACATTGGTACCCCAAGCATGATGAGCCCTAGCAAGGGCATTCTTGTAATCTGGCCTTCAGATCATGTATATATAACCCTATGTAAGGAATGAGCAAGGCAGATTAGTATTTCCCATTAGCCACCCCACTTGCAGTGTGTATCAAGACTCTAGGTAGCCTCTAGCGATCTCCTAGGGCCCCCTGCTTACTGTTTGGCTTGTAGCCATAACAGTTTGTGCCATTCGTGGGGTTTGGTGTGCAAGCCACAAGCTTGAACGAAAAATGGCACCGAAGAAAGTGGTGACGACGGCCAAGCAAAAGAAAAGCACCACGGCGGCGACCACCGAGGTCGAGACACGAGGGGCGGTCAAGGGCCTCCCCATCCCCACGGCAGTAACACCTCGGCGTCACCAGCGGTGAGCAGCGAACGGCGACGCGAGGAGCCCGTTGACCGGAGGGCTCAGTGACAGTGGCCCTGGCAACACTATAGACACCCACGTCGGCACGTCCATCGACCATGACACCTGCACCAGCGTGTCTGTTGACCCCAACACCCGCGCCGGCACATTCGACGATCCAACGTCCATGCTGTCATCACCAACAACCCCTCCACACGCACCGGCATCCCCATTGACCCCATCACTCTTGCCGTTAGCATGCAGCAATCAGAGGGCTCCGTGGTGGCGGTCCTTGGAATGCTGCAGCGCTAACTGGTAGATCTATGGAGCACCATGCGGGGATACAAGAAGCTCGGAGTCAACAAACACCCGCATCGATGGTGTGGAGGTCGTCGCGGAAAGGGTGGCTAGCTGCAAAGCCCATGACGGGGTGTGTAGCACCATCCAGCGAGTAGACCCGGAGTCTCCTTTGTCCGATGGCCTACAACAATGTGCATGGCCGGAGGACTTCAAGATGCTCATAGTGAAACCGTATAAGGGCGACATAGACCCCCGCGAATTTTTGTATGTCTTTGAAATGACTCGACGAAGGCTAAGGGGGTGATCGGAATAGCGATGGCTTTTGGCTTTTGGCTGAAAAAACACTGTAGCTGAGTTAGTGGATAGTGTAGTGAATAGTGAAAAAAAGCTAAAACTAGAAGCTGAAACCGAAAAAAGCCGAAACGATCACCCCCTAAGGAGCTGCCGCTCGCCCTTCAATGGATAACGCTCTTCTGGTTCTTTACAATTACACCTGGCTCCATGTACGCATAGGAAGAAAAAGACTTGAAGAAAAAGGGCAGAGGTCCCTGTTCCTAGTTTTCACATATTTGGATTCCTTGGAACCACAAGAATTCTTAGAATGGGATTTACAATTTTGGTTGAGTGAAGGAAACAGGCGAAAAGTGCGAGCTGGCAGTTAAATTTTTTTGAAATTTCTCATCATTTCATATCAGCATATTTCGTAGTATGGTTGTGTGAACAAGATGATAATCATCTGCCAGCCCGATCATGATGACATTTGAGATCCTATAATCTATATTATAGGCGTCGTTGCGAAATGAAATGACCTTTCTTGGTCTTCAGCGAGAAGCATGTGATACCTTTAACATATTCATAAAACTGCAAGTGGACCTCGATTCTTTGCCTCCCTGAGCGGCTAGGCCTCGATTTGGCTCAAATTACAAAACTGCAAGTGGACGTCTTGGAACTGCAGAATGCACATGCCCAGATGCCCTCACATGGCTTGCCGGTGAAGGTATTTGTTTAATTACTACAAGAAGAACACAAAAGGTGGGAGTACAAGTTAATGAGACATTAACACGTTGGCCCACTTGCCTGGTGGGAGTACAAAAAAGTTGCACGTTACTAGAAAAAGGGAGAAATAATGCCTTTAGCAGGGTGACTAGCTAGTCCAAACAGTTCATCTTGCAGAAGTACTACTACACAGTACCAAAAAAGTACATGTAATGAGTGTCGTCAAATCAGGTCCGGTTACATCTAAGTAGGCAATATAACCCATTCTAAGATCCATTTCTATGAGCTTCAGCAGACAGTCTCATTCTTGCAAACCCAAGCCACAGACTTATGGACAATCAAGAACTGGCTGATCCATCCTGATACTTGCGCCTCTCGAAGCTGAAGCATGTACAAACATGAAAAAGCATAGTAAATTCTGAGTGGTCCTATGTGATTACAAACAGAACTACTCAATTGCTTGAGAAGGGACTATGCATTGGAGCAACTTCCGTTACTATAGGTAACAAGCTCACCTTGGTCAACATACCACTCAGAGCTTATTTTGGCAAAACTAGATGTATCTATTATTATTAACAAGAAGTTCGGCAGAATTTTTGATATCTGATACGTAGCCTTGCGGGTAACATGACATGCATCAGGCCATTTTCCTTGACACAAAGTAAATATAAAACCTTTATGCATCTACAATGCCCCGTTGCTTTCGCTATATTTCATTGGATAGGAGGCGCCAGCCAACTACATAAAACTATTCTTTGCCTCCCTAAGCGGCTGGACCTCGATTTGGCTCAAATTACATAACTGCAAGTGGACGTCTTGGAACTGCAAACTTCAGAATACACATGCCCAGATGCCCTCACATGGCATTAATCCTCACATGGCATTAATTACTACCTCTGGTCTGATTTTCATTTTTCCTCCAAGGCACTAGCTCAGACGGCCATTCTTCTCCACTCTGCAGTTGTGTTTCTCTGAGTTACTGCGCGTGCGTTCTTGTGAGCTCTGAGTGCTCCAATGGCTGAGCTGATGATCGGGCCGCTTGTCTCACTGGTGAAGGAGAAGGCGTCCAGCGACGTCCTGAAGCAGTATAAGATGATGGAGGGCATGGACGAGCAGCATGAGATCCTCAAGCGCAGGCTGCCACTCATCCTCGGTGTCATCACTGACGCCGAGGAGCAGGCGTGCTACAAACAAGAGGCCAAAGGCTGGCTTGAGGCGCTCAAGAAGGTGGCATACGAGGCGAATGACGCCTTCGATGAGTTCGAGTACGAGGCACTCCGCCGCGACGCCAGGAAGGATGGGCACTACGTCAAGCTCGGCGTCGTGGATGCAGTAAAACTCTTTCCTTCTCACAACCGTATTGCATTCCGTTATAGGATGGGCAACAAGCTTTGCAAGATTGTGCAGCGTATTGAGGTCCTTGTCAAAGATATGAATGATTTTGGGTTCAGAAACCGCCCTCAACCACAGGTGTTACAGGATGGGCAACAAGCTCCGCAAGACTGGAGGCAGAAGGATCCCAACATCTTCGACCCTACCGAGATTGCCAAAACATCAAGAGCCAAAGATAATAAGAAGGTTGTTGATATATTGATTGGTCAAGCTAGCAACGCAGATCTCACGGTTGTTCCCATCGTTGGAATGGGGGGGCTCGGCAAGACTACCTTAGCCCAGCTTGTTTACAATGACCCTCAAGTTCAGAAGCACTTTCAGCTGCAGCTCTGGGTGTGTGTATCTGACAACTTTGATGTGGATTCCCTGGCTAGAAGTATAGTTGAAGCAGCACCTATCAAAGAGAAGAACGATACGGAATCACCTCCACTGGATCGCCTTCAAAAAGTAGTGAGCGCACAGAGATACCTCCTTGTATTGGATGACGTCTGGAAAATTGGGATCACCTTCTACGATAAGTGGGAGAAGCTAAAGGCCCGCCTTCAACATGGTGGCATTGGTAGTGCAGTGCTAACAACAACTCGTGATAAAAGAGTGGCTCGAGCAATGGGTACAGTTGAAGCCTATAACCTCACAGCTTTGGAGAATATCTTTGTAGAGGAACTTATCAAGACAAGAGCATTCAGTGTGCAAAAGGAAAAGCCTGAGCTAGTGGAGATGGTTGGTGAGATTGCGGAGAGATGTGTTGGCTCCCCTTTAGCCGCAACAGCACTGGGCTCTGTACTGCGTACCAAGACCAGCGTGGAAGAATGGAGGGCTGTGTTAACAAAAAGCACCATCTGCGATGAGGAGACTGGAATTTTACCGATACTCAAGCTCAGCTACGATGACTTGCCGTCACACATGAAACAGTGCTTTGCTTTCTGTGCTGTGTTTCCCAAGGATTATGAGATAGATGTTGACAAGATGATCAAAATATGGATGGCAAATGGCTTTATCCCAGCGCAGAAGGAACTTCGTCCTGAAACCATTGGGAGACGTATATTCGATGAGCTGGCCTCAAGGTCATTCTTTCAGAATGTGAAGCAAGTCCCAGTTAACACATATGAAAGCATACAGGGATATTGTTGTAGAATTACATGTAAAATCCATGATCTTATGCATGATGTTGCACAGTCCGTTATGCAAAAGGAATGTGTCACCATAGCTGAGGAACCTAGTCAAACGGAGTTGTTTCCAAGTATTGCTCGCCATTTGTTTTTGCCATGCAAAAATCCACAAACTCTTTTGAATGATTCTCTGAAGAAAACATCTCCAGCTATCCAAACACTGCTATGTGAAAAGGGTGTAGATGGTTCATTGCAGCATCGATCAAAGTATAGCTCAGTGAGAGCACTACGACTCAATCAACATAGGAAGACATTCCTACTGAAACCAAAGCACTTGCATCACCTTAGGTATCTTGATCTTTCATATAGTCAAATCGAAGCACTTCCTGAAGATATAAGCATTCTATATAACCTACAAACGTTGAACCTTTCTGGCTGCGATCGTCTTTGTCGACTTCCAAGGCAAATGAAGTACATGAATGCCCTCCATCACCTCAGCACTGATGGATGCAGCAATTTGAAGTGCATGCCACCAGACCTTAGACGACTCACTTCCCTACAGACACTTACATGTTTTGTAGTGGGTACTGGCTCTGATTGCAGTAATCTTGGAGAGCTGCAGCACTTAAACCTTTGTGGTCGACTAGAGCTAAGACAGCTAGAAAATGTGATAGAAGAAGATGCAAAAGTGGCAAACCTCGGAAATAAGGAGGGACTCACAGAACTGACATTATCATGGACAATGAATAAGCCTCTGGAGGAGGAAGAGCGCTATCATACGGTGCTGCAGGGTCTCAAACCTCATGATGTGCTGCAGGCTCTAAAGATATATTCCTATCGAGGGACCACTTTTCCAATATGGATGGGTATGCTGCAAAACGTGGTTGAGCTTCATTTGTGTGGCTGCGAGAAGCTCCAGCAGCTTCCTCCACTGTGGCAGCTACCAGAACTACGACTTCTTATTTTGCGTGACTTGAAAAAAATAAAATTCTTATGCAGCAGTGATGCATCCTTTACATTTCCCAAACTGAAGGAGGTTAAGCTAATATGTCTGCCGGATTTCGAGAGATGGTGGGAAATAGATGGGAGGCAAGGAGAACAGATAATGTTTCCTCAACTTGAGAATTTGTTTATCCAGATGTGCGAAAAGCTAACGGAATTACCGGAGGCACCACTGCTACTTGGAGACCATACAAGTTTCAGTTCGGCATTTCCAGAATTGAAGGTAATCAAGTTAGGCAATTTAAAGAGTCTAAAGGGCTGGGGGGTGACGGAAGCAACAGATGGTGAACAACCCACCTTTCCCAACCTTGAGGATGCTAGTATTAGGGAATGCCCAGAGCTAACAAGTTTTCCTGAAGCACCGAAGCTCAGTGCATTAGACATATATGATAGTGGTGACCAGCAGACTTGTCTACGGGCAGCTAGATATGCTATGACTTCATTGTCCAGTTTGGAATTGTCATACCATGGCTCGGAAATAGAACTGCCGGCTGACCTGGCAGATGGCAAGGAGAAACAGAACTACAAATCCCCTCTGTCAATCATGAAGTTAGATGGGTGCAACTTCTTGTTCCGCTCAGGTGCGCTAGCGCTATGGAAATGTTTTGTACAGCTTCAAGATTTGGAAATTTGGAGCTGCGATGGGCTCGTCCACTGGCCAGAGAAAGAGTTCCAAAGCTTGGTATCCTTGAGGACATTAGATATTCGTGCGTGCAAGGAACTGACTGGATACGCACAACCTCCTGACCAATCAGCATCAGAAAGGAGTCAACTCCTGCCATGTCTCCAGTCTCTATCTATATGGCGATGTGAAAGTTTGGTGGAGGTCTTCGACGTGGCCGCATCTCTCAAAGAAATGTGGATTAGGGGTTGCCCTAAGCTTGAGTTGAAATTTGGGAAGCGGGAAGAGTCAGCAGTAATAATAGATCAAGTTGAAGAGTCAGCAGTAATTCAATGTAGCACTGACATCTTGCCCCCCACGGCTGTACCAAAGCTGTCGCCATCACCCACGGAGCTTTTCCTTCCATGCCTGGAATTTCTAGTACTAGACGGCTGTGATAGCATTTCAGAGCTTCTCAACCTTCCCTCGACCCTCACGCGCATCGATATTTTTCGGTGCCGTAACACTGAGATCCTATCAGGCCAGCTGGATGCCCTACAATGCCTAATAATTGTGGACTGTGATAGGCTGAGATCACTGGAATCTTGCTCGGGGGGGCTCCCATCGTTGAAAACCCTGCGCCTTCGTGATTGCCGTTGCCTGGCGGCCATACCAAATGGGCCACAAGCATACACGTCCCTTCAATACCTTGTCATTTTTGACTGCCCTGGTATAAAGTCACTCCCTACATGCCTGCAACAACGACTGAAGAGCCTTGAGCAGAAATATATAGATCCTCGTTTTGAAGGTACCCTGCAACAAACCCATGCATCCTTTCGTTTCTACTCCATCGGTTCCTAAATACATGTTATTCCCCCTTCCAAATTTTTTTAAAAATACATATCATTCTATGATTCCGAGATAGCTTGTTACTATTTTTCCTTTGCACAACCATACCTATTTCTAAGATCATTTACTATTATAGACTAGAGCAACACACTAAGATCATTTACTATTATGCATTCTTTTTATTCCAAAAAAAAAGAAGGAACTAAGCCAAGCGCAATGGACCAAGCATACTAGTGTCACGTATGAATTCTGTATAAAGTATGCCTTCTGATTTGGTACAAATTTTCTAGTTGAAAAACCATATATCTCGTAATAAAATTTGGTACTAATTTTCTTGTTGCAAAATCATATAGCTCGTAATAAAACTCGTCAATTCAGTGGTAAGAATAAAGTTTTGATTTGGTCAAAGATAGGAGCATTTTGGTTCTTAAACTCGGGGCTTTGGCAATTCTAGTAGCATTCGGATGGATCATTTTGGACCATCAATTTCACCCCTGGTTGAAAAGCAGCTCTTAGTGTAGTTCTAATAAAATCCGATTGAACGGACTTGTTTAGTTCTAAAATGTACCACAATGCAAACCTAGATGACTTGTTTGTTTAGTTCTAAACTTTCTTACATAAAGAATGGCTTTTTTTCAACCTTCATGGTCATTAATTGTGGCATACGCTACGATAAAGATTCTGTAGTTAATTCTGTTGTATTACACATTGTTTTGCACATATAAATTCTAACATCATTTATGATTCAGGGCCTAGGCTATCAAAACCGAAGACTTGGAAATATGCCATTAATAGAGACTGGTGAGGTAGAAATAGCAGAAGTCCCGAGCAAAGTTATCACCAAGGTTTGTAATAGCAACGAGTCTCTGAATCCTGTCATTTTGTAAGGATAAGCTAGTAGGTTGGTTTCAGATTATGCTCCTCGTGCTGACAACATGTGCCTTCACTGTAGAATTATTGTTTCCAGACTTGCAAATGCTGGATTGTTGTGACTTGGAGAAGAATTTACTACTTAACCTTCCTGAAGATAATCTCCACAACATCGTCATTTGATCGAATACTTCAATTGCAAGAGCTAATACGACTAAGAAGCTGAAAAGCCTCGAGTTCCAACGAAAACAAGTCCCAAATTCTAAGCTGAAGAATCAATTTTCTTCCCTTTTCTTTTGAAGTATGTTGTGTTTCAAACTCGTTTGTGCTCCTGTATAAGAGAAGATGCCTAGCACTTTCTGGTGACACAATTGTCCACTTGACTGCATATGATACTACTTCTCACAGATCAACATTTGAGCTGTTAATCCATGAGCTGTTTTAGCCTGCTTGGCACAGAAACTGCCAAGCTGTTCCTTCATCGGAGACTCTAATGGGGAGCTGTAACTTATCCTGCAAGTCTCTGCATATATTATGCGCGTGAGATCCGCCGCTTCTCCTCGCGAGCTCTCTTCCTTGCCCCTCCTCCCTTCGGGTAGCCCTACACCTCCACCGAGACAGCGATCACTTCTTTCCTGCAGTGCAGCTGGTCAGGCGGCAGCGGATCTGGCCAAGATCGACATGATACGTTGTGGTAGCTTCTCGGCCATCCTCCCGTTCCCCATGAGAGCTCCCTCTCCTTCCTCCCATCCGCGATGGATCTATGCTTGCCGTCGCCACCCTCTTGTGCTCGCTGCTCCCTCCTCCCCTTCACGTCTCCTAGTGCCACAACTACCGCCTTCCTAAAGTGCAGTGGATCGGTGAGCTCGTTGTCTTGCTCTCACCGCCACCGCCACTTTTGTCGAGGTCTCCGAATTTGGAGTAGATTGAGGTGGATCAGGGTTCAAAATTTTGGCAAAATTTCTTATTTTTCATCCATCTCAGTACCCTCCGAAATAACGTAAATCCGGTCAAATAAATTCATTTGAATTTGAATTTATACCCGGCTACAAATACAGCCTAAAATTTGACCAAATTTCGGTAAAGAATTCAAATGTGTTTGAATATTTCGTTCGAATTTTGAAACGAAAATAACGAAATTTCGTCCAATTCGTTGCACACGTACATCAATCTAAGGTTGGATCAAGATGAATGAACCTCGGCAAAGTAGATCAATGATGTACAAATGCTTGATATTCACGGAGGAAATATGTACTTGTTCGGTAGAATTTTTTTTTTGGCCTCGTCTAATCCTTGACTTATAGAGGCGCATTTATAAATATGTGTACAAAGGCAGGGGAAAGTCCAATCATTGGACGCCCATTTCTAAAATTTCTTGTGTATGGTTTAATAGCAGTAGGTTTTCTGTTGAAGTTGCTGCGGTAAATTATTTTTTTATGGGAAACGGTAAATTAGCCTGCCACTAAATATTACTCTTTCCGGTTCAAATAAATCGTTTTTGGAATACGAATGGTCAAACTTTAAAACTTTAGCTATCGATATCTTTTTAAATATTTAAATATAAAAATCATATATCTTAAAAAACACTTTCATAATATTATAATTTTATTGAGTTTTACAAATATATTATAATGGTAATTAGTGGTCAAAGTTATATTTTAGAGACTGTGTCGATATCTAAAACAACTGTTTTTGTGAACTGGATTTAGTACCAATGAAATTCTCTCTGGCCGATTGTGCGTAGCAACACTGGCACCTGATGCACGGTCATTTTGCTTGAAATTGGGATTAATCGCAATGTTACTATTACAAAGCGAACAGTCGGTTCGATACATATGAGAAGAGAACTAGAGGAGTGATCTGCAAGTTGTAAACACAGAACGCAACATTGGGATCAGAAATCTTTTGCTCGACCGCTTGGCTGAAACTTATTAGTTTTCTGAACATTTTAAGCTCTTTGCTCCGGACCGTCCACCGACAGGTTCAGGCACGCGAGCCAGTCGACGTAGTGCGCCGCACTGAAGCATGACGGTGCCGGTATTTATATTCCATAATGCCTTTTTCTAGGCATTTCTAATCTTAATGTATCCGATACTACTGTAGTGTAAAGTACGATACTACCGTTGCACGATAGTACCGTACATTTGTTGGTAGTAGCTTTTTTCTAGAACTGATATTTTTTAGCTCCCCTATTTTTCTTGTGAGTGGTATGACTGCGCCTTGTGAGAGCGGCATGAACGAGTTTAGGTTAACGTCTAGTTTTCTTTCGATTTAATGCATAGTAAGTAGCCGTTGAACAACAGGCCGGTCCTACTGACCATACATTGCTGGTATTACTGCTCCCGGCTGAAAGTTGGGGGATTTCGTCCCCCAATGACTACATTTGTGGTTAGGGGCTATCAATACCCCCTCTCCTACAACAAGGGTACTCTCTTAGAATCCAATTGAATAATCTTGAGTCCTTGCCATCCTCTCTTCAACTCTAGAGTATTTAGTTCATCTTTCAAGATTGTTAAGAGCATTTAAATGCATTACATCTATCGTTTGAGCTTTGTGGCACTTGAGTAGCTTCAAGTGATTGTTATCAACTTGTTGCTCTTGAAGATTGCTACCTCGTAGACAGTTTGAAGGCAAGTGAGCTAGTGATCTCTTTAAGAAGTTGTGAAAAGATCCGGTTTGGTGTGAAGGTTAGAGTTTACTTATCTAGAGTGGGAAAGAGCTACTCTAGTAGATTGAGAAAGGCTCATTTCCGCACAGAGCTAGTTTGATTCATTCAAGCTCCCTTGGTGTAGATTACAGGAGACTGACAAGTTTTCGAGACTACAAGTCTCTTGTGGTTTACTTTCTAACTCTTTAATTTGTGCATTTATCTTCCTAGAAATTATATTGATTACCTGTCGCACTAGGTTTGCAAGAATTGTTTAGGTTTTGGTTGTTAGTGCATTTAGTAACACTTCGATTATTTAGGCTTTGAATTATGCAAAAACAAATTTTAGTTCATACTTGCTCAAAAACCAAATTGTAGCCAAAAGATTTTAAAAACATCATATTTACCCCCTCTAATCGAATCCTTGTTCCTATACCCTCCACCACGCATCGTGCAAGCGTTGCTGCCTTCTCCTCCACCAGTGCGACAAGTCTCCTCTATGAGACTATGACCCTTTGCACCCCACCCAGCACTGCCCTACCCTTCACACCTGACGTCGTGGACGCCGCCTCGACCACAGCACATGTGGTTACCTTGGCCTCCATTGTGTTGCCCTAGTCGCCAGCGTCGGGGGTTGGAGTCGAGTAGGAGGTGGAGGTGAGTACGTGGCACAACCATGGATGAGGGAGGAGAAGACGAGTTGGGAGGAGGAAGAAGAGGTAGGGGTAACATGGTCAATCTGCACCCATAAAGTGGGAAATCCTAGAGAAATAGATGAACCTAGTGGCAAATAAACAATTACGATGGGAAGAGTGGCAAATCATAGAGTGCCAATCTAATAAGTGGCATATAAACCAATTTCTCCTACTAGATGAGGGTGTGGCGGTCAATTAGGTTTAGTTGCATGAATCTCAATGTAATTGTGTGGTCGAAAATATATCTTGATGTGTCTTTACTCCTTTAGGGTGGGTTTGATTCGACTTTGAGCCAGCCTTGATTTGTACAGATTATAGTAATTAGTTTTTAAATAATACGTTTTTTAAGGTGTGGTTAACAGGAAGATTGTAGTAAAAAGTGTACTGAGTTTAATTGTACCGGCTAAAATCACATGTAACTATTTTTCTCTATATATTATCTCTCATGAACAATTAAAATTAAAAAATTTAAGATATAAACTACATCCCAAAAAATTTCACCCTTAGAAAAATCCACTTGGTGGTCACGGTGGTTTCACCATCTACTCCTTGAAGATCTTATGTGCATGGATATATGTGCGCATATGTACGTGTCTTTCATAATTTCGTATGAACAATGGGATCATCTACACAGATGTGTATGCATGCGACTTCTAACATGTTTGGCTTGCTTACAGGAAGTGATTTATTTATTCAATTTCCAAATGTATGGTTAATTATTATGGTCGACGGATTTCATATGTTTGTTTTAGCATGTGGATTCAATGAAAATTTCGAATCTCATGGGCAATCAACTCATGGATGTAAGAAAACTCATAATAGTTTGCTTTTAGAGTTTAGAATTTATGATTTTAATTATTTGATATCTGTTGCAACGTATGCGCATTTGAGAAAACAAGTAGGAGGTTCCGTTGGGCCTAAGGTCTAGTTTGGTTTGTGTGAGATTTGGATGGATTTGATCTATTAGGATGCAAGGGCACTTTGGTCAGTTCCAGTAAGGGAAATCAAGGGCTAGAAAATCCCTTTTTTCCTGAAAAAAGAAGAGTGATATTTTACCATCGTAACATATTTTCTAGTGTCATTTTGCTAAGGCCTTCTTGGCATTTCATGAAAGACACAGAATGTCACAAACACTAATCTTTCCGGTCCAAGTAGTCTACGTGGCACATCAATCGTATGGCTAAATGCAAGAGTTTTGACTACCAATGACAAATCTAACTGAGTTGTGCTATGTTCCCGAATCATTAAAGGACAGGTGCCTTAGCAAGGTTTCTCTAAAAAAACACGCTAGCAAGGTTATCAGTTGAGATAACGGAGGTCATCCTGCAAACGACACAGGAACCAACAGAGAGTAAGTCATAGATGAGTATATGACAGTAATTATATGAGCTCCAACAACATCTAGGTGACATCGAAACATATCGAAGGCGGCAACCTCACGGCTGCAAACTTAAGCCTAAGCCATAGATTTCTGAGTAAACAAGAAATAGTCGGTCCATCAGCAGTCCAAATCTTGTTACCTGATCTCTCAAAACTGAAACCTGCCCAAAAACGAAAAATATGATATTACAAATCCAGAGGGGATATCATTGTGAAAAATGTGAATTTCATTGGCTGATATGCAAATTAGAAACAAAGGAATGTATTTTCTAAAGTGAAATGGAAGTTCAATCGGACCAATCACCATGCAACTTCATCTTGTATTGCAGAGTTCGACTGATGTATTACTATTAACATGGAGATAGTTCAACCATAGTTTTGATTAATTTGCCGAATGTAGACTCTAAAGTTTGACTTGGCCATTTCCTCCGTACTCCCTCCCTAGTTGCCAGTCCCCTGACTGACCTTAAACTGGGCTCAAGTTATAAGATATCTTCTTATGAAGATAAAAGATCCCTAGTAAAGCATTCCCGCCTTTAATGCTGAAAATTTCTACAATTTTTCCATGATTAGTATGGAGTTTCTAGAGAGCCTGTAATCCGATGTTAATAAGTAGCATACTAGTACCAGTAAGTACTAGGTAATGCTAGTAATGCATACAATTCAAAATACTGAAAATAAATATGAGTGTACATCTTTATAATTTTATCAGATGTAGACCATAGAAAAAAAGAATGTACATCGTAATTCAAATCAAACATCTTTATATGGATTCCTGGATCATATTTGCATGCCAACAGACCCGATGTATAACATAAGTTTATCGTAAAGTGTTGGGGATTTCTATCTTTGAACGAACTTGAACCACTCTAACAATTACTTATCAACTTATTTTGAGAGGTTTTCATCGCTCGGTTTGATTATAAATAAAGGTAAACAGCAGAAAGGTTGAAAAGTGTGAAGTAACTTACAGTGAAACCATACATTCTAAATCTTTTGGACATTAATTTGCTCAAGGCATATGCTGCAGGAACTCAAGATATTCAACAAACTGTGAACCCTTTCATCAATCATTTGACATTTAACTTCGACTATCTTAAGTTGCTTCAATGTAAGTAGTTGTTCCATTAGATTGCTGCCTTCCATTTCCATTGCAGGTTTGGGTCTCTGTAGCAAAAAATACACCTTAAAAGAGCAATAATGCATCATAGTTATATAAAGGTAACACCCATCATAGAAGATATATATATGAGATGTGCTTCAATGCTTTCCTCTCTAATAAGAGTAGCACTAATCTCAAAGCAAATGATGAGGTAAGTAACATCTATCCACCATTCGTCATGCTTTAAAAATTGTGCAAATCACTATTGAGGAAAGCATTGAAGCACCTATACCTTACTGAGTTGAAGAGTGAGTTTCTCTAGAATTAGTGTGTGTTGGAGAAAGCAAAGTAGTGCACCGAGGTCAGCAACCAAACACCAGTCATTCAGTAACAGAGATTTTAACTTACTAAATGTAGGGCAATATCTCAGGTCCCTTTTGAGTGTAACATGTACAAAGTGCAAATGAGTAAGAACAGTTCATAATTTAATTCATCGTACAAGATGAAATGATAATGGAGTGGATATGAAATTTAGGCATGCAAGCTGAAATGAATTGTAAGAATACCATTCCAGAGGAAGCTATCAATTCCAAATATGTAGCGCTCGACAGACCTCCAAGGAGCACAGATACATCGTTTCTACAATCATTATCCCAATATATCAAACACATGCTACAAGTACAATCTCCAGAGCTACCTTTATCACAGAAATCACAGTAATCCTCATTGTTGTGGCCAAGCTTGACAGATGCGGTTTGTAGCAGTAGCATGCTTTCAAGAATAGGAGTTACACCGACGTAATCATCTAGTTGCAGTGAAACAAGACTTGGAGCAGAGACATGAGTTGGTAGTAATCGCCAACAAAGCTCACAGCCCGTGATGCTAAGATGTTTTAAGGATTGGGACAAGATCTTATCGGCAGAGATGACGCAATTAGTGAACTTTAGATCCTCCAACACCGGGCAGCTTGAAAAATGAAGTAAGTTTTCTTCCAAGAGGACACCATCGAGCTCTAATCTCGTCAGGTGCCGGGAGACGAGAGGCTGGTCGGCCAGTTCGACGCGTCGGTCAGTATAGAGATGGACCTGGAGCACCCGGACATGGCACATCAAAGCGTGCCGGATCCAGAGGTCGACGCGCGCGTCGTCCAGCTGCAAGAACCCGCGGAGATCGACCTCGAACTCGTCAAGAGCGGAGCCGCGGTCGCGGAGCAGCAGCAGCCGGTCCACAAACTCGTTCAGCTCCTCGACGCTCCCGAACGCCTCGACGTCAGCGATGCGCAGGCGAGGGATGGGCCTCCAGAGGTGGCGCCAGCGCCAGGCGAGCACGCACGTCCGCACGGCTTCCCGCGCCGGCAGGAAGCCGAGAACGTGCTGAATTACGGCATCCGGTAGCGCTCCGATCAGGTCCCGCCGCTCGCCCCGGTGAGCCATTCCGTCGAACAGGTGGCGGGCGTCGGTGCTGCGGCACAAGAAGACGAACGGCTAGGTAAGGGAGGAGACAATGGGGAAGAGAAAGGCGAAGTTCTCACTGCACTACCACCTCTCCGCGCGCAGCTTCGACCGCGCCGTCGGCAACGAGAGATCGGAGGAAGAAGACGATTGCCTCTAGTCTCTCGCTCGGCACACGATTTACAACGGCCTTGCCTGCTTTGAGTTCTGCTGCCACTGGGCCAAGAGATAAAGGGCCCACTTCTACAGACTTATAGAGAGAGACCCCTTTCCTTCCCTTTCTTTTCCTTTCCCCTTCCGGCGCCCACCATAGTTCGACGGCATGCCTCACATGAGCAGGACCAAGAAAGAGTCCATGTCCAGCATGAAGGACCAATTCAGCGCCCACCGGACGGCATCCTCCAGCACGTCGCTCGCCCGGCGGATGAAGCGGTGCGGACAAGCGTGCTCGCCCGGCGCTGGCGCCACCTCTGGAAGTCCATGCGTCGCCTACGCATCATCTCCTCCGACCCCGAGTTGGTGAACTGCCTGCTGCTCCAACGAGAGCCCGGCTTGGCTCTATAGATGAGGTCGAGTTCGCAGGTTATTCAATCATGGATGCCGACGCCGACGATACATACGTCAACATTTGGATCGGACATGCTCTGTTGTGCCATGCTCGGGTGCTCACTGGTGATCTCCATTACGAGTTCACCATTACACTGGACGACCCTCCTCTGGTCTCCTAGTATTTGAGAAGATTGGAGCTTAGTGATATACATTGCAACATGGGATGGGACATAACTATTTTTCTAAATGTAAATATAGCAGTTTTACTCAAAGTAAGTATACAAAATAATTGTAATGAAAACAACATAGTATTTGAAAACATAGCAGTAACATGGTGAAGGGGGCTTGCTTGCATTACTTGTTGAACTCTTGGTCTTGCTCCGGATCAACTTTATATGATCCTGGTTCGTCGGTATCTAAACGAGTAAAGCTAAGAAATACAAATAAACACCAAAGAAAATCCAATGGAGACCAAAATTTATATGATTAGTACCGGAAGAAAGAGCATGATTTTAGAAAAAAATTAGAAACAAGAATCACGTTAAATAGAGTTCGTATGTATGAGCGAGAATAAACGATCAGAAGTTTTGCTGGGAGAGAAAATCCCGGAAAGCAAGAGAGAAAAATACTATGCAGTAGGGTTTTTGATTTTTATTTTATTTTTTGTTTTTCCTTCTATGTGAAAGTCTGGATTTAGTGTGTCATCCGATTGACAGGTGGGGCTTGTCCAAGGTGAACCGAGTTCATGAACGCACCAAAACACGTGGGTCCCATGTGTTAGTGAAATAACTTTTTAAATCTGGTTAACATAAAACCTCGATTAATTAACTTTTTAAATCGGTCCCACACGTTAGCGACTCATGATGTTAACTACTGCCATTAGCGCTAATTTAATCGTCTTAGCGGGCCCACCTATCGGGGACAAAGGACAGGGGCACGGCAGCGCTTTTGGCCAAGCTTATTAGCTAGCTCATTGACGGCGAAGAGAGGGTTGGAGAAGCTATGGCGAGGTTGAGGACATGTAGAGGGGCTCGTGGCAAGTTCATCGGTGGTGATGGCGACCGGAGAGGTGGTTAGAAGTGAGCTCACAGCAACACGAAGCAGCGGCAAAGCCTAGCGAGAGGGCCCGATCTTCCGGTGAGAAGGATAACTTTGATTGTTGATATGGCGTTGACGATGAGGCTACTTGACCGAGACAACCAAGTTCATCCTGCAATCACTACACCATACCCTAGTCGATATCAATCGTGCCAAGAACGCGGTTGACCTGAACACGAGGTTCAACTCTTGTGAGCAATCGAAGAACAAGTAAGAACAAGATAAAGAGCAATCTGACTATTACAAATATGAATGAGGAATACAAAGAGTTAAGGCCTGCAATCGCAGTTGTTGGTCCAGTCGACATAAGAACACACGATGAAGTTTCACGATGAAAAACTAATCTACACAAGCCTCTGTTACATGGCTAATTCAGCCTCTATTTATACGGGCACGCAGACCCTTACTTATGCAAAGCTTTTAATGCATAGAAAGTCATCAAATCATATCTGATTCTATCTCTGTTTCTAAAATCAAAAGATTGTTTTGATGATTCAACGTGCACAGATGGAATTTTGGGATGGAGCTAGATCCGTTGCAAAGAGAGCGAGATAAGCTTTTCATGCTGTACTCACACATTCTAAATAGACTCTTGATGCGAAATCTATGAGTATTTAAAGTCAGTCTTGTTAGGCTGAATCAACGTCAGATTGTTTTGATGATTTTGAAACGCACAGAAAGAATTTAGAGGTGGGGCCAGATTCATTGGAAAGTGGATGAATTCTTCTTTCTATGCTGTACTTGCACACCTCAAACAGAGTTCTTATGCAAAAGTTACACACATTTAAAGTCAGACCTGTCAGGTTGAATCCGAATTGATCTAGAGGCCGAATTGGATTCCAAAATGTATCCCACTTGAATTCTTACTTGAATTGATCCAAAAGTGACGTGATAACATTGAGCAAGAGTTAGGAAAGACGTTGACTTGATCTTGATATTTTAGTCGGCTTCCCTTTAGGTGGACCTCAACCACAAGCGCGTAACTTGATGCAATCTTCCTTATATAGCTAGACAAATATATATTTTCATCTTTAGATAGCGTTATATTCCCATTTAAAACAAATTGAAACCGAAGAAATGAATTCTCCTTTTGTTTATTCTTTATTCTTGGAAGTTATGGTCGTATGCGTTTGTAGTGTGATCACATCAGGCTCATGGCAAGTTCATCGGTGGTGATGGCGACTGGAGAGGTGGTCAGAAGTGAGCTCACAGTGACACGAAGCAGCGGCAAAGCCCAGCGAACGAACAACGACGGCAAAAAAGTGAGGCAAAGGAAAACTAGGATTGCTTCCTGGGTTTAGCGCGGTGCTAACGGTGGTGACACAAGGACCAATGGTCATCGGAGATCAGTCAGTGGCCAAGCTCTACGGCGACGCCATGGGTGGCTATGGTCAGGTCTAAGTAAACGGTGATGAGCCTCAAATCTAAAGTGTGCAAAAGTATCTACAAAACATAGGGATCTTACCAGGGTGGTTAACGGAGGCAAAGGAAGTCTGAGATGGCACGACAGCGGAGGAATGCAGCAACGCTAAGCACAGCTACGGCAAACAACGACGGAAACTACTAGTCTAACTCAAATTAAACAGCGCAATAGGATCAAGAGCTCACCACGATCATGATGGTGGGTTGATGGTGGCGGAGAAGATCAGAGATGGTCTAATGGTGAAGGTCAACAGTGGTGGCGATGGTGCTCATGGCGGTAGCACTCCACAGAGAATAAGAACTGCAACAGGGCATGCTATGAGAACGAGAAAGTGAGGCAAAGCTAGAAGTGACCAAGATGAGGCTCAAAGCTCACCGGAGAAAAGATTGCTCAAGGGTGACTGTGGGGAACAAAGGTCGCAGTGATGATTTCATGGCGTCAGGGTCCTATGATGAAGAAGAGATGAAATGAAGAGTGTTGTGAGGTTGAGGGATACATATAAATGGATAAAACAATCATGAGTAGGGTCGAAGCTCACCAGAGAGAGCTATGGCCGAACATGAAGAAGACGACCTAGACTTAGCGCTACGTTGCAACAAACAAGAGAAAGATTGAAGGCTTCTGCTCAGAGGAGAAAAATGGCACTTAGTGACATGAGTGTCGAGGCCATTGCTCACCGAAAATGGTGGCAACCATGGCAAAGTGTGACAGGGGTATGCACTGAAGCCAAGAATGATAAGCGTGTTCCGGGCAAGCCTGGGGGAAAAACTTGCTTTGGATAGGCAAAATGGAAACAGTGAGGAGTTGTGAGGAGGAAGACACACTCGTCCAGGGCTTAAATGGAAAGACAAGGCCACTCCACTCCTTAAAATCTCGCAGTTGAATAGGAGAAAAATGCGAGAATGGTGACCGGCGCAAGCTCTCTCTTGACAACAGCTACACAACACAGAAAAGGACTACTCGGGGCCTCAATCAAGGGGCCTGAGGCAGTCGACTTTTGCAGTGGGTCAACTGGTCACTATAGAGCTACAGTGTCATGGGCTCACCTCCAATGGCGACGGCGTGAGGTGGGAGAACTCCTACGAGCGGGCCAGCAGTAGGGGAGAGGGGAGAGGGGATGGTGCGCTCAACGAAAATACATTTTTGTGCAAGAAAGTTAGAACAGAGAGGGGCAGGTAGATCAGGCTAGGGAATGGTGCGAGGGTCAAAATTGGGCCAAAATAGTAACAGGCTAGGCCTAGGCTACTGGTTTAGCCTGAGAAGGGTTTCCAAATTTAATTCGTTTTTAAATTGATTTAATTCCAAAAATCGCATTTGAGTTTAGAAAATTATCAAACTGGGTTAAATTTTTTTTTAATAATTGGGGAGGTACTTTAGGATATTTAGAACTCAAATAAAATAATTATGGGTTTTATCAACTTTTATTTACCCAGTAAAATTCATTTTTAAATGATGAAAATTGGAAAGCCTTTATTAAACGTAGATATTTTTTTAAAAAAGCACAAAAATACAGAGACACTGATTTAAACATGATTATATAATAATTTGAAATTTTGGGCTGTTACATCATCTTCCACTTGTGGGAACTTGATAAAATTAAAAACATATTATTTTGTATATAAATTATAGTATTTAATGTGGGAGATATATTCTTTTCATATATTTGAAATAAAACATGAATATATATGGGATATAAATTTTGAAAAGTAATATACATAAGTATTTATAAGTTAATAAATAAAGTCATATTATTTTTTTAAAAAAATCATTAAGCATGTTTTGGTCTTGTTCTTTTCAGCTGCGGCTGATGGCATTTAGTCTTAGTGTGAACATTTGTACGAATGAATTGAATGTTGATAAGCCGCTTTGAAAAGGTTGTCCGGATAAATCGCTTCGAAACAGCGACGAAGAAACTATTCCGTTTGTTTGTTCAGAAGAAACCATAAATTGTAAGTAAATTGTAAACTGAAAATAACTAGACCTTTGTATCCCCTTGGGAACCGGGGATGGAGGGCATCTCCCCCTTAGAGGCCTAGGGGGGTTGGGGGCAGAGGCGCATGAGCATGCCTTGGGACCCCTTCCCTGTTGGCACCCTAGTTCGTATGTTGCAAAATAGCTTATGGGCGTACCCATGTTCAGATGTGCACATGTTCAACAAGACAACAACTGAAAACGTATCACAAGCCACTGGCCAACCATTGTCCAATCCAACTAGTAATACAAAGGTACCAGGTGCGTTCTAAATGAATTTGTTACCTCAATGTCACTAGATCAACGACATCCAGTCCCAATGCAACACATTTTCACTTTTCCAATCTTGCTACCCAACGGCCTTTCAATCAATATTGGTATAAAAAACTATCATCTGCAATAGCCTAAACATAGTAAGAAATATATATTGCAAAGTAAAGTAATCAGATTGTTAGACCATGTGGTCAGGTCTAGACGAGATGATGAATAATTGACAACGTTGGTTATGATATTACTTATGATGTGTTGCGTGTACGGATTGACGTATGTTGCATGATACGCTCGTGTGAGGTATTGTGCGGATTGACTTGAGTCAAGTCGTGGACTTGTACTCGTACGTGGTTGTTTGTTTATTCATGCGCAGGTGTTGCTTGAGGTGGAACATGGTCGATGACGGGACTGAAACTAGGTTCGGGTGGAACTGAGGTTTCGGGACTAAGTTCAGGGAGGAACTGAGGTCCTATCGGTCAAGGATGTCATGCGGGATGTTCGGGCTAGAGAACAATGCGTGTGGAGATGATGCGTGGAGAAGATACAGGAGGTGCGGTCCTGGAGGCTTCGACACATGGAAGGCTGAAAAATTCGGAAGTAAAAAAAAACCCGTGTTAGGAAGGGTTTCGGGTCCCTTGAAAAGTAGTGGGCCAAAAATTTTGGTTGAGGCGAAAAGGCCCAAGAAGAGTTGTATTAGGGTTGCTAACGTATTGGAGTAGGTTGAGGATTTTAGGAGTATAAATAGAGAGGGATAGCAGCTATTTTTTGTGTGACTTTTGAGAGAGAGAAAAGTGCACGGCTTTTGGTTGGCCAGGCTTTTGGAAAGAAAAAGTGCGTCGTGTTTTCTGAGCGAAAAAGAAAAATAGATCTGGCGCGACGTCTTCTTGGTGGTGCTGCGCAAGAAACCTCATCCAACGGCGACTCCCTTGCGGCAGCTGCGGATTGAGAGCACGCAGTGCCTCGTCAATTATCGTCAGGGCTTCGGCACAAGCACCGTCCGGTCATCACGTCGTCCCTCGCTCGACGTGCTGTGAATCGTGCTAGGAAAGCAGTCGCACTCGCCGAAATCTCGTCTCTATACGGAAAATGAAGCGACATGGGAAAAAGAATCAGACCTGCAACAAGAATTTGCCAACCTGCTCCTTGAGTCCAGTGAATCTCGAGGTCGAGATTCTTCTTAAGGGGGGTAGGTTGAAACAAAATCGAAATTCGAAAATCAAAATTTCTTTGAATTTTGCTTCTTTTCAGCCCAAGCCAATCCCTGGCCCTCCCCAACCCTGTTGCGAACCTAGCCCAGCAGAACCCAGCCCAGCTCCACCCCGAAACCGCCTGCAAATCGCTGCCCTAGCGCGGTTACTGTAGCACGTCCGAAAAATATCGGCCGCCGCTTCCACGCGCCACCGCACACCTCCCGAGCCTTCCGCCGCAATTCTCGCCACCCAAGTCAAGCATCGACACCCACCGCCACACCCGACGCTGGGACACCTCCACGGCGGCGTCGCGCCGCCCCCGCTTTCACCGCGCCACCCGATCCTTCTCCCCAAGCCGACAGCCCCTCTCACCGACTTGACGTGTTCGACGCCTTGACCGCGCGCGAATCACCTCGCATCGCTCATTAACTCCTCGTGCGCCTCCCTTACCTACCCGCGCCACCCAGCCCCTCCCGCAAGCCATTGGAGCCAGGGTGAGCTCGAACCGACGTAGTTCGGCTATTTAAACCCCGCGACCCCCCTCCATCCTCTAGCGCACACCACCAGCCGGCATTAGCCGCGCCCGTTTGCTCCCAAGCTTCCCCTGTCGCCTGAATTCCGGAATTCCCCGAGGTGAGCTCGGTTTCTCAATTCGGTGAATTATCCCGTTAAAGTCTAATTACTTTGTTGTGAAGCATCTCAGGGACCTGGTGAACCCTTCCCCATCCTTCCCCGAGGCTCCTGAAGTCTCCTCCGCCCTAACCGCGAGCGCCACCGCGCGGCCATTAGTGGCTATCGTGGGCAGCTCAGTCTAGCCTTTCCCCGAGCAAGCCACTGCTACCAATAGTCCTACCCTGCTCCCTAGATGCTTAAGCCGAGCCCATTTGACCCGAGAGCCCTTAGAGCATGCCAAGGCCATTAAAGACCCGAGAGCACTCTGGATATCGTCGCCGGCGATCGCCTGAGTTGTAGCCGGAACTAAACCCAAAAACGGAACCCTAGCACTCTCCTCAACCCGTCCCCACTCCTAGATTGCGTCGCAATTAACCCTAGCACCGCCGGTCCTCGCCGCCTCCTTCCCCTGTTATCGGCCCGAGCCGGCTGATCGGAGGAAGAAGACGAAGACGCGGCGCTATCGTAGCCCTTCGCGCTCCCCACCATCCAACGGCCATTAAACCGTAGCGTGCCCAGGCGTTCGATCGTGATCGAACGGCCACCGCTCCGCGCGGAGAGCCAACTGGGCCGGCCGAGCGCCTCGGCCCACGACCGCGAGGGCGCGTGCGCGCGCGCGCGAGGCAGACGTGCGGGCGAAGCGGGCCGGGCCGCGGCTGCATCAGAGCTAACCCGCGTGCCACGATGAATCGACCAGCGGAACAGAGACCCGTTAGCCCATTACTGTTCATCCCAAGACCCGAAAACCCAAAAAGTGAGTTTATACTCATTTGAACCGTTTCGAGCCCCTTACTCCATTTCCGAGGTCCGTTACCCCATACCAAGCTCCTATTAACCCAAAACCTCTATTTGAGAGTTTTGTCCGATTTAATTTTTGTTTTTCCGGTCCTATTTCATTCCTTGGAAAGCGGGCCTAACTTTGTTTATTTTGCGCAAGTGTCCGACGCCGCTGATCCACCAGCACCGGAGGAAGAAATTGCAGTTCCAGCCCAAGGTCTACCGGGATACGAATTAGTTGAAATCCCCGAGTCGCAAGGCAAGTTGCATTAATCTTTGATCATATTGAACCCACGTATTTACTTATTTAAATACGCATTATTTTATTACATTACTTTTACGTTGTTATGTTATGTACAAGTATTTTCAGAATGTCATGTTTTAGTTAATACCTACCGCCGACAAAGAACTGACATAACTTTGATGGCCATACAATCATTTGTTAAGCCCTAGTACTTAGATCATAGAATTACTTGAATCACATGATAGCATAGAATTTCACGTTTTGTACTGTTAAGTGACCCGACGCTTGTCGGTAGGATTTATAAAATAAAATTGGAGGATAAGGGACAATCACGGGAAGCCATTAATTGGCCGGGTCCCCTCACCTTACCCTGGGAAGCGGAGGTATTAAAAATAAAAGGGATGCAGTACAATGGTACTGGCTAGTGTCAGGAGATACTAGCGGTGTTGCCTCGATAAGAGTGTAAGGACAAGACCCTTATGCCTAATAAAGAACATAGTAATCGCTCAACCACAAGCGTTGATTCGTCAAACCTAGACTAGTAGCTACTCAGTTCGTTTGAATCTTTACTAATAAAGAAAAGGTTGGTACCGTTGGGCCACAACGATAAATCCTCACAGAACGGGTCCCTCTTTCTGACTATGGCCAGTCGGATCCCCGCGTTTGTGTTGGTGCCTAATCTATCGGGTAAAGGCTATACACAGGACTGAGTAAGTGAAAATCTTTGTTTTCTTGGTTCAGTCATGAGGATTAAGAAATCTTGTGGGTAAAGCTGAGCAGCTCTGCAGAGTGACATGCAAATTGTATTCGAATACTCCGTGCTTCCGGTTATGAAGCTGTGTTTATTTGGGTGACCCCATTAATGAAGCATAAGTAGGTTTGAAATAAATTTTGGTAATATGCAAATGTTAATAATCAAGTTTATAAACCCAAATGTTTAAGAAGTTTCTATTTGAGTTGTTTTAAACCTAAAGCATTTTATAAAAGTAAAACTGCATCCACATAAAATAATAGAACCATTATTTCACGTCCATTGAAATTCTCCTGCATATAGTTATTCAGTAGAATTCCGTGCGACTTGTTGAGTACGGTAGTTGTACTCATATTTGCTAAAACAACATAAACAGAAATTGGTCCGTTCGACGTTGAAGTTTTTGAAGAAGCTGAAGACGACGGAAGAGCTTTCGACGAAGTTGACGTTTGGTACTAGTGGTTGTTCTTCGCTCAGGCCTGCTGTGGCACCTTTTGCGTTATGTATTGTAAGGGCTGTCGCCCACTGCTAGACTCGGCTGTTTAAGCCTTTATATTGTAATAAAGCAGGTTTGTACCTTTTTAAGTATGTGTTTGCAATGATGTGCACTCAAATACAAGTACCCGCAATGAATGAGCAGTCCGGACCGCTGGATGGACATGATCGCATCGTCTCGAATCGGGTGTTACACACTCGCCAAATCTCGCTCTATTCGGTACAACAGGCATGCGCGACGTGAAGGCCAATGAGTCATCGTTTCATCTTCTCGGTTCCGTAGTCAAACCCAAAACGCAACACCGTGAAGATCAAGACGGAGGAGAGCAAGACAAGGAAGCAACTAGAAAATTTTGGAGGCGGTTGCTACAAGTGCAGGTGTGTTCCTACTTGACGTCTATGTCTTTTGCCTTGGCTAATCTAGTCTCCATTAATTGCTTTTGATTTGTGGTGTCTTGTTGATCCGAGTGGGTGGTGGATTTTGATGAACCAAACAAAGACTGCATGCTGGCCGTAACATTGAAAGAATAAAAGGTGTGTGCTGGCCGAGTAGATCAGGAAAAATAGATTAGGAAGTGCTAATTACGTGGTCTAGTCTAATGATTACACAAAGTGAGTTGGTTTGCATGGCTATTGAGTGCATGTGTTTTGGCTCCAAATAAAGGGACGTGAGAATTGGCCGTGGGTTAATTAGAGGTAATTAATTAAGGCTAATTTTATTTACTTTACGTTGCACTTGTCTAGTGACCACATGCATAGTTCGTGATCTGTGATCATCGTCGCCTTTGCTACTTTTGTTTTAGATTAAATTCTTGCTTACAAGTTTAGGTTTGTTTTAATCCACTTAATATAGTTAGGGCATCAAGTTTGTGATCTGAAAAATTTGGTTGATTAATTCCTTACATATTTTGCTTAATAACTTAATTAGGGCTTAATCTTTTTCGTCACTTTCTGCTCAGCAATCTTATTTATTTTATATCTCGAGTTCTAGACCTCCGATTGACGTAATTTCAGTTGGGTTAGTTCAATAACTTTCTCTAGTTTATTCTGACAAAGTTTGAGGTCCATCGGAGTTACGGATTTTTATTGAGATCATTTTTAGTGAGGTCGCAGTGTTCTGTCCGGTTTATTTAAACGCAGCTTAAATAGGTTTTGTTTCTAGGGGTGAGTCTTAAAATTTATTTTTAGCTTCCGCAATCATTCACCCCCCTCTGATTGCCTATCTTAGTGTGTATCGATCCTACACAGTTCAAGACAACTGAATAGATACGCATAACCGAAAGTGCACGAGAAACAATATATGTCAAACCAGGTCCAACTAGATGGCCTATACAAGTTGCATTGCCAGTTATACAATGTTTCTACGACGGAAACCAGAATAAGATAACTACAGACAAAAGACAGCAACCAAGCTTTAGCCTTGCATTCCTGATGGTCAAGAGACACTGAGACAGTAGGTCCATCAACAGCCCAAAGTTTCTCACCACTTTCAAAACTGAAACCTGTACAAATATGAAAAAAAAAGAGAGTAAGTTCAGAGGGGGGGTCATCTGGAGAAATAAAATTGTTCAGTTACTTGAAATACAGGAACAGACTTCAGTGGATAGGAAGTTCAATTGAATAGCATGCACTTAATCCCATTATTTCAAAGTTATAATATGTTCTGCTAACATTAAACTGACTCGGAAGCTTTGATTAATTATTTTACAAGTAGTTTTCTAGCTATGACATCCGGCCATTTGCAATGCATCTGGCTAAACTGCCCCATAACAATAAGGAAAAGCACCCCTGTTTTCTCATCACATCAGAGTTTGATGTTTCAAAACAAGCATTCAGACGATTTCGTTCACATGCAAGCCAACTAGTGGGCAAAGGGGGCCAAATAAACTGGACATGAAGATGACAGCAGCGTCAAATTAAAATTGAATTAAATGATTGGACATGAGGGAGTACAGTTTTGTAACTATGTGTGTGGCAACAATGTCAGGTACCGAAATGTCATAAGCAATTGCACAACAGGAATTGGAATCATAACAGACACTCCTATGCAAGTTACATACAGACACCCAAGGAATAACGAAAGGATCAAAGAACAAAGATAGGGGGGGGGGGGGGGACAGATGCCACATTACAACATAGGTAACTAAATTACCAACATATATAATTGAAGGGGGAAACTGAATGCACACTGACAGATAGCTTCATTGGCTATTCAAATGCATGTGGAGCTTGGATGAACAAGAATCGGAAGGTGAGCAATTTGGTCGACAATGGGAAGTAGTTGCATCAAAAGGATCTCGGACGACTATCAAAGCACGAAAGCAGGTTAGAAAATGGATTCCTATTTGAAGAATGCCTAACTGCACAGATAAACTCGTATTAACCCGTCAATTTTAGATTCGATTAGGGATATTTCTTGAGGAGTTTCTGGAAGAAATTGGAATTGCGACTTGGTGGGCCGGCTTGCTTTGAATTGCTTGCAACTTGGTGGGTTTTCGTAAGGCAGATAAGTGGGCTGTTCTTGTGGGGGCGGGTTAGCTGCTCACCGGACATGCCCTCCCCACTTACACTCCTAGTTACTAGTTTTACGTGATAATAAAAGTAAACGACACCGACATGCATGCATGTGTCCCTTCCAAGTTCTCCACATGTTTGCGCACGTAGGGGTGAAAGGTGGATACAAATTATCCGTATTATTTGGTTATCGTATTCAATAGGATGTGAATGTGATATAAATTTTCCCATCAGATTACATTTTCTATCATATTCTTATTCGTATTTGTATTTGAATTTGCATAAAAAAATATGGATATGAATATGGTATAGACTTTTATCATCTGAAATATTATTTTATCCAGACTATCTATAAATGTATTCGTATTCGACGAAGCAATATACATATTTTATTACAATACAATTAATTAGTTGAACAAATTTTTTAATTGAATGTGAATTCATATTTCTTTAGGTGAAGTAAATGAATTAAAATGATTAAACGTGATTATATGAGAATAAAATATCATTAATGTCTTCATACTACAAAGTTATGAGGATATCTAGATCTAATTGAATTGAGTAGATATTCGATTCAAATTTATATCTGACATTTGTCTGGTCCGTATTCTTATCCGATGTGTGTTCACTTCAAATTTGAATTCGAGAAAAAAATATAGATGCAAATATGATTTAAGCACTATCTCATCTGTTTTCACTTCTATGCATACTACCAATTGTCCCAGCTATTTGGTCTTGATGATACACTGTATTTCTATAATAAAAAACTGATTGAATCCCCCCACCCTACCTTTGCTTTGTTTGCCTGACTCCGCTAGCTAACTCTGATATTTTACCTTCTCTTCTTCAGTTCTTATCTTTTTGAGGCAAATGGTGACAAATCTGGCTGCTGCATTAGTAGCATTACCTTCTCTTCTTCTATATACTAGTTAGAGACCCGTGCGTTGCAACGGAGTCATAAAAATAATGAGACAGAACTTATTGTCTAGCCAACTTCACACATCAAAACATTAGAGAGCAAGCGATAGATAGAGAAAGATGGCCAGAATACGCGAGGAAATGGGAAAAATGGAGGAGGTGGGCGGTTCTATCCTGAGAGAGAGGAGGAGGAGAGAGACGAATGGTCTAAATCAAATCGGATGGTTGAGAAGAGAGGAATGAGACTGTACTAACCACCAACTCCTTTTATAATAGTAAAGATACAATGGTGGGTTCCGATTCACCGATACAATGAGATCCTAATTTGACATTACATCCATGAGACGAATGTGACGTACAGCTACTAAACTACCGTATACTAAGGGTGCGCTCCAAACAATGGCCATGGCGTCAAGAAATTCGCGCATCACACAGCATCGCTTAGTGTTTGGGCGCACTGTTCATATTTTTGTTATTTTCCTTTTTTTTGTTTTTTGGAATTTTTGTTTTTTGTTTTTTTTCATATTCCTTTGCATTTTTCGTGATAAATTAGCATGCTGCTTTTATTTTTATATTTTTTTAAATTTAATTATGCCTAATAAGCCAACTCAGTTATAGTAAAAAATAAACTAGCTACAGTAAAATTTCAACCAGAAGTCAGAAGCCATCGCTATTCCGAGCGCCCCCTAAGTTTGCCAAGTCATGACCAACATTCAGACATTTAGACTATAACTTATGACTTTTGATTTAATTTTTTTGAATTTGATTATTTACAAGAGAGATTACGAGAAGAAAGATAGTCGCATGCAATTTTTATCAATATAACTGAAGTTGATACAATATGTACTACTATCAACTAGTACATCATGTCTTAAAAAAATATACTGTTTAAAAGATAATTATTATAATAAAAAGTAAAAAACCAAAACCAACCCAATCCAGCCATATCGTATAGCGCTCAGCTTCGCTTTTTTTTCCCAGCGTCAGCTTCTTGCTTTTGCTTATGAAACACTATAGCGATTTTGTCCTTTTTTTTGTTTTTTTTGGTATTTTATTTTTTTTCCCCGTATACCTTTGCATTGTGCGTGATAGGCTAATATGTCGTTTTTATTTTTACATTTTTTTTAAATTTAATTATACTCAATAAGCCAACTTATCTATAGTAAAAAAATCAACTAGTTACAATAAAATTTTAATCAAAAGTTAAAAACCATCGCTATTCCGAACGCCCCCCTAAAAGTGGCTTACAGCCTTTCAGGCCTAGATCATCATCTTCAGTCTTAGTCTGACAACCAGGTCGGCACGCCATTGGCTCGTATATACTTTGCTACAACCATGGCTTTGGTCTTTTAGAGGTTAGAATACGATGCTTTTAAAAATAATTTTTTTATTTTTTATATTATCTATAAAGATACAACGGTACTTTTTATTTTTTATTTTTTCTTTTTTAATTGAATACTTCATAAAAAATGCTAGCAAGTAGTGTCATTTCGCCCAAGAAAATATAAAACCACGGCACTTAAAAGAAAGTAGGAAAGGACGTTAGAAGACTAGCTAGTCGGTCATCGCTTGGTCGTTGAAGAAACTACTAAGTGAAGGTCACGTTGGGTCTCACCACAAACAAATGTGAAATAATAATGCATCCCATTATCTACTGTAGCATGCATTTATTAAAACATTGTGGCAGACACATTACTGCAGGGGATTTGGATTCCCTCAATATACCACATCATAATATGCACTGCTTACCAAACTAAGCATCTTAAAAATGTTATATGCGCTACTTAATTTCCAGAACTATATAAGAGAGTATAGCATCTTAATGTTTTCATCTAATATAAGTGGCTGTGGCTACGCTTCCGGCGAAATAAATTAGCATCACGTACTCAAATAAAAGTGGCCTGCTTACACGTCTAGATCATCGTCTACCACCAGGTCGGCGCACCATTGGCTCGCTGCGTTCGAAACAACGATAATACTGTAGTTGTTTAGGACACATTAGCTTTTTAACATGTTTTTTCTTCATACTATTCCTAAAGATATAATGATGCTTTTTATTTTTCTATATCTTCTTCAATTTTTTAATTAAATATTTAAAAACATTAATAGCTAATATAATACTATTTTAGAAAAAAAATCATGTCGCTTTAAAGTAGCACCTTAGAACGACTAGCTAGTTGGTTGTTACTTAGCTGTGAAGAAACCACTAATAATGGAAGTAGTCACGTTGGGTCCTGCCACAAACAAGTGTGCAATGATGATGTGGCCCCGCGGAGAATTTCCCCACCAGGATAGGGCAGGGGTGGTCTCCCCCCACAAGGAACAGAGACGTCCCCACTAGGCTAGCATGACAGCGCGCGTTGTCCTCCCCTGCGAGGTCTTATGGAGACCCTGTAAAAATTAAAATATATTTTTAAATAATGTATTATAGTTTTAAAATATAAAAGATTGTATTATTTTTGGTATATCTAAACTAAAACTTGAATCTATATGTTAGAATATATATTTTAAAACTATATTTTATAAAAAAAGTATACCTAAATAATTATAAATTACTAAACAAAGTTATATCATTATTTTAAAAAATATTTCAATCTATTCTATTAATCCCTTACAGGGACCCCATGGTGGTCGGGTCCCCGCGGGGACTGGGGCGGGGGGCCGCCTCCCCTGGGAAGACTAATGGGGACAGGGACGGGGCTGGGGCCGGCTAGTGGGGATCGAGGTGGGGTGGGGGCCTCCCTTGGGACCCCCTGGTCCCATTGCCACCCCTATTGCAAAGGTAGAAATGAATCCACACACGCAAGGAGGAGCAGTGGCCAAGCCATGAAAATTTTGGAGCACGTGCAAAGCTAGTTATGGCTCGGGAGACGCACTGTTCATAATCTCTGATGACGACGAGACTGAAGTGAGTTACCAATGGGGATTCACTGGCATGCCCAAGATGGTGGCTCCGCCGTTGTGGAGCCAGACTCGAAAAGCAAAACACCTTCCGAGTGCCACAACCTCGAAATCAACCTGACATTTCACAACTTATCAAAGAATAATTAGGGCCAAAGAAAGGTATAATCGTACTTTCACACCATGCCTTAGTCCTTGTGCCCATGCCTATAATGACCACCATTCAAAGACACCATGTAGATATTTTAGAGGAATTTTTTAAATAATCTATTTTTATTCCAATTATAATATTATACTTACTTTTTTTTTGTAGTTTTGACCATATGTCGCTCCACGGTTGGACTGTTTGGGCTAGTCACTCAACTGTTAGGCTACTAGTCCCTATCACCTAACGGTTGGATGACAATGTCTCTAATTGCTTAACTGTTGGGTGACTAGGGGATATACCCCCGCAGGCGCACGGTCGATTGAGCACTATGCTCATTTTGCCCAGTTCGCACGAGAGGTCACCTGAGAGGAAAGAAAGAAAGGGGAGAAGAGAAAGAGGGGAGAGGAGAGGGAGTGGAAGAAAGGATGAGAGATCTGCACATCGATGATGGTGAGTTCTTTGTATCTCTTTGTACATTTATTTTTGAAATATGGTAGTATAGCAACTGAAATCATTATATGTGTAGTTTTGAAATAAAGGTAGGTTAGCAATTAAAATTATTAGATATGCCTTTCTGTTTGATACATCGCATGTTGTTAAATGTTGTAAATAGTGCAGTCGTAGAACTAACGATGATTTAGTTGTTAATAGTTGTACTTTTGAAACCATGGTAAGTTACCAACTAAAATCATTATACGTGTAATTGTGTTGGGCACATCGTGTATGTTAATAATTGTAAATAGTTGCATAAATCCTAAATCCTGAAATCCTAAAGTTCTTCAAGTCCAGCCCATAGTAGCCCGCCATCCTACCCACCATGCTTTTCCTTTCTTCAAAGGGCATGTATTCCTACATGGTCCAGGTCCTTGCGTCACTGTGTACCGTTATAATAGCAATATCAAAAAAAACTTACAGTGAGAAAGTGTTGTCCTAACCTGCGAAAACAATCTTTGCCATCTGTTAAATTTGCATTCATGCTTGCTTCTACGGCCACTGTGCGGTGGTGCACTGTAGCGCCCAAAACCCCATGGTGACCATGTAGACGACACTGTAGCAGCACTATAGCACATTTTCTAGAAAATCCATTGAAATATATTTTTGTAAGAATTTTTAAATATAGAAAATAAGCTCAAAAACTATATATTATTTTATAAAGCCTCCTAACATTCTATACTTATTTGTATAATGTTTCCATAATTTTACCCTTTCTGAAGTTTTCTTAAAAATTCATTTAAATATACTATTTGTAAGGATTTTATGAAAAAATTCAGAATAGATAAAATTATGAAAAAATTACACAAGCAAGTACACTATGTTGGAAGGCCGTTTTAAAAAAATTATAATTTTTAGATCTCATTTTCTATATTTAAAAATTTCTAAATATACTTAAATAGATTTTTCTAAAAATGTACTACGATGCTGCTGCAGTGTTGCTATAGCGCCATCCCACCCCTGCCGTCCCCCCCACAGGGGGCAGGTCATCTGCCCCCACCCCCCGACACAAGGACAGGTCACCTGTCACGCCCTGCACTGAGGGCAGGTGCCCAGGAGGGGTCCGAATTTGTAAATTATGCCGACGCGCGCGGAAGCTAGTTCTGCAAATAAAAGTTTTTAGGGAGCCAGAAAAATAAAAATCTCCTTACTTCTTACTCAGGTCCAACATTCCTAAGCTCAAGTTGCAATTAGGGTCCTAAACTAATGAAACAAGTACCACTTACCCTTTAATTTGTTCCCAGCTTTTGCACGTTGTGCAAACAAATCCTGCTGGCAGCCTGGCACCGCACCAAGCTTTGTCTTGTGGTTGTTCTTCCTCAATTCGAAACTAATCTCCGCCGTCCGATCGAAAGTGAAGCGTCAAGATCGATAGCTACTGTAACATGCATTAAAACATTGTGGTAGACATATTACTACAGAGGATTCAGATTCCCTTGATACACCACTCCATAATATGCACTGCATACTAAACTAAGCGTCTTAAAAATATTACATGCGCTACTGAATTTCCAGAACTATATAAGAGAATTGTATAGCATCTTAGAGATAGCCTAGTTGAACTGAAATTTATTGACTTATAACTGAAATTATATTGTATCTAACTAAAATTATACTGTAACTGATGATGACTTATTTGACATAATTAATTTTTACAAAATTTAAAAATAAAAAATATGTTAGCTTATTACGAACAATACAAATAAATATGAGAAAAAAGAACCGACGAAAAACTCAAAAAACAAAAAAAGATGAAATTTATGAATAGTAAAAAATAAACTAAAAACTAGAAACTAAAATCGAAATGAACCATGCCTTAATGTTTTCATCTAGTATAAGTGGCTGTGGCTGCGCTTCAGGGAAATAAATTAACATAACTTACTCATATAAAATTGGCCCACTTACAGGCCGAGATCATCATCTTTATTTTTAACACGGTTTGTTCTGAAAAGCGATGGTTTTTGGAGTAGTTTAGAGCATCTTAGCTTTTTAACTTTTTTTTCCTTTTTTGTATTATTTATAGATATATAATGGTGTTTTTTTAATTTTTTTAATTAAATAGAAAAAACTAACCGCTAGTGTGTTGCTATTTTTTTAAAAAAATGTTCCTTCACTTTAGAGCAGCACCTTGGAACGACTAGCTAGTCGGTCGTTGAAGAATCTACTGAGTGGAGGGAGTAGTCACGTTGGGTCCCGCCACAAGTGTGCAATGATAACGCATCCCATCAGGGCATCACAGTGTGTGAAAAAAGAGAAAAGTTTGGAGACAGTGAAGTCTATCTTTAAGTAAAAATGTCTGCCATGTTTTTAGCTCTGGAGACTGTCTTAAAACAAAAAAAATATTATGGTCCATCTGTTATGAGAAAGGCTAATTAGAAAGAGAATTTTTTTTTGTTATAGCTGTAAAGTCGATCTTAAAGATAGTAGTATCTATATATTATATAAAATTATGTTAAATCTAAAAACAGTGTAGGCTGTGCAGCCTCTACCTCAGCGATTATAAGAATCGAATTTGCGATGCCTCTGCCACAGCCTCTCTCACTCGCTCTCTTCGCTAGGAAGGCAGAAATGGATCCACGCAAACACAAGGAGGAGCAGTGGCTGAGCCATGAAGATTTTGGAGCACGTGCAAAGGTAACTATGGCTTGGGAGACGCCCTGTTCATCATCTCCGACGGCGACGAGAGTCAGGTGGGTTATCAACGGCGGTTCCCCGGCGATCTCGGACGGTGGCTTCACCGCCGTGAAGCTGGACTCGGAAAGCAAAACACCTTCCGAGCGCGGCTACCTCGAAATCGCCGCCGGAATCGGCCTCGGGTTAGCGGCGGTTGCCGTGGGCGCCAGCTTCCTGCTGTCGAAGATCGGGACGGCCGACGGGACACGCACCGTGAAGAGGCCCAGAGGATGATGACAAAGGTTTAACACCGGGCCGAAGATCTCCCGCAAGAAGTTCGAGGAGAACCCCAAGGAGTACTTCAAGACCTCTACCTCAGCGATTATAAGAATCGAATTTGCGATGCCTCTTCCACATCCTCTCTCACTCACTCTCTTCGCTAGGAAGGCAGAAATGGATCCACGCAAACACAAGGAGGAGCAGTGGCTGAGCCAGGAAGATTTTGGAGCACGCGCAAAGCTAGCTATGGCTCGGGAGACGCCCTGTTCGTCATCTCCGACGGCAACGAGAGTCAAGTGGGTTATCAACGGTGGTTCGCCGGCGAGCCCGGACGGTGGCTTCACCGCCAGGATCCGACTCGAAAGCAAAACACCTTCCGAGCGCGGCTACTCGAAATCGCCACGGATCACCTCGAGTTAGCGGCGGTTGCCGTGGGAGTCGGCTTCTCATTGCCGAAGATCGGACGGCCGACGGGACACGCATCAGAAGAGTACCGAGAGATGATGACGGCGCCGGACTCCGAGGGCCGGAAGATCTCCCGCAAGAAGTTCGAGGCGAACCCCAAGGAGTACTTCCAGACCCGCCTAGGGCTGTAAAAAAAGCTCGAGGCTCGTGAACTACTCAAGCTTGGCTTGTTTTAGACTCGATTTGAACTCGGCTCGAGCTCCAAATGAGCCGAACTCGAGCCTGATCTCAAACTCGCGAGCTTCAGCGAGCCGAACCGAATAGTTCGCGAGCTTAAATTTTTTTATCCCATCCCCGTGAGTCGTGACCCGCCGCGCACTCCCGCCCGTATTCCCCCGTCCGTCCGCGCACTTCCCGCTCCCCCCGCCCAAAATTCCCCCGAGTCGCACCCCCACCCCCCTAGCGCTTGATCTCTCGCACTTCGCCCCTGCAGCGCTAGCGCCCGCCCCGCCTCGCGCCCGCCGCCCCGCATCCCCGCCCCCTCCTCCTCTCCCCGTGCCGCCTCCTCCCCCCCCGCCCCCCCCTCGTTTCTCTCCTCCTCCCCGGCGCGCGCCTCTCGCCCCGCCGCCCCCCACCTCTCCCTCTCCCCTCGTCCCTTCCTCTCTCCGCCGCCGCCCCGCGCTCCTCCTCGCCGCCGCGCTCTCGACCCGGCCTGCGGCGCGCCTCTCGACCCGGCCACGGCGCTTCTCCCCCGCGGCGCTTTCGCGCCGCGGCGCCCTCTCGACTGGATCCGGCGAGCCACGCCTCCCGCTTTCTCCGCCGCCGCGCTCTCTCGACCCGCCCGCGGCGCCTCTCGACCTTGCCCGCGGCGCTTCTCCTCGCTGGCGGCGCCCTCAACCCGGATCCGCTCACCACGGCTCTCGCGCTCCGCCAAGCAGTACTCCCGGTCCGCCCCCTCCTCTCCCCCTCCCGAGCCTACACGAGCCTCTCGAGCTTGTCCGAGCCGAGCTCGAGCCCAGCTTGAAGCTCGACGGCAATCTCACGCTCGCTCGAGCTCGGCTCGAGTTTCTACCGAGCTCGAGCCGAGCCAGGTCAAGCTCGCTCGAGCTCAGCTCGTTTACAGCCCTAGACCCGCCGCAGGGATGGCCGCGATGCCGCCGTGAACGGATGAATTATATACTTCGAGGTGAACGGATGAATTATAATCTTTTTTAAAAAATTAGAAAAAGATGAATTATTAATGATAAAAAAAACTGAAATTAGAACCTGAAACTGAAAAAAAAACTGAGTTGAGCAGGCCGGATCGGAAAGAAGATGCCATGAATGAAGACAGACGAAGAAAAATATTTATATGTGTAGTAGGAACGGCCCGAGGCCGCCGTAGGTGCTTTTGCTCGCTGGCTCGTTGCTTTTGCATGTGCTCCATGGAGTGCCTGCGGTTTAGGGGCCGTTTAATCCGCCTGCTGCTTCAGGCTGTTGATTTTTTTTTTGTTGGAACGACAATACGACAGCTGTTGTTAATTATTTTTAAGTTATTCAACTAAAGAAAAATAAAAAATATTATTATATCTCTACGAATAATATAAAGAAAAAAGAGAAAAAATAAAAGCAAAAAAAAACCAAAATTAAAAAGTAATAACTAAAAAAGTGTCAATTTGCTATCGGAAAGAACATGAAAAGGTTGATCACGACATATCACTCTAAGCAAACTCAAAGAATTTGTAAAGACAAAGAAGAGTCGATCAAACTCTCACAAGATAATAAAGATACAAAACTCTAAAGCCAACATGGCATACACTCAATTCATATTCATCAAAACATTCACCTCCCTATTACAAAAGAGAATACTCCTCTTTATATAGATTTTTAAGTCGGTGCTACAGTAACCAACTGCTATAAGCGTCGATTGCTACAGGACGGTGGTTGATATAGTGCGTGTGTTGCTATAGCACAGAAATAAAATAATGTTTGGTTTCCTTGTGAAGCAAGAAAAAATTGAAATCCATATTGGATTTAATTTACTTAAGCTATAAATAACTATGATATTTTCTAAAATTCTGTCAAACCAGTTGGACCAGCATGGAGCTAGCCGTTAAACCAGTGCCTTGAAGCTTCCCAAACTCCTTCTCTTGGATAATTTGAGGTGACTTAAGAGCTCTTTCCAATTGACAGATGCCTCAAGCAAAATTGTATGATTGATGCTGATTATATCCGTATCAAAATAACATGGCAATTAGAGGGAATACCTTGGATATAAGAGGGATAATATTCGTAGAGTGTTAGTTATAACTGCGGTACAAAGAAGATGTGATGAACCACGGCAAACAAAGAAAATCATCAATAAATTCACATGCATAATATAATCTTTGATTCCAAATATAAGTTGTTTTGGATATTAACACGGTCTCCAAGGTGATATTTTGACCATCTATTTCTATGAAAATATAATGTTTCAAATAAAAGTAATTATACATTATGAAAATATATTTCATGATGGATCTAGTAACATCAATTTTATATTATTATTCTTGGTATTTCTTTGTATATTGATGTTCAAACCTAAAAATGTTTGAATGGCACAGATTTTAAAACGACTTGCATTTGTAATCGGAGACAATAGTATGCAGCAAGACGAACAAAATTATATGCCAAATAAAAATAAACCGGGAGAGTAATCAAAGACTTTGCCCGTATGAAGCTGCATATGCATATGCATGCGTCGACGCTTTAAATGTTTATATCTTTACAACTTAAAAAGACTCTAGTGGTAGATGGAAATATGTTTTCCCCTCTCAACTCCCCTTTCACCTCTCTAAAAATATCTAACAAAAAACTAAAAAATAATCTACCAACAAATAAATTCCACCACCCTAAAAATTCCCTAATAAGAAAAAAAAAATATGGTGAACCTCTTCCATGCACGCGGAGGAGCCGAGGGTGCGGAGGCACGCCTCTATCGAGGGCATGGGCCAAATCTTGTGTCTTGCCTGAGTCGATTAAGGGTCGAATTTTGTACTGCTATTTTCTACACTCAAATCATGCAATCACAAGTCAAATATAGGATTAATTTGACTAACTAGTTTGCTTAGTTTCGGTGTGCTTCTGCGGATTAGATTGGTAGGTAGATTTCTAGATTTTTATTATGATTATTCTAGGAATACTCATGCTGATTTTTGACCCTATGTTGATTTCATTTAACATGAAAGGCAGTAGACTCCCTATCAACGGAGTCTCTCATTGAAAATGTAGCCTGAGAAGGAAATATTCTGAGGGTGAGGTGTAACCCAAGAAGGGAGTGGCCACTGTCGCCAATGTTGAGGGATTTCAACCTGGAGTAGGAGGAAGCATCGAGATTAAGTATTGTAAAAATATTGTTATGATTTTCTCAGTTGCATGCCTATGAAAACGTGTACTTGCCAACATTATGAATTAACCAGATCTTATGGGTAAATCTGTATAACCTTCATATAGTGTTATATTCTATTTGAATAGTCGTGTCCCGATCATGAGCATTATGTAGAAATGTCATATTTGCGTAGTTTTCATAAAATAATGGTTATTGATTAATGGTGGTTTTGGATGAAGTATAACGAAATAGTACGATATCTTGGTATCTTGGTATGAAAGTGAAATTCATTTAGTAATTATGGAATAAAAATGGAAGACAAAAGTGAAGAGAATTCGCTCTCATGAAAAACTTGATTTAAACTGGACACTTTGTTCTTTAGTTAAAAATGGTTAAGTCACAGGTTTAACAATTAAATTATGTCAATTACAGTGAAACTTGCTTTCCACTAAAAGAACCCTGTAGCCTTCCCTTAGCAAATCCTGCATCTATATAACTACATTTGGTATAAAGGCTTGCTAAGTACTTTTCTATTCATGGTTACTCAATATGTAGATTTAGATGACAGAAACGATGACCCTATGTATGGATATTTCCATACCTTCGGCTACGACGGTTGAAGATGATGACTAGGATTAGGCTTAGCTCCAGTTGATTGCATGTCGCAAATTATAGAGACCCTTTTGGTTTATTTACTTTTCACTGCTTTATGTTAACAAACTTATTTTGCCTAATGATCTGTTTTATAGAACTTGATCATAAGATCTATGTATGACTATCTATGTACTATTAAGTACTCCTTTTTACTTGTATACATGTATGGATATGATATCCACTATTGTCATATTGTGTACGCTAACTATTGATCCAAAGACCAATTCAAAATACACATAATATCCAGATTGCCAAATACGAGTCGTTACAAAAACCCTTCTCTCGGAAGACCAGCAGATGTGCACGTCAGTAAAACCAGAGGAAAATGTTGAGGAACTGTCGCTGGCGACCAGTCCGATCGATTCCTCTGCTAGAACAAATTGAATCAATCACAGAAGACAGAATAATAGATTGAACACGAGAGAGGTAGAGAGAACTCCTGGTCTTTCTTTATTGCTTTCAATTACATCTATGTGTACCAAATATGCCGGTATGGCTCCCTATTTATAGTCTCTGGTAAGGTGCCCATAATGGGCCAGGACTCCTAGCCTGGGCCCTGGTTTCCTAACACTCTCCCTTGGGCACTCAATTGACACGTTCATGCCTCGTTAAAACTCCATAAAACCCAGTGGGAAAATTTTGGAGAAAGAGTACATGATACATGTTATGCTGCGATGCACGAATTGCCTCATTAAAAACCTTGGTCAAAAAACTTCAGAAAAACTCGTCAAAGGGAAAAGGGTACAATTCACCCAATTTCATTTGGTCTTCAGGACTTGATTCCGTTGGGTACTTAATCTTCTAGATTAAGATTTACTAATGAGCTTGAGAGAATTCTCCTCCTGAATTCTGCACTTCTCCAAGTCTTATCATTTCAATCCCTCGCACGCACCTTTCGAAGCTAGATGCGGGAAGTTACTTAGTGAACAAATCTGCTAGATTTTTACAAGACTTAGTATGCAGTACCTTAATCTCGTCCATCTTTTGTAATTCATGAGCATAGAAGAACTTGGGGTTGATATGCTTTGTGAGATGACTCTTCACATAGCCCGTTTGCACCTGTGCAACGCAAGCTGCATTATCTTCATAGATAATTGTGGGGGTTTGTACAATATTCATCCCACATGACTGCTGGATGTAGTGAATCCTTCGACGGAGCCAAGTGCACTCTCGTGCGGCTTCACACAGTGCTATAATTTCTGAGTGGTTCGTCGTTGTAGCTACAAGACTTTGTTTGGACGATTTTCAGAAAATTGCAGTCCCACCACACAGGAATACATAGCATATTTGTGACCTTGCGGTACGCAAGTTAGACAGGTACCCAGTATCCGCATAGCCAATCAAGTTCAGATCTCGATTCTTTCTGTAGAATAATCCAAGGTCCTTACTTCCTTAGAGGTATCGAAAGATGTCCCTTATGCCATGCCAATGCCTTTTGGTAGGTTCTACACTGTACCTCGCTAATAGATTCACGGTAAATGCAATATCCGGCCTAGTACAATTTGCTAAGTACATGAGTGCTCCTACTGCACTCAAGTATGGGAATTCCGGTCCCAGGACTTCCTCCCCCTCTTTCCTAGGTCAGAAAGGATCTTTTTTCTTGCTGTAAAGACCTCCCGATCATCGGTACTTTTGATGGGTATACCTTCTCAAAGCCAAACCTTTCTAACACCTTCTGAGTGTAGGCCAACTGATGTACTAATACTCCTTCAGGGACATGCTCGAGCTGCAGGCCTAAGCAGAATTTGGTCTTGCCCAAATCTTTCATTTCAAATTCCGACTCCAAGTAGGAGCTTCTTTTATATCTTCCATTGTCCTGATGATGTTCAGATCATTTACGTATACTGAGATTATACAGAATCCATCCTGAGATCGCCATATAAACACACAGGGACAGTCTTCATTGTTCGTGTAACCTTTCTTGTAGAGAAAGTTGCTTAAGCGATTATACCACATTCTGCCAGATTGCTTTAGTCCATACAGGGACTTTCTAAGCTTCAAACTGTACAGATTTCTATTTGCTCTGTCTTGGTTTGGGAGAAGGATTCCTTCAGGGACTTTTATATAAATTTCTGAATCCAAGTTACCATAAAGGTATGCAGTCACAACATCCATCAATTTTATTTCTAAATTCAAGTTTACTGCCATTGAGATCAAATATCTAAAGGTAAGTCAACTCATGACTAGAGAGTAGATTTCTTTATAATCAACTACAGGCCTGTAGCGAATTTCTCTAAGTAAGGTGTTCAACGTGAAAATTTGATAAATTTTGAGATACTCATCAACTTATCCACAGTAGCTATTTGGCTCAACACAGAGAAATATATTTTCTCTGGATGAGCTCCAAGTAGATGACATTCCTCAAGTAACGAAGGCAAAAAATGATATATTGATGGACAATTTTACTGAAAAAGAAGTAAGAGAAGCGAATTTTCAATTAAAACACAATAAAGCTTCGGGTCCTGATGGATTTCCCGCGGAGTTTTATCAAGTGTTTTGGAGTCTAATTAAAGAGGACTTAATGGCCATGTTTAAAGAATTCCATGAAGGGGTTCTCCCCATTTATAGTTTGAATTTTGGAATTATAAGCCTTTTACCTAAGCAAAAGGAGGTTAAACAAATTCATCAGTACAGGCCAATTTATATGCTTAATGTAAGCTTTGAGATTTTTACAAAGGTTTTGGCTAATAGGGTAATTGGGATAGCAAACAAAGTGATAAAGCCTTCACAAACAGCGTTTATGCCAGGAAGAAACATTATGGAAGAAGTTGTGGTATTGCATGAAACAATACATGAGTTGCGCAAAGAAAAAAAAAGAAGGGCTCATTCTAAAATTGGACTTTGAGAAGGCTTATGACAAGGTTAATTGGTCATTTTTGCAACAAGTTTTGAGAATGAAGGGTTTCTCTCCGATTTGGTGTAAGTTTATTGAGGCAGTTGTGAGTAGGGGCAGTGTGGGGGTAAAAGTAAATGATGAGGTGGGTCGTTTATTCCAAACCAGAAAAGGTTTAAGGCAAGGAGATCCTCTTTCGCCAGTCCTTTTCAATTTAGTTGCTGATATGTTGGCAATTTTGCTTTCTAGAGCAAAATCTTTGGGGCAGTTTAGGGGGTTGGTACCAAATCTAGTAGAGGATGGCCTATCAATTTTACAATATGCGGATGACACTATTCTTTTTATGGAGAATGATTTAGAGGAGGCAAAGAATTTGAAATTAGTACTATGTACTTTTGAAAAGTTGTCGGGTCTCAAAATCAAGTTCCATAAAAGTGAGCTATTCTGTTTTGGGGCAGCTAAAGAAAAAAGTCAAGAGTATGTGGAGTTGTTTGGTTGTAAAGAGGGAAGTTGTCCTTTTAGGTATTTAAGAATTCCTATACATTATCATAAATTTTTGAGTAAAGATTGGAGGTTAATTGAAGAGAGGTTTCAGAAAAAACTTAGTAGCTGGAAGGGAAAGATGTTGTCAGTGGGAGGTAGGCTTGTTCTGATCAACTCGGTACTTACAAGCTTGCCAGTGTTTATGATGTCTTTTTTACCTATTCCTAAATGGATCCTTAAAAAATTGAATTACTACATATCCAGATTTTTTTGGCAAGATGATGAGCACAAGAAGAAATATAGGCTTGTAAGGTGGAGTTCCCTTTGTAAACCAAAATGCATGGGAGGCTTGGGTATATTAAATTTGGAAGTTTTAAATAAATGTCTTCTAAGTAAGTGGTTGTTTAAGCTTTTGAATGAAGAAGGACTTTGGCAAGAGGTGCTTAAGAAAAAGTATTTGAAAAATAAAACTTTGTTGCAAGTTCAAAAGAAACCAGAGGATTCTCAATTTTGGGTTGGGATCATGGAAGTAGAGGATCATTTTTTGTCAAGGGGAAAATTTAAAGTTAATAATGGAAACCAAATTAGATTTTGGGAAGATCGTTGGTTAGAAAATGAGCCACTGATGGATAAATACCCTGGGTTGTACATGATTGTTAGAAGGAAAAATGTCACGGTTTCTCAAGTACTTAGTACGATTCCTTTGAATATTTCGTTTAGACGTGCTTTGAAAGGGAAAAATTTGGAGGCGTGGCTTATGTTGATTTCTGCAGTAATCTCAGTTTCTTTGAATAATAATAAGGATGGCTTCATTTGGAATCTACTTAAGAATGGTTCCTTTTCAGTTAGATCTTTTTACATGGATATTTTGCATCGAGAAAGGTCACCAGGGAAAAACGTTTTTTGGAAAACTAAGTTACCTTTGAAGATTAAAGTTTTTCTTTGGTATTTGTCGAGAGGGGTGCTTTTAACTAAAGATAATTTGGTTAAGAGGCGCTGAAATGGCTGCACTAAGTGTTATTTTTGTAGTTTGGGGTGAATTGGTTGGTGCATGCAACTCAATATGGTATCAGAACCAAGAGGTCTTGAGTTCGAGACCCGGCTGGCGCAATTAAATAAAAATAATTATAGCCCACTTCTATTCCACATCTTAGGCCTGAAGGAGCCTACACATGAGGGGGAGTGTTAGAAGTATAAGTGAATTACCCGTCTTTCCTCATCAGCTTAAGCTTTTAGGTGAATTGGTTAGTGCATGCAACTTAACATTTTCTATTTTATATTTTTTAAAAATTTTAATTATATCAAATAAACCAACTCAGATATAGTAAAAAAAAATCATAAGTCAACACCAAACTGAGCGCTACCTTGTTTCTAGCTTAATCCTAGTTACACGACTAGCGGCCTTTTTATAGAAGGCATTGACCAACTTCCTAATCACCTAGGACTCGACTAGAGACACCATCGGTCTAGAGGCACAGTTGAACTCTATCCTTGCTAACTCATCTCTAATTCTAATTATCATCTCTAATTACTAAGTTCCTAACAAGAATTCTCTCTCTACCACTTAGTCGACCGGACACACAGCTCCACGTACTGGACTGGTTCCCCGGTGTCGACAAATACAGTAGCTAGCACTTCAGTCGTGTATGTGTAGGTACAGAGCTCGTGCAGAGGCAGCAGAATGTTGACAAACCTGTTGAACTCCGCCGGGCTGCCCCTGCTCTCCGCGTCGGTGACGCGCAGGACCTCCAGAGGTCGCGCCAGCGGCGGGAGAGCACGCTCGACCGCACGGCCTCGTGGTCTTGGGAGGGCAGGAACGACAGCACGTGGTGGAGGAGCGCGTCCGGGATTGCGCCGATGCGGTCCTCAGCTCACTCATCGGCAGATCCGCTCTCCGGCCGCTGCCGCCGCCGCCGAGAACAGAAGGCGATCCAGGGGACGTTCCGCGACGGGGAATATCCCCATGGCCATCCCTAGCCTCCCTATTACCCGGACATCTCCAACGTCGACTACGGCGCGGACACGTCATGGTGCCCCGCCGCGTCGCCATGGTGCACGGCCTCGTTGCCTCGTACGGCCTGCTCGGCGATATGCGGCGGCTCCGCACGAGACCTGCCATGCAGGCGGATCTCCTGGCCTTCCATGAGGAGAGTTACGTCGGCCTCCTCGGCGAGCTCACTCCGGACAACTACCGCCGCGGTGGCCCGATCCGACGCATGCCCGAGTACTGCGGCATCGGCCGCTTACCCCGCCAAGACCGCAGCTGCCCGTACGATGACAACCCGCCATCGCCGGCCTCTGGGAGTACTGCCTGCGCTACGCCGGCGGGTCGCTCGCCGCGGCGGGCGCCCTCTGCAGCGACATCGATATCAATTGGTCCGGAGGCATGCACCACGCGTGCGCCAACAAGGCCAGCGCCTTCTGCTACGTCAACGACATCGTCCTTGCCATCCGCCAGCTCCTCGGCCTCTTCAGGCGCGTGCTGTACGTGGACATCGACGCGCACCACGGCGACAGCGTGGAGCAGGCCTTCGTGAAGTCGAACCAGGTGATGACGGTGTCGTTCCACCGTCACGGCGGCGGCTTCTTCCCGGGGACCGGAGACATCGACGACGTCGGCTAGGAGGCCGGCAGGTACTACAGCCTGAACGTGCCACTGAAGGAGGCATGAGTGACGAGGGCTACCACGGACTGTTCAAGCCGATCGTCGGCACGGCCACGCAGGTGTTCCAGCCGGAGGCCGTCGTGCTGCAGTGCGGCGCCGACTCGCTCTACAGAGACCGGCTCGCGCGCCTGAACCTGTCGGTGGGCGGCCACGCGGAGTGCGTCAGGTACGTCCGGAGCTTCAACTTGCCGCTGCTCCTCCTCGGCGGCGGCTACACCACCAACCACGTCGCCTCCTGCTGGTGCTACTACGAGGTACGAGTAAAATTCTACTAGCACTAGTAATAACATTGCCGTGGACCCGTGGTCGTGTCAATGATCTAACTAATTTCAGTGACGCAGACGGCGGTCGCCGTTGGCAAGGACGGGGTACGACCACTACTACAAGGACCAGGAGTACAGGCTCCATTATTACAATGCGTCCGGCGGCAGCAGCACGGAGAAGGACACGGCGGCGGAGAGCCCTGGAGCAGGCCTTGTGATTCACACAAGACACACACACGACAGTGGACACAAGTTTCTATCGGAAGGAAGAAAAACACAACGTTTTTTTGGCTCTGACGGAGCAGCACTCTCCTCCTGTTTCTTCTGCTCTGTTATTTTTCTCAGACTGTTTTCGGGTGAGCTACAGTCAATCAAAAGAAAACAAACTGATAACTGAATTACAAAACTCACGCACACACTTCCGGCGGCAACTGCCGATCCGAAAATCATGCTGCTGCTAAACACGACCCAGCCACGTCCCACACATGTAGGATCATAAGCCAGACAACACCTACACGCAGATACAAAGAACTGAACTGAACTTACAGAATGTTCTCTGAACCTTATTCGGCTCTTGACCAGTTTCAGACTGATTAGCTGAAAACACTACTCGACTGACCATGCAAGACACTAAAACCGCACTGAACAAGATTATCTCCAACAGAGCACCTGTCGCAGCTCGAGCCAGTGCCGAGCGTGCAGTTCGAGGAGCCGCGCGGCCCGGCCAAAGGCATCGACGTCGACGCCCTTTACGACGGCCATCTTCCGAGTGATGAGGAAGAAGAAGATCCCCATGGAGAGGCTGCACCGGCTGTGCGGCCAGGCGGATCTCGCCGGTTTCTTCCTAGAATATCAGATATATAAGTGGCAAGTAAAATTCCAGCCCAATCAGCCGTGCTAAAATTCCAGCCCAATCAGCCGTGCAGAGTGTGCTATACTGCTGTGCTCTCATTTAGTCCCACATCGCGCAGCGAGACAACACGTGTGGCGGAGGCGTGTATATAAGGCGACCCACAACGCCTTTGCAAAGCATACCTTTCTCGGCCTTTTGGCTAAGATCAAGTGTAGTATCTGTTCTTATCAGTTTAATATTTGATATATAAGCCATGTGCTTATTTTGATATTAAATTTATTTTTTGTGGGGAGGTTTCTATAGTAGCTTGCTACTAGATTCTGACGCGTCGCTCAGGCGTTGCACTGCTGCCTGGGCAAGGCGCACCCCAACCAATTCTAATCTTAAGAGTCGTTATTTGGAATCTGCTATTCTAACGAAAAAGATGACATTGTTAGTCACTATGGTTGACGCTTACATGGAGAATTTCTGAGTATGAAACATGCTCTTTTTATCTCAATTGAGAGTTGTACAATATCTTGCTTTTAAACACAAATATGAGATAATTTGTACAATATCTTATTTATAAACACATCTGATGAGATAATTGAACAACCTACCTATCGTATGAATTCGTGTCAAAAATTTAAACAGACAACAACATATGAATGATGGCAACCAATCTGAATTCATGTATACAGTGTGATCTGTTTCATTTTTCAACAAGCACAATCTGTTCTTGCAAATCGATCATAGAACTCAACTCAATAGATGAATGATGGCCACTAATACTCTTAAATTTGTTCTTGCAAATCTCACAATGATCTGAACAAAGAAATTCACATATAAACTCATGAATCGGCCCAAAAAAAAAACAAATTAAGGCATATTATCTCTAAGATCCAACGCACATGAACACTTGAGACCGTGGCGGCGGTTGGGTTGATGATGTGACGGTGACGGCGGCAGAGCAGCCTCGAGGACTGTGCGGCCAGGCGGATCTCGCCGGTTTCTTCCTAGAATATCAGATATATACGTGGCAAGGATATTGGGCTAGATTAGTGGAGCACGCCGGCTTGGTCTAAGTAAAATTGAAGCCCAATCAGCCGGGCAGAGTGTGCTATACTGCTGTCCTCTCATTTAATCCCACATCGCGCAGCGAGACCACACGGGTGGCGGAGGCGTGTATATAAGGCGACCCACAACACTGTAGCAAAGCATACCTTTCTCGGCCTTTTGGTTAAGATCAAGTGTAGTATCTGTTCTTATCAGTTTAATATCTGATATATAAGCCATGTGCTTATTTTGGTATTAAATTTATTTTTTGTGGGGAGGACTCTACGGTAGCTTGCTACTGGATTCCGACGCGTCGCTCAAGCGTTGCACTGCTGCCTGGGCCAGGTGCACCCCAACCAAATCTAATCTAAGAGTCGTTGATTGAAAACAGCTAATCTCTAACGAAAAAGATATTATTGTTAGTCACTCTATAGCCTTGGCTTCTAAAACCTCATGTAAAGCTGCCCTGCTTTCACTTCTAGTTTTTGTTCCGCAGTGACCTCTAAATCGTTGTGATAGGCTGATCAGTGATGGTCACTAATATAACTATAGAAGTGGAGCCATCTAAAAAATGCGTTATGAATTGAAGAGGCGGTGTTCTTAGTTTGAGTTCTATGCAATTGTGGCACGTATGTAGTAGAGTAGCACGTATCTTCCTTCTGGAGACTGGATTGTGGCAATTGCAGCAAATGTTTGCTTGACAAATCAATGTGTGTAGTGCAAATATTGTCCAATTAGTGCGTGGAATGCAGCTCCTTGTACCTGGCATGGAGTTCTTTAGCTGTTGGTATTTTTTTGTAGTCGTTGTTCGTTCAATTATTGAAAGCTAAGCCATGTTACCTGTTTAGAGTCAACTTGGTTCAGTTATTGGACACTAATCCACGTAGATATCTGATATTCTTAATTTCTTATCCTTGCCACTTGCCAGTAAACTCATCCAATTAAATAGTTGGCTCCATGGGGAAGCAACAGCAGCTTAGGTGAAGGCATTCGTTCGTCCTGCATCATGCGGTCTTCAGCTAGCTAATTGTCATCGTTTTGTTACTTTTGCTCAAACAAAGGAGTACTAGGATCCCATTCGAATGAGCGCCAATGTGCTATAGATAGATCTTACAGCAATGGTACGAAAACTTTTAGGATTTCATTCGAATTTCTCACCTTTAGATTTGCGCTAAGATCCATGTCTTTTTCTCAATTCCCGTTTGAGGGTGCCCGCGGTGTGCCTTCTTCCCTGTCCGGATGGCAGCAGCCCAGCCTAGAGGGGCTGCATGGGTCGGACGGTGGCAGGGGCCCTGCCTGGAGGGGGAGGCCGAGGTTAAGGCGGAGGCCGATGCGGGGGTGAGCGAGGCGGCGTCCGAGGTGGAGGCAGGCCTAGAGGGCAAGGCCGAGGCAAGGCGGCGGCAGCGTGGGCCGGTCAACAGGTGCCCGACCTGGGCAGTGGCCCCGCCTGGAGGGGAAGGCCGACGCGGCGTCTGGGGCAGAGGCGGAGGCAGACGCGGAAGGAAGCGAGGCGGCGTCCGGGGTGGAAGCGGAAGCAACGCGGCGCCAGCTCGAGATTTGAGTGGCAGCGACGACGCGGCGGTGGCCAGACCTAGGCGGCGCCCACTCGAGGCGAGCGGAAACAAGGCGGCATCAGCGACGCGATCCGAATGCAGGCCCCGCCTGGAGAGGGAGGCCGACGGGGCGTCCGGGGCAGAGGTGGAGGCAGCACGGAGAAGGACACAGCGGCGGAGAGCCCTGGAGCACCTGTCGCAGCTCGAGCCAGTGCCGAGCGTGCAGTTCGAGGAGCCGCGCGGCCCGGCCAAAGGCATCGACGTCGACGCCCTTTACGACGACCATCTTCCGAGTGATGATGAAGAAGATGATCCCATGGAGAGGCTGCACCGGCTGTGCGGTCAGGCGGATCTCGCCGGTTTCTTCCTAGAATCTTTACTTCTTTACTATTACAAGTAAAAAGTAAAGTACCCGTACGTTGTAATAAAAAACTAAATAAAATTGATATATACTATGAAGCATCTTTTTCAACAAATTTGCTTTCTTGGTATATAGCTAAGTGACTGGCAAACAAGCAGACCAGTTTTAGCCCACTCCATTAGGACTTATAAAAGCTCAGAAAAATCAGCACATACGCTAGATAAAAGAATAAACTGCATAGTATCTCATAAACAGAGCAATAAGAACATGCAGTAGAATAAAGTGACCAAAAACACTTGCAGCAGAATTAAATTAACAATGAACCGCATAGTGTCTCATCAATAAAGTACACATCCATATATCACCTAGTAAGGTGCCCGTGAGTTGCAACGGAAAACCAAATAAAAGTTATGCATACTATCAAATATGATCTCAAACTGAATAATAAATATCAACTTTATCTTACGTCATCATGTATCAAACAAAACATGCATGTTCATACTCATAAATAAATAAGTATCATATTAGCGAAATATGATAGAACAAGCACCACATATACAACAATATGTACAAAAATGATAGTAAACAATATTTTTCCCTAATATTCTTAATACATAAATAAAATAACTCATCGATCACAAAGCATGGGGAGAGCGAGGGGAGGCGGGGAGAGGGGGCATCATATTCTTAATACATAATATTCTTTTGTACCCAATTCTAGCCCAATCACTTATGTTCCAAACAACAGTTACAACTTTGTTACTTGTTCCAATGATGAATACAGATTTAGTTAAACTGGGCTCATATGTATACATCTATGTCTTGACTTCAATAGAAAGCATACCTTTTGCAACTGTGCAAAACAAGAATGGTTTCATGCCATCCCTAGAAAAGCGGCAACACTCAATCTTCTCATCCTGCATAGAAAAATAAAGGGACAAAAGGTTAAAGTTTAAGCCATCTCAACAAGGAAACATGAAATGCAGAAGTTTATCATAGCATACCGAAGATCGAGTCAAATTGACAAATGGTAACCCTCGTCTATCTTCTATATTCTTGAAGAGCCATCAGTGGATGTTGAAACTAAAAACTGTGAGTCTAAGCCGTAAGAGAAAAGACAGAGAATTATATCACGGTGTTGAATAAAGCGCAGGACAATAGCCAAGAACCATAACACGATCAACTTTTGCCTTATATGATCACCAATGCATAAAAAGGCATGCAGCGAGAAGGGTAGTCGAGTGGGCTTACCTTGTGAAAGAATGATGACCATGCACCCCTGGTGTAGTTTGGCATTTCATCAAACATGTGAAAGCATACGCACCTGCAGAGACAAACAAAAATTGGAACGAAAGTGCATGGAAGGCTAGAAACATTTTAGTATTTTAGACAGACAGTGATATATTATCATCCACGCTTTGTTGTTTCGAGTGAGTGCCAAACCAAATGCCTGATGTCTAGCCTTTCTCAGTGTCTAGGTACAATAATTTGATCAGAAGATAGGACAGTCCAGATGATGAAAGGTGAGAAATTCAGAACAATCTATCAAGAGAAAATACTCAAAATTTCTCACCCATCTTCATCTGAAGTCCTGATCTCTAATCGAACAGACCAAAAAAACTACACCAAGGCAGTAGCATGCATGTGCCGCTAAAATGGCATGGCAGAGGAAACGAATCCAACCTACCTAGCTACCAAGAAATATCTCAATTTAATGATCTACGATACATCAATATACACGGTGTTTGCTCGGCAAGGACAGTTTAATAAGCAAGCTGTTGGTATGAACAGTCAATACACGGCAGTATGGTAGTTTGGCAATCTGCTGCCTGCCTGCCACCTAATGCATATAACCAAAATGAAGCTTCTAGAGAATAGCACATGTAAGATGGTAAGTTAGGTTATTTAAATTAACTTTGTCTGAATTTGCTTGTAGCTTTTTACATCTCCATACTGATATACATGAACTGGATATTTATGTATATGTGAATATGTAGACTACTATATACTGACTAAGGAATCAATAAATGTGGAACAATTATAATGCATAGATGATCACAGTTGAGGCTGATGTGCCTAAGGCTTGTTCCTAGAGGGGAAAATACCTTTGTAAGCAAATTGGAGTTCCATGGAAGACACCTCTAATTTGTTCCCACTTCCAAAACTTCAATTGATGGTCTGCAAGTATATGTGAATCAATATGTAACAAATGAATTATAGCTACATATAGTGTATAAAGATCATTGAGACCAGATTAATTAGTGCTTAACACACACATTTGGTATGGTATTGAGTGGTCGCAGCAGAGCATGGTGTAAGCTTTCTTGTCCAAGCTACCTTTTTCCATCCTATGACGCGTAATCGCAGTGATCTTCACGATTCATAAACACACGTTTGTTAATGTTGCTGCCAGTGGTTGCCATCAATTTCTGAAGGCTGGCCGGATGGTTACTGTTGTTGCTAGAGCTTGATCTGTACATCTGATCATTTTTAAGGAAAAATTGTGAAGCCAAAAAATGTGAAGATCACAATGATATTACAATAATCGAATCAGACCATCACAAAAAAGTTAACACAAAAATACAACCAGAGGAAAAGAGGCTACTCGACTCTCGAACCATGACCTCACAGACCTCCCCGCTCCCCTCTCCCCACCCCGCGCGCCGCCTCTTCCCCTCCCTCCCACTCCGCTCCTTTCTGATTAGGAAGATAGCAATTTCTAGTTGGTACTTTCGGCAGCATGCATTAGATTTTCTTATGTGATGAAAACTAAAACTGAAAAATATAATGAGCATTTGGATGTGCAGATATAGATTATAAATTGAAAAGATTGATTTGGAGTAAACATCTTACAATGCTTAAACTTCTCAATTTCAAAGGCTAATCCCTTCATGTACATAGTCATCAATCACCATTTCATCATTTCCACTTTCCAGTATATGTTCATTAGAAGCATGAAGAAAATCTTGCATTCACATGTAGCAATACTATACACAAGCAACAATCAACATTAATGTCTGTAATTTTCAACAATCAACATTATACACAAGCAAAAACAATAGCTATTTGTGAAGCATACCTTAATGTGACGGGGAGGCGGAAGCGGTGGGGGAGTAGCGACGGGGAGCGGCTAAAGCAGCAGGGGACCAGCGGCGGATCTCCAGGCTACTACGGTCGTGGGCGTCTTCGATTTCATCAACCGTGTGGACCAGCTCGGCGACGCCATCTAGGAGGTGGTGGCGCGAGGGGAGGAGGCCGTCCGGAGGGTGGAGGAGGTAGTGGGGTTCCTAGGACGGACCAAGGCGGCCGGCCGCATGCGGAGGCTGACTGAGGCGGCAGAGGGGATCTGGCCTCCCCGTCGTCGGATCCGTCGCCGTCCACCGCTCCGCCTCCAGATCCGATAGCCTCCAGGCCAAATCCGGCCACTGCCACCCTTGCCCCTCCCGGATCTGAGCACCTCTGCGCTGGATCTGGCCGAGCTCGCTCGCGTCGCACCCGTCTCCGGCCTCCTTTGTGCGGATCCGACGCCAGGCCGCAGCACCCACCGGACGGCGACGAGGGTCTCCTCGATGGTGAGCGGGGGCGGGGCGGCGTCATCAGCGGCATCGGGGAAGAGGTTCTCGGCGAGCTCGTGGGGAGGGCGGGGCGCGGGGAGGGCAAGGGGAGGCGGGGAGAGCGAGAGGAGGTGGATCGAGGCGGCGGGGAGAGCGACGGGAGGCGGGCGCGCGGGTGGGGGAGGAGGAGGCGGGGCGGCGGGGAGATCGAGGAGGCGGGGAGAGCGAGGGGCGGCGGGGGAGAGCGAGGTGGCGGGGAGCGAGGTGGGGAGAGAGCGAAGGGAAGCGGGAGAGAGGAGGAGGACAAGCGGGGCGGCTGGGAGGGGAGGAGGGGGCGGGGCGGAGGGGAGGAGGTAGCGGCGGGGGGAGGAGGAGGCGGCGAGTGGAGGGGGAGGGGAGGAGGTGCGGCGGGGAGAGCGAGGGGCGGGAGGCCAGGAGGAGGAGGCGGCGGGGGAGAGGGAGGAGGCGGCGCGGGAGAGAGCGAGGGGGGGGAGGAGGCGGCGCCGGGGTGGGGAAGAGGGGAGGCCGAGAGGGGAGGAGGAGGGGGCGGTTGGAGGTTTTAGGGTTGGCCGGGAGGGGATAGGAGAGAAAATTGACGGTCTAGATTGGATGGAGGCTTCGCAACCACCAACTCCTTCTTTTAAGTAGTAAAGATAAAAGAAAAGTTGGTGGTTGCCGGCCTCCATCCAACTGGACCGTCGGATCTTCCTCCTCTCCCGCCACCCGCCAACCGTAAAACCTCCAACCGCCGCCCCTTCCTCCCCTTCCTCCCGCCTCCCCTCTTCCCCTCCCCGCCCCTCGCTCTCCCCGCCGCCTCCCCCCCCCCGCCGCCTGCCGCCCTCCTCCCTCTCCCCGCTTCCTTCGCTCTCTCCCCACCTCGCCACCCCTCACTCCCCCTCCTCGCTCTCCCCGCCGCCGCCCCGCTCTCCCTCGCTCTCCCGCCTCCTCGCTCTCACCCCGCCGCCCCTCCTCCTCCCCATCCCGCGCGCCCACCTCCCCTCGCTCTCCCCGCCGCCCGATCCGCCTCCCCACGCTCCCGCCTCTCCTCGCCCTCCCCGCCGCCTTCCTCGCTCTCCCACGAGCTCGCGAGAACCTCTTCCTCGACGCCGCCGATGACGCCGCCCGCCCCGCCACCATCGAGGAGTCCTCGTCGCTGTCCCGGGTGTGCAGCTCCACCTCATCGACCCCGACCGCAGCCTCGACCTCAGCGCCGACACGCTCTCCGTCGTCCGCCTCCGCCAGGGCGACCATTCCGTCGCCATCCTCGCGCGCCTCACTCCGGAGAAGCGCCAGCAGCGCCGCGGCCTCTTCGCTTAAGCATCGGGCGGTCCAGCGACGGGCCGCGCAGAGCCCGTCGGGCCGCCACCGCGACGGTGCTGGAGGGCACAGCCCCTCCACCGTCTTCGTCTCCAACCTGCCCTACACCTTCAAGTCTTCTGACGTAAGCGCGAGCTCCTCCTAACCTTTACAAATTTACAGCTTAGAGTCTTGGAGGCAAGTGCTTTGGATTTACAATGTGAGATATGCTTTGTATTGTGTAGCTCGAGGAGGTGTTTAGCGAGGTCGGACCGGTGAGGCGCTGCTTCATGGTCGCGCCAAAAGGTGAGAGGATTTAGCCAGCTCTATAATAGCATGAACCATCGTTAGATGATGCTAAGTTTGCTGAATTATTTTGCATGACATCTGCTTATATTTATCACCGCTTGCCTAATCAAGATACACGTAAACAAAGGGAGCCATAAGAACTATGAACAAAATGGACATTTATTTTTGGTTTGCATACTACTATACAAGTTTGTTAATAATGTGGAAGTGGAATCTTAGAAAGAAGCCTTATATGTCATAAAAATAAATTTAAAGAAGTTAATTACAACTAATGATTACACTTGTTCTTTAATCAAACAATTGACCTTACTTGCTTCCCTTTTTCCTTCTTTAATACTTCGTTGGTTTAGGTTTCATGGCTTAGCTGAGTTTGACCGTAAAAGCGAAGTCGTCGCGCGCGTCTATCCGATCATAATGCACGAAGAAGGAAGCCACAACCAGAGACAATTTCATTCAGTTCATCAAGGCTCTCCACGATGTTTTATGGTAGCACCGATCCCTTAGTTGCTTTGGGGTTCAATAAACTGATTTATTATCTACAACTTTCTGTTGGTATCTATAGTGCACAAAACTCTTATTTTACCATATCAATCTCCAATCACGTGACACTCATTCATTATAACTTCGGATGTTAAAGAGAATCGGTGCCAAATAGCTTTGTTCTTTTCACATGCAAAAGAGAATCGGTGCCAAATAGTTTGTTCTTATCTTCATGCACCTTACTCGCTTAACTTTCATGCTTGTGGTATTATACGACAAAGGTGCCCTATACTTTATAACTCGATGAGATGGTTCCAAGCATGGAAAAGAACCTAATTTTAGATCGTGGAGGACATGTTTCTATTTTTCCTATTGCAGCGCCTTGACACATGGCTTTGACATTATCTGTTATTATGCCTTATTCTCTTCGTGTAGTTTAATTGATGACTGAATGCGAATTCTTCAACCAAATTTGCACTTCGGAAATAACAGGACAATACTTAAGCATCGCAGTAAGCACTGCTTCAGTTTTCTGCAGATACATGTTTGGTGTTACACAGTTATTCAATTTTTTTTGAAAGGAACTTAACCCAACTTCTTTGGTATTATTTGATGACAATACATAGTAATCACACTGTCATAAAATCCTTCACAAATCTTTGTTCTCTCTAGATATATATTTTTTCTTGTACTGAAACAATTTAGCCTTAATTTTGGTATTGTTTGCATTGCAGATGCTAGGCAACATAATCTTTTCTTTAGCCAATCTCCTTTTGGTCAAGTGAGAAGCAATGCAATTTCTTCATGGGATAGCTTGGGAGGCTTCAAATTTACGGAAACCAAACTTCCGTGGATGAAGCCAACGAAAATGGTAGGCCTTGATGAGTTGCATTTCTCTAACCCGCAGATGCCAAATAATGTTGTAGCGCATGTTGTACATCATCATGATTTCGATGGGCTTATGCCATTCAAGGGAACCAACATAAAGGTCCTTAACCAAGGTACTTTTCTAACTACCAATCTATTACCAAACTTAAATAAAAGATTAAAAAAAACTGTAGCAGCTCTTAAATTTTAGCCATATGCTTTGATGATGTCCGTGTCCGTGCAACATAGATGATGAGTATGTTTGAGTCCTGTGCTTGTTTCTCATTAGTTATGGGTTATTTTATCGAATCATGCAATGATACATATGTTTTAGCAGTGGTTTGGTCAAGATGGTAAATCAGAAGGCGGATGGAGGCTTAACTCCACTTCATATGGCGGCGTTAAACAGGTACGTAGAGTGTGTACAATTGTTACTGAACTTGGGAGCATCTGTTTCTGAGGTCACCATTGAAGATGGAACGACTATTGACTTCATATGTATTTGCAACTATTCTTTTTACTGTTGGTTGTCAACTCAATAATAATTTTCCTTTATGTATTTGTTATTTCTCAGCTCTGTTGTTGTTGATAGCACACTCCTGTTCTGAATGCTTGACATTATCAGTATTGGAACATTGTGTATTCTCAGCAAATTAACTTAAATACCTTGTCTTAAATTGATTCAATTATTGTCTTGCAAATGTACTTTATTATACATATACTGATGGGATGCCATGAATGAAAAAAAATCCTTCATCCACTTGGAATGTATTACCATTGTTCCTCTACTACTGTCTGCAGTTCTATGTCTTTTAGTTTTGTACTTTGATGTTGCTAAAATTTATGTTTCTTCTGTAATCACCATTGATTATGTTAGCCATTTGTTAGTACAAAATTTGGCCATGTGTGGTGTAATCTTTATTGCTCTTGGCTCATGTACTTGAAGCTGTAGGTTTGGAATTTTTCTAAAAATATGTACCTTTGTATGATTGTATATATAGTATCGTTACATCTTACTAATATGATGCTTGATTTATTTACGAGTATGAACATATATGTTTTGTTTGATACATGATGACGTAAGAAAAAGTTGATATTTATTATTCAGTTTGAGATAATATTTAATAGTATGCACCACTTTTATTTGATTTTTCGTTGCAACGTACGGGCACATAACTAGTATTAGATATACACGTGGCAAGTAAAATTCCAGCCCAATCAGCCGTGCAGAGTGTGTGCTGTGCTCTCATTTAGTCCCAATCGCACAGCGAGACAACACGTGTGGCGGAGGCGTGTATATAAGGCGACCCACAATGCCCTTCGCAAAGCATACCTTTCTCGGCCTTTTGGCTAAGATCAAATGTAGTATCTGTTCTTATCAGTTTAATATCTGATATATAAGCCATGTGCTTATTTTGATATTAAATTTATTTTTTGTGGGGAGGATTCTACAGTAGCTTGCTACTGATTCCGACGCGTCGCTCAGGTGTTGCACTGCTGCTCGGGCCAGGCGCACCCCAACCAATTCTAATCTTAGAATCGTTAATTGAAATCTGCTAATCTACGAAAAAGACATTATTGTTAGTCACTATAGTTGGCACTTTTGGCGCTTAAATTGACAACTTCTGAGTATGAGCATATCTCAATTGAGAATTGTACAATCTCTTACCTTTAAACACAAATATGATATAATTTGCACAATCTCTTATCTTAAACACATTTGATGAGAAAATTGAACAACCTATCGTATGAATTCGTGTAAAAAATTTAAACAGACAACAATCATAGAACGTCAAAATGAAAAAGCACAATCAACTCGGAGAGGACCTTTTCAATGACTTGGTAAGTAGTCCTCAAATATGGAAAATTGTCCTTAATAAGAGCGACAATTGTACCAACATGCAACTTCATCTAAATATTGGGAAGCTGGACGAATGTTACTAAAATAAGATGATAAAATATTTCGGTGTTACTTATTTGATGGTAACATTGGTAAATGAGTGAAATCAAACAATGAAAGAAGGCAACGGAGTTTGCATCCGGTAAAATTCATATATATATAGAATGCAATTGTGATGATGGATGCCGTTACTGCACAAGAAATGGTGGAATTGGCTGACAACTTCAAGTTTGTAGCTTCCGACAAACCTTTGAGGAACGCGCAATTGCTGCGATCATCATCAGGTCCGTAATAATAATAACAACCCGCACAGGTATCATCGCTACAATCATCAGACCGATCATGAATTCATGACAATAGTCATCAAGTTCCGCACGAGACCTGCTGAGGAGAGTTACGTCGCCTCCGCACGAGACCGCAGGCGGATCTCCTATTCTCCTTGCCTTCCATGAGGAGAGTTACGTCGGCCTCCTCGGCGATCTCACTCCGGACAACTACTGCCGCGGTGGCCCGATCCGACGCATGCCCGAGTACCGCGGCATCGGCCGCTTACCCCGCCAAGACAGCAGCTGCCCGTACGACGACAGCCCGCCATCGCCGGCCTCTGGGAGTAGAGTACTGCCTGCACTACGCCGGCGGGTCGCTCGCCGCGGCGGGCGCCCTCTGCAGCGACATCGACATCAACTGGTCCGGCGGCATGCACCACGCGTGCGCCAACAAGGCCAGCGGCTTCTGCTACGTCAACGACATCGTCCTTGCCATCCGCCAGCTCCTCGGCCTCTTCAGGCGCGTGCTGTACGTGGATATCGACGTGCACCATGGCGACAGCGTGGAGCAGGCCTTCGTGAAGTCGAACCAGGTGATGACGGTGTCGTTCCACCAGCACGGCGGCGGCTTCTTCCCGGGGACCGGAGACATCGACGACGTCGGCTAGGAGGCCGGCAGGTACTACAGCCTGAACGTGCCGCTGAAGGAGGGCATGAGTTGTTGGATCAAGAATGCCCAATCTGCACACATACAAAAACTGATCACACAGGAAAGTATCACAAGGGATAGTGGAGCACACAGAGAAGTTATTCCGCACACTCTGAAGATATCTGAAGTTTTTCTGGACGCGCTACAGTACAATCCGAAAAACAGGAGATTGCCAATACTACACAACGCTACAGACTCTTAACTGACATCCGAAAAACTTGCAACAAGTAAACGCTACGCTGGCCCATGATCCTAATTAACCGGATCACAAATTCACACCTCAAACATAACGAAAAACAAACTTCTGTGCAATCTGCCGAACCAGCTGCCGAAGCTCTGAAACTTGGACCCAGACTTCAGACCTTGCTTGAAACCAAACTGTGTTTCATACGGTCTGTTTATTCAGACTGAGCTGACACTAACTCTGACTTAACATGAACAAAACAAGATTATTGCTAACATGAGTGACGAGGGCTACAACGGACTGTTCAAGCCGATCGTCGGCACGGCCACGCAGGTGTTCCTGCCGGAGGCCGTCGTGCTGCAGTGCGGCGCCGACTCGCTCTACGGAGACCGGCTCGCGCGCCTGAACCTGTCGGTGGGCGGCCACGCGGAGTGCGTCAGGTACGTCCGGAGCTTCAACTTGCCGCTGCTCCTCCTCGGCGGCGGCGGCTACACCATCAACCACGTCGCCTCCTGCTGGTGCTACTACGAGGTACGTGCGTAAAGTTCTACTAGTACTAGTAATAACATTGCCGTGGACCCGTGATCGTGTCAATGATCTAACTAATTTCAGTGACGCAGACGTCGACCATCTTTCGAGTGATGATGAAGAAGATGATCCCATGGAGAGGCTGCACCGGCTGTGCGGCCAGCCGGATCTCGCCGGTCTCTTCCTAGAATATCGGATGATACGTGGCAAGGGTATTGGGCTAGATTAGTGGAGAAAGCCCATCTATCTTGGGCTTCGTCTGAGTAAAATTCCAGCCCAATCAGCCGTGCAGAGTGTGCTATACTGCTGTGCTCTCATTTAATCCCACATCGCGCAGCGAGACCACACGGGTGGCGGAGACGTGTATATAAGCGACCCACAACACTGTAGCAAAGCATACCTTTCTTGGCCTTTTGACTAAGATTAAATGTAGTATCTGTTCTTATCAGTTTAATATCTGATATATAAGCTATGTGCTTATTTTGATATTAAATTTATTTTTTGTGGGGGCGGACTCTACGGTAGCTTGCTACTGGATTCTGATGCGTCGCTTAGGCGTTGCACTGCTGCCTAGGCCAGGTGCACCCCAACCAATTCTAATCTTAGAATCGTTAATTGAAATCTGCTAATCTCTTGGTCTATAGTTGGCAATTGTGGCGCTTAAATTGACAACGTCTTGAGTATGGAACATAATCTTATCTCAATTGAGAATTGTGCAATCTCTTACCTTTAAACACAAATATGAGATGATTTGTACAATATCTTAACACATTTGATGAGATAATTGAACAACCTATCGTATGAATTCGTGTCAAAAATTTAAACAGGCAACAATCATAGAACGTCAAAATGAAAAAGCACAATCAACTCAGAGAGGACCTTTTAGAGATAAATGGGAAATTTCAATCACTTGATAAGTAGTCCTCAAATATGGAAAATTGTCCTAAATAAGAGCGTCAATTGTACCAACATGCAACTTCATCTAAATATTGCGAAACTGGACGAATGTTACTAAAATAAGATGATAAAATATTTCGGTGTTACTTATTTGACAGGTAGCATTGGTAAATAAGAGAAATCAAACAATGAAAGAAGGCAACGGAGTTTGCATCCGGTAAAATTCATATATATGTAGCAATTATCATGAGATGTTTATTAAAGAGCAGGGACAAAAAGCATATGCAACACACGCAAGGGGAAGTGCAGCTTAAGTGAAGAATCAGATATTCACATGTTAGTTTGTATGAGCAGGATATGGATGACAGCCAATTGAATCAAAATGGACTGGCTATAGCCTATAGGATAATATTCTCCTATATGGATGCTTGCTACCAAGAGTGAGAGCATTCACGATAATATTAATAAATTGCACCAGCCAAATAATGTCAATACTTGCACAACTCAAAGGTACCCGACGTATAATTTGATTGTGCATACATTGTAATTCAGTCCGAACTGATATTATATGCTTTTGGATAATGCTTACCAGTTCGATACATGTATAATGTTGTCTTTCACTTTCTCTTCAGCAAATATGGGGAGTTTCAACATTTCTTCCACATACATGACAATTTCTAACAATTTTTTCTATTTAATTTGAAATTTTCTTCACTGCTTGGTTTATAATTTATACACATATTGACTGACAATTTCTAACAATTTTTTCTATTTAATTTGAAATTTTCTTCACTGCTTGGTTTATAATTTGAAATTTTCTTCACTGCTTGGTTTAGGAATTAAGAGAGAAGCACTCGCAAGCATGCCACTTTGGGATTGGCTGACAACCTTCAAGTCTGTAGCTTCCGACAAATCTTTGAGGAACGCGCAATTGCTGCGATCATCATCAGGTCCGTGATAATAATAACAACCCGCACAGGTATCATCGCCACAATCATCAGACCGACCGTACTACATTGATCATGGCAATAGTCACCAAGTTTAACTATTGCAGTTTCTAACGACGGGGCATGCTTTCAAGCAATGGAACCCTTCCGAAGCAGTAAATCAACTCGAGTGAAACGAGACTTGGTAAACAAATTAGAGTGCAGGTATGAATTCTTTTAAATAATTAATTTTTAATTCTAAATTATAGTATTATACCTGTTTTTTTTTTGCAGTTTTGGCTATATATCGCTCTACAGTTGGGTGACTTAGGCTAGTCGCCCAACTGTTAGGTGACACATGGCCAAGTCGCCCAATAATTAGGCGACTAGCCCAAGTTGCCTAACCGTGGAATAACAAGACCTCAAGTCGCCTAACGATTGAGCGATAAGTCCCTAGTCGCCTAACTGTTGGGTGACTAGGGGGTATAACCCCTCGAGTGTGTGGCCGGTGCTCGGCACTGCGCTCATTTTGGAATTTTTGGCCGAGAGAGAGGAAGGGGAGAAGAGAAAAGAGAGGAGAGGAGGAAAAAATGAGAAGAAGAAGAAGAAGAAGAAGAAGAGAGGAGATGAGGGAAGAGAGAGGAAGAGGGGAGGAGGAGAGGAGGAGGGATCTGCGCATCAACGACAGTGAGTTTTCTGTATTTTTTGTATATTTATTTTTTAAATATGATAGGATAGCAACTGAAATCATTAAATTTGTAGTTTAGAAAGTAATGTCAATTTAGTTGTTAATAATTGTATTGTCATTTATATCGCTCTATTGTGTATTTAATGGCTTAGTTAATTTTGTTAGTCAGTTATAAATTATAGAAACCCCGTAATAAGTATTCTTAATTTTTAGAATAATTAATAACCATCAAAAGATTTAAAACTGTTCGTGATAATTAGAATAACACGCACCAATTTAAAATAGTACACGACAATTTAAGATTACGCATAGCGATTAAAATTATACACGACGATTTAAATAGCATTTGAGTCATAAAAATCCACAAATGACGAAAATAAAATTCAGACATCCCACAGGGACGCCTTAGTATAATTAATTTGATTATTGTTTAAGATTTACTTTCTGTTATATTTGTAAATAAATCATCACATGTGTACTAATTACGGAAAAAGAATAGGTACAAAGAGGGAAGAATTTAGTCCAGTGACCCTGGGACATAAAATTATTTAGATAGGTAGATAAATATATATGCACCAACGAGGAATTAAATAGGCATAATAGATACGTGAAATCGGCTAAGAATGATTTGAAGAATTCCTAGATCTACGCTATTAATAATTAAACCAGTAATTATGTCATAACTGCTTACTTGAAATTGATTTGTCGATATGGCTCGTGACCTTGGTGGTTCAGACTGGCCTTTCGGCTTGCTGGACCGGCATGTTGATGCGTAGCACCGTGCAAACCGTTGTGTCCTGCATCCTGAGGGCAGGGATGGGGAGACCCAGTTAGGGGTGGTCCATACGCGGACACCTCGACGAGCGTGGGGACTAGACCCACGCTGGAGAGACAGGTGTTAGACTTAAGCCCGTTTCATTGCATACTTGCATTTTACTCTGTTAAAGCTAGTGACCTGAGGTGTGCGCACGTTCGCATCGTGGCCGTGTTTCTCGATTATTTAGTTAGCTACTAGAGCCATGTTTTTGCTGAACATGGGATGGTACGACTGAAGTAGATCATTGCATAAGAATAGGAAAGTTAGTTTAATCTTTACTTAGCATTTGGATCATATAAATAAGATGAGAAAATGCCGAATGATTCAGAGAGTGTGGCACAAAATTCCATTGTCTCGTGATCGTGATCGAGTATAGGGATCTCCGAGTGTTTGAGTGCTCGTAGTCACAACAAGTTCTCATAGTCGTAACGAGTGTTGATGGTCGTAAATGAGTATCGAGTACTCATGGTTGTGTGTGTGGTCGTTTGTGGTACAACAAGTGGTATCAGAGCGGTGTAGAGATCATGTCAACAATGTCAGGTGACGGATCAGTGTCTCCTTCGAGGTCCCTCACTCTACTGAGGATTCGCGGGCGCAGCAAGATGAGGGTGTGTGATAAGGGAGAGCGGGGGGACAATGGTCTACCCCATGCTGACGCGCATGAACTACTCCGACTGGGCTCTCATCATGAGAGTCAACTTGCAAGTGTAGGGCCTATGGCGAGCAATTGAGCCGAGCGATGCCGACTTCCGCAACAATAGGATGGTGCTGTACATGATCCTCTGTGCGGTGCCGCCTGACATGCTATCAACGCTCGCCGTGAAGGACACGACAAAAAAGGCGTGGGACACCATGAAGGTGCAACGGATGGGTGTCGACCACGTGTGTGAGGTGAATGCGCAAATGCTCCGCAAGGCATTTGAGGACATCGTGTTCAAGGATGGTCAGACCATCGATGAGTTTTCGATGTGGATCACCGACCTCATCAACAATCTTCGCATCCTTTGTGACGCAATTGAGGAATCCAAGGTCATGAAGAAGTTTCTATGAGTCGTACCCTCACGGTACGTGCAATTGGCTATCTCCGTCGAGACGTTCCTCGACCTGAGCACTCTCTCAGCCGGCAAGCTCACCAGGCGGCTCCGCGTTGTGGAGGAGCGGTACGAGCTTGAAGATAAAGGTGGCTGTGGAGGGCGTTTGCTCCTCACTGAGGATGAGTGGCTTTGCTTACTAAGAAGCAGGAGCAAGGCGACGGCCCCGCAAGTGGAGACCAGAGATGCAGCAACAGTGGTGACAATTGACGTCGTGGAAAACTGCACGGCCGCTAGCGCGACAAAGCCAGGCACGACGCCCAGGGCGGTGGCCCGTCAAACGCATGCCACAACATATCGCAAGTGAAATGCTACAACTGCGACCAAATGGGGCACTGCTCCAGGAACTACCGCAAGCCCAATCGTGAGCGCAAGGAGGAGGCGCACCTGACGCGTGCGCAAGATGAGCCTGTGCTGTTCACAGTTGAGCACTGTGAGCTGTCACGAGGTGATGGCAAGGAGCAACAACAAATGGTATTCCTCAACAAGGAAAAAGTGACCTCATCGGACACAGGCGATGGTGTCTAGTACCTCGACATGGGAGCAAGCAACCATATGACCAGGTCTCGAGCAATGTTCTGGTCGCTTGATGAATCAGTGAAAGGGACAGTCAAATTCAGTGATGGCTCACTCATGGACATCCATGGCAAAGGAACCGTCATGTTCCAGTGCCGAAATGGGGAGCATTGGCTCCTCATCGAGGTATACTTCATTCTATATCTCCATAGTAACATCATTTTTGTTAGGCAATTGGATGAGAGCGAGTGCAAGGTAGTGATTGAGGATAGAGAGATGCTCGTGTTCGACTATGAGCGCAAGCTATTGGCGCGAGTGAGGCAGACCAGGAATTGGCTTTACATGCTAAAGCTGAACCTTGTTGGTCCCATGTGCTTGCTCACACACATGGACGATGAAGCTTGGCTATGGCACGGACGCTACACCATCTCAACTTCCGAGCCTTATGGAAGCTGGCACTGAAGGGAATGGTGGCTGGGGTTCCACTGTTCGACCATGTCGAGCAATTCTGTGATGGGTGTGCTCTCGGCAAGTAGCACTGATCCGCATTCCCGCAGGCCATGATGTACCGCGCTGAGCGCGCGTTGGAGTTGGTCCATAGCGATTTGTGCGGACCGATCACACCAACGACGGCGGGAGGTAACAAGTATTTCTTGTTGATCATAGACGATCACAGCAGATAGATGTGGCTTGAGGTGCTCAGGTCTAAAGACGAGGCATTCAAATTCTTCAAGAAGATCAAGGTGCTAGCGGAAACTGAGCATGGTGGCAAGCTCATGGTGTTCTGCTCGAATCGTGGTGGTGATTTCAACTCCACCGAGTTCCATGAGTATTGTGACTAGCTTGGCATCAAGCACTATACCACTACGCCATATTCTCCGCAGCAAAATGGTGTCGTTGAGCATCGCAACCAGATAGTGATAGAGATGGCACACTGTCTGTTGAAGACCATGGGTGTGCCAATGACATTCTAGGGCGAGGCAGTGAAAACTGTAGTCTACATCCTCAACAAGGCACTGACATAGAGTCTCAACTACAAAACACCGTATGAGGCATGGCACAAGCAGAAGCTGAAGGTGTACCATCTCCGAGTCTTTGGATGCATTGCGCACGTCAGGAATGTTGGGCTGGGCGTGAACAAGATGGAGGACCGCTCAACACCGATGATGTTTATCGACTATGATGAAGGAGCAAAGGCGTACAAGATGTACAATCCAGTGACAAAGAAGTTTCATGTGACTCGTGATATTATCTTTGAGGAACAAAATCAATGGGACTAGGAGTCAGATGAATGCAGCACTAGACCATACCCAGCTACCACATTCACCATGACATACGCCACAGAGCAAGGCGTGGCGAGCGTCGACACTGGAGAGGCAACGACATCGATATCCGGAGCAGATTCTATGGCACCACAGGCGACGGAGCCACGAATGACACCTCCACCGGCATCAACGGGTGTCGAGTGGGCGACACCACCAACCCATGACGACGTGCTCCACACCGACACAGGGCCGCATCGTTACTGGGAGCTGTCGAATGTCTACGACACTATGGAGGAAGTCGACGTTGAGCAAAGCGAGACTTGTCTTCTGGCTGTTGAGGAGCTAGCCAATGTCAACCAAACACTCAAAGAAGCATGATGGAAGCAGGCAATGGAAGAGCAGCTGGCTACCATCCACAACAATGATACGTGGGAGCTCGTCGCACTCCTAGCCGGACATAGGGCCATTGGGCTCAAATAGGTATTCAAGATAAAAAAGGATCCCACAGGTAATGTGGTGAGGCATAAGGTGTGTTTAGTTGTTAAAGGGTACGCTCAGCGGCAGGGGGTGGACTTCGACGAGGTCGTCGCCCCGTTGGTGCGAATGGAGACGGTGCGACTACTGCTTGCACTTATCGCGAACAGTGGTTGGGAGGCGCACCACATGGACGTCAAATTGGTGTTCTTGAACGATGATCTAGCTGAGGAGGTCTACGTGCACCAACCACCTGGTTTCATCAATCCTAACAATGAGCACAGGGTGCTTAGGCTGCATAAGGCCCTGTATAGTCTTCACCAGGCACAACGGGCATGGAACGCCAAATTGGACGCGTCGCTAGTCTCCCTCGGCTTCGAGCGTATCCCTCTGGAACATGTTGTGTACCGGAGGACCAATGGCACGTCATCGCTGCTGGTAGGCATCTACATCGATGACTTGATCATCACTGGCAGCAGCGTTGATGATATTGCTGCGTTTAAATACTAGATGCGCAACCTGTTCGAGATAAGCAATCTCAGCCTCCTGAGTTACTACTTGGGAATTGAGGTTAAGTAAGACGCTGGTGAGATCACACTATGCCAAAGTGTTTATGCTGGTAAGATTCTAGAGTCATCCAACATGGCAAGGTGTAATTCGTTCCACACGCCGATGGAGAATCATTTGAAGCTGAGTAAGAAGGACGTCGGTGCTGTTGTAGATGCAATATGGTACCGGAGCATCGTCGAGAATCTACGATACCTCTGCAATACAAGGCCCGACGTCGCTTACGCAGTAGAGATCGTGACCAGGTTCATGGCGGCATTAGCTACATCGCATTGGGCGGTGGTGAAACAGGCCGTGCGCTACATCAGCGGCACTACGAGCTACGGGTGCTGCTACAAGAAGGCGGGAATGCAAGAGACTACACTGGTGGGGTTTAGCGACAGTGACCTCGTTGGTGATATTGATGATCGTAGGAGCACTATTGGGGTTGTGTTCTTCCTCGGCACAAGTGTGATCACTTCGATATCCTAGAAACAGAAGGTCATCGTGCTTTCGTCCTATGAGGCAGAATACATCATGGCGGCAATGGCAGCATGCTAAGGTGTTTGGCTAAGCCGACTGTATGGCGAGCTGGTCGGGCAAGCACCGAAGATGGTAAAGCTTCTAGTGCATAATAAATTAGCCATCGCACTAAGCAAAAACCATAACAAATCAGCCATCGCACTAAGCAAGAACCCAATGCATCACGGACGGAGTAAGCATATCGAGACTCGTATTCATTTTATTCATGAATGCATTGAAGATGGCAAGGTGGATGTCGACCATGTCAGCACGGATGGACAACTCGGTGACATACTCACCAAGGCGCTTGGGTGGGTCAAGTTCATCGAGATGAGACAAGCTCAGCATCGTTGAGGTGAATTCTGCGTAACAGGATTAGGGGGTGATTTGTTGGACTTAAGCCCGTTGCATTGCATACTTGCATTTTACTATATCAAAGCTAGTGGCCTGAGACGTGCTCACGTTCGCGTCATGGCCGTGTTTCCCGATTATTTAGTTAGCTAGTGGAGCTATGTTTTTGCTGGATATGGGATGGCATGACTGAAGCGGATCATGGCATAAGAATAGGAAAGTTAGTTTAATCTTTGTTAAGCATTAGGATAATATAAATAAGATGAGAAAATGCCGAACGATTCAGAGAGTGCGGCATGAAATTCCATTGTCTCGATCATGATTGAGTATAGGGACCCCCAAGTGTTTGAGTGCTCACAGTCGCAACGAGTGCTTGTAGTCATAACGAGTGCTCATGGTCATAAATGAGTATCGAGTACTCATGATCGTGTGTGTGGTCATGCACGGTGCAGCAGGAGAAGGCAACTCCGGAGGTGGAGCATGGCGCCGGTAGAGGGCCACCGGCGGTTAACGCTGTCGGCATGTTGGGGAAACCAAGCAGATGGGGATTTGAAATGAGATAACCTTGCATAAAGTTTTCTTCCTGTATTTTAGCTAACCTTTCATCAAGTAGCATGGCGCAGGAGGAATGGCATCGCATGTTTGCTAAGACGAGCCGTGGTGACCACTACAGAGTTGATCATTTTTTCCCTATGGAATTTTGGATCAAGGTGCATCTTGCATAAAGTTTTTTTCCTGTATTTCAAGTAACCTTTCATCAAGTAACTGGGATTTCCCATTCCTCCCAGTCTATTAAGAAATGAGATAATTTTGATGTTTCTTGAAATATTCAATTTCGATTAGGGATTAGATAATTTTCATCTATGTACTATCTCGTCTATTAAGACATGTCAAGCTTAAGTTTGCTATGACAAGGTTGTAGTCTTTGGCTTAGAAGGATATCATGTGGGTTCCACTTTTAGAAACAGTGTAGAATTGGTAATGTAACTTGTTGAGATGATTTGGTTGAAGCAGGTTTACTATTGTGGGGATAGCCCAACAACGCTCAGTGCAACACACTCCGGCACGGGGATGCCGAGGGCTTCGCACAACTTTGACGGAGGTAGTCCTCGATGGAGAAGGAGGTTGCTGTGGCGGAGGTAGAGGGGAGGAGAGTGTGGAGGTGGAGGGAGGAAGAGGTTGAGAAGGTGGTGGAGTGGGAAGCGGCGTGGAGCAACGGGAGAAGGCGTTGTTGAAGGCGGATCATTGTGCTGGCGGTGGAAGGGTACCGGTGGTGAGCAGTATCGGCGTGCTTGGCATTATGGTTGGATCTGTGTTAGGGAAAATTTTCCTTCTCTTTCTTTTTAGTTTGCCCCACAAACTTGGACAACATTAAAATACCCTTGCCTATGTTGGAAAGCGTGGATATCGTAGGATACTTACCAAGCCAATCACCCAAACAATCACACACAAGACAAAAAAGAGGCAGAGATATGATGGGATGGATTCTTTATTGCTACCTTCCTCGTCTTTACAACAAATGATCTCTAATTACTCATAGTCCCTATTTATAGACATAAAGCGTAGAACCTATCAGATGGCATTTTGGTAATTGCCCACATAAAACCCTAGGTTTCATAACACTTTCCCTTCGGCAAATACCACACAGCGTATATGCCTTATTAAAAACTCCTCCTAAAAACCTAATAGAAAAAAAGAGATAGAGAAAAGAGTATATAGCACACTTAAATTGCATTGCACTTGTTGCCTCGTCAAAAACCTTTAGTGGGAAGCCCAATGGGAAAAACTTATCAAGGGGAAAAAAGTACAAAACTTATCATTAGGATTTAGTAATGATCATCAGGATCTAGCATGACCTTATTGATCTTTGCAATGTTGATAAATTGGATCTATACCATGTGTGGAAAAACATTCAAGGCAGTAAACGTTAAGTGGATACCATCTAGGTTTGACTAAGTCGATACCATCTAGATTTGACTAAAGATGACATTTTCAAAATCTCAAGTTTAACGATCATTATTTTCGTATATGCTCCCTTGAAGACGACATCCTATTGAAGTCTTCTTGCCTCAATGCCTTAATACATTTTTTAGAAATGAATATAGGTAAGAGTAATGTGAATAAATCAACTAGATTATCACAATGACTTGTTTTCTAAACATTCATCTCACTATTCATCTGAAAATTATGAGAATAAAATAAGTTTGGAGCAATGTGTTTAACTTTCTAAATACCACATCTATTTGTGCAACACAAGCAAAAAAATATTCTAACAGATGATGAGGTTAAAATTAATTGCAACATCACATGCCATCTAGCTATGACTTATCAAAGCCATCTGGGTCTTAATATTTTCCAACTATTTCTAAGCAGTTAAACTTACAACCAAATAGTTTGTTCTTTACATCTATACATATGGTCGTACTACTATAGAGTAAAGTATAACCAAGTCTTAATTTTAGTATTAAAGGGATTAATCAAATTACCATTATCACGAATGCACATTGTACCTTCATGGTACGAAAGGATTATGCCACTCCACTATCTTTTGGCGGAAGATGCAATTTGTAGGTGCTTGTGCGGCACACTACTAGTCTTTAGACTTCTCGTTACATTCTCTTGGGTCTTGATGGGTGTTTGTCCACTTCTAAGGACCATGTAACCATTGGTGTAATTTAGAGGTTGACTGGTACGATAACTTTTTGATGTTCTTTCTTTGAGTAAGAGATTATTATGTATGAGTTTTATATGTGTTGTGATTTTGTTTCCTCATACTAGGAATTTTGAGTCCTTCAATGATCTCATCAAGAATTTTCAGAATCCATTTACTGCATAATTTATTTATTCATTATGTCATCTGTCAAAGTTATTATGTAACAGAACATTATTTTATTTATAATGAGAGAGTATCTGTCTCTACATAGACCTTTGAACTATAGCTTTCACCATCTCATTATATTCATAATGATCCATCAAGTCTGAAGTAGCTCGTTTCAAAACTTTCATTTAGTGATTGTGGTTCAACCTTAGTTGCTTCCTTTATGTGACCCGATATGAGCGCTCCAAACACTCGGTCATAGGCTTTAGTTCCAGGTCTGTGTTCTCATAAGAGAAACTTTAGCAACTGTAAAGGCAAAATAGTTATCGATAGTTTTTTCTCTCATATACTTATAATTGAGGGTATCTCAGTGTTAACAAAATCTTCATCATTTCCCAAATAAAGATTCTTAATCGTTTCGTATTCCTAGCATTGTAACATACGTGCTTCAAGTTGTTGTGGTTCTTCAAGTTGCTGGGGCTCGATGAAAAGTTCGTCCCCGTTGCGATTTTTGGCCTAGTTGAAAGTCAACGCCTTATTGAAGTAGCTAATGAGCAATTGAAACAACAGTTGAAATGATACCGGTAATCCATTCAGCTGAATATAAAATAGCCAGGCCACAATGACTTAAATACTCCTAATAAGAAAACATCAGTTGAAAGTTGAAAAAATATACTTAGGAAATAAAGGAGGGCACAAAAGAGGCAGCTAATACAGTCAAAACCCTGTTTGCTCAAAGTACCAGATCAAAAAATAGTTGGAGAAGCAATGAGGCATCACATGAGCATTAGGACAGCGAAATTAGGACAATCCAGTTGCTTCATAGATATCCACAATAGAAATAAGATCGCTAGTAGTTCTACAGCTGAAATCAAGATTTGAAAAAGACATCATCACATTCCCATGAAATGAGCATCAGAGCATGAGGTGTTGTGTTAGCTATAAGCCTGGAAGAACCTCCCAATATCTCCGTCCGAACTTGTCAAAGTTGGATTTCGGCGGGCACTTTCCCAGCACGAACTGCGGCGTAAGCATCTGCAAGCCCAGGAACAGCATCCTTGTGATGGTCAATGTATTTTGCTACGAAATCCTTATCGGCGTAACAAAGTACTTGGCAAAAGCTAGCACCTTGCTTCATCAATCCCTTCGCCTGCAGGATCTTCACGACATAATGCCGCGGCACCAACCGCTTACCCAGGCTGTAGGAGAGCAGCACGGGCCTCTCCACGATGTACTCTGGCTCAAAGCCAACCTCAGTGACCATGAACTCTATCTTGCGGCAAAGTTTCTCCTCAGATAGTCCTAGAATTTGTGGCCTCTTGCAGACCGCCACGCTGAGCTTGTCCATGGAGCAACCAAGAGTGCTCCTCAAGAACTCTATTTTGCTGCGAAGTCTCTCCACGGATACTCCTAGAATATTAGGGAAGATGCTAACCGCGACACAGATCTTCTCCATGGAGCAACCAAGAGTGCTCCTCAAAAATTCCAGCCTCGCGGCAACCTTGTCTTCGGTGACCCAACAAACCATGCCCACCGCGTACTTGAATGCAGACGAGGTGCGGGGCACACCGAGCCTGTCGGCAAGCAGCACGAACGCCTTCACCCGTTCTGGATTGCACACGAGCAGCCTTGGAGAGCGCATTGACATATTGACCATATCACAAACACTTAGCCCGCACTGCCCAAGCAGCGCGATGTTCGGCTTGGCGACCTTCTCGACGTTGGCTGTCAGGATGCGATTGCTCTTCCTCACGGCCTGGAGGAGCTTGTGGAAGGAGCCGAAGAAGGGGATCCAGAACACAAGCCTCGGGGCGACGTCGCAGGAGCGGAGCGACATGGCGCCGCCGCTCAGGAGGAAGCGGGCGATCTGGGGATCGGAGAGGCCGACGCGGTCGCGGAGGGAGGCGAGGCGGCGGGCGATGTTGTTCACCCTGGCGCGGAGGAACAGCGGGTCGGCGGCGACGACGGCGGAGATGTCGGGGCGGGAGAGGCCGACGCCGGAGAGGAAGGCGAGCACGGCGTCGGGGTTGGATACAGACTTGAGATGGGGGAGCTTCTTGGACGCTTTAAGTGCTTGGACTCGGGAGAGGCCGCAGGTGGCCACGAGGTACTCCTCGATGGAGAATGGGGTGGGGGAGGCGGAGGCGGCGGTGGAGAGGAGGAGAGAGCGAAGGTGGAGAGAGGAGTAGGATGCGGCGGCGGTGGGATGAGTGGCAGCGCGGAGCAGCGGGAGAAGGCGACTCCGGAGGTGGAGCATGGCGCCGGCGGCGGTTGGGGATCTGATCTGATGTTTCCTAAGATGGGCCCGTGGTTTCTGTTAGGGGTGAGAGAATTTGCTTAGAAAGATATTATGTGGGTTCCACTTGTAGAAACAGTGTAGAATTGGCAATATAACTTATGAGATGGTTAGGTTGAAGCTGGTTTACCATGGCAAGTTATTTCTATGTACTTTTAGCTCTCGTGTATTTTTGAAATCAAGGTTCCGCTCAGATAGGATCATATTGGACATATTCTTTTTAACTACGGATTATAGATTTTGACTATAGCTTATAATTTTTAGATTGTTTATGAGAGAATACGAAGTAAGAGAAACTTACGATTTTGATCGATATAAATGAAGTCGTTACAATGTATACTACAATTAACTTGTAAATCTCACCTAAAAAGCCATTTCGTTTAAAAACTAATTACTATAGAAAAACCACGAAGTAACTTTTAGAAACTGAAAGAAAAAGCCTATTTTAGGACCGATTCTACCAAAAACGCATTCTTTTCATTTTGCCGTATATTACAAGAGTGATATGAATGTTATTTGATCATTTGGCAACTCATTTGATTAATTATGTCTATCTTATTCATGACTAAATCACGGTTTTGATTCCACATCCTTGGGAGCTCTAACTAGAATAGCGAGTTTAACCTTGCCATTACCTGAACATTTTACACTTAAAATAGTAAAAGAAATTGTTAATCAAATTAATTTATATTATTCCAAACATATGGATATTAATGTCTAAACAATTAATTACTAGTTCATATCATACAACTTGAATTGAGAGCTAGGATAATACCAAACACCAAAACCTTTCATAAACTGAGAAGATGTGTAACCCTATATGATTATCCTGTGATTCTACATGATTCTATAACTAAGATCGTGATTCTATCCTAACAATTACTACTCAAGGTACGATTTGAATTGTGTTGGTGTTGGTAGGATCGTACGATTCTTTGACTAGGATCGTGATTTTAACAATCTTGTTTGAAATTACTTATTCCATGTATATTTCATTTCAGCGTAGAATTGCAAGATGGCTTCAATCTCCACTCGGCTGATTTCTTTGCTGAAATCAGTTCTTCCCTCTTTCATCAATGTTTCAGCAGGAACCCAACTCGTCTATCTAATGGTGTGTTTGATGTATTGCTGACCATAGACTTCATACATTCGTCTTGCTTAGGCACACCTTCCTGCAAACTCAAACATAATAAACAAGCTAAGTGACATCATCAAGGTTGGCCGCCAAGAGAGAACAAGATAAGAAGTTAATCAACAGAGCTCGTATCTGATATTAATGTGAATCCAGTAGTAGAGCAAAATCTCTCCAATGTTGCTTCAATATAATGCTCTTCAAACATAAAATTTAATCTCCCACAACCGCATGCATGAGCATCTGTCATAGTTTTTGTTTGCTGCCTCTAGGACGCATGCTCTCAATTTGTCCAAAAGTCCAAACGACACATGATATACTTTGTTTGGCTAACGACACAAGATATACTTAGTTTCGCTTACTCGTTACTACCACAATGACAATTTCGTACATTATACATCTCAAAGGGTGATCCCAAGTGTCTGTTTCTCAATTGACTAAAGGGGGAATCTGTGTCGTGCATCAAGGGCTTGTTTGGGATAGCTGAATTTTGGATGATACGAACCCTGTGGAATTCCTTTTATATAATGCATTTGAAACTTCTATAGCATGAGCTATTTTGTTATGGGGTCCTATGTCTTTGTCGACAGGAACATTGTCATTGTGAGCTCCTAACATCTGAAGATCTCTAGTGTCACCACATCAGTTTGTTAACAAGCATGAATTTTTAGTTGGTGTTTACACCATTAGCTTTACACGAGTGTTTGATGGAAAGTTCGATCCTTTTGGTGATACTGGCCACTAGATGATAGTCAAAGCCTTAAAGAAGTAACTAATTAGCAAATGAAACAGCAGTTGAAATAATGCTAGCAAAACATTCAGCTGAAAATGAAATAACCAAGCCACAGTGAAGTAAACACTCCTAATTGAAACTTCGATCACATTATGAGCAATAAGATCGCTAGTAGTCCTACAGCAGAAATCAAGATTTGAAAAGATATTACCATGAATGAGCATTAAGTAACTAATAAGCCCCGTCAGAAAAAAAACATTCACCAATAAGCATCAGAGCATGAGGCGTTGTGCTAGCAATAAGCCTGAAAGATACAATGAACCTCCAATATCTCCATCTGAAGATGTCAAAGCTGGACTTTGGAGGGCATTTCCCCAGCACAAACTGCGGCATAGTCATCCGTGAGCCCAGGAACAGCGACCTTGTGACGGTCAATATATCTTATTATGAAATCCTTCTCACAATAACAAACTATTGGGAAGAAGCCAACACCTTTCTTCATCAATCCCTTTGCCTGCAGAACCTTTACGACATAATGCCGCGGCACCAGCCGCTTCTCTAAGCTGAAGGTGAGCAGCAGGGGCCTCTCCACAATGTACTCTGGATCCAAGCCAACCTCGGTTACCAGGAACTCTATCTTGCAGCGAAGTTTCTCATCAGAGAATCTTAGGATATGTGGCACCTTGCAGACTGCAACGCTGAGCTTGTCCATGGAGCAACCAAGGGTGCTCTTCAAGAACTGCAGCCTCGCGGCAGCCTTGTTTTTGCTGACACAGGCGACGGTGCCCACCGCGTACTTGAATGCATATGAGGAGCGCGGCACGCCGAGCTTGTCAGCGCGCAGCACGAACTCTCTCACTCGTTCTGGATTGAACACGAGCAGCCTCGCGGCGGGCTGGGACATCTTGACAATGTCACAAACACTCAGCCCGCACTGCTCAAGCAGCGCGATGTTCGGCTTGGCGACCTTCTCGAGGTCGGTGGTGAGGATGGAGTTGTTCCTCCTCACGATCTGGAGGAGCTTGTCGAATGAGCCGAAGAAGGGGATCCAGAACTCGAGCCTCGGGGCGACGTCACAGCAGCGGAGCGGCATGGCTCCGCCGACCAGGAGGAAGCGGGCGATCTGGGCATCGGACAGGCCGACGCGGTCACGGAGGGAGGCGAGGCAGCGGGCGATGTTGTCCACCCTGGCGCGGAGGAGCAGCGGGTCGGCGGCGACGACGGTGGCGATGTCGGGGCGGGAGAGGCCGACGCTGGAGAGGAGGGCGAGAACGGCGTCGGGTTTGGAGGCAGACTTGAGGTGGAGGAGCTTCTTGGACGCTTTGACCGCTTGGGCGCCGGTGAGGCCGCAGGTGGCGACGAGGTACTCCTCGATGGAGAATGGGGTGGAGGAAGCGGAGGCGGAGGTGGAGAGGAGGAAAGCGCGAAGGTGGAGAGAAAAGGAGGGTGCAGCGGCGGCCGGATGAGTCGCAGCGCGGAGCAGCGGGAGAAAACGACTCCGGAGGTGGAGAATGGCGCCGGCGGCGGTTATTGGTGTCGGCATGTCGGGGAGTCACCAAGGGGCGGCGGCGCGGGGGGTAATGTTTTTTCCGGGATGGGGATCTGAATATCTGATGTTTGCCAAGATGGGCCGTGGCGACCGCTGCAGATCGGCTGGACGTGCGGGCCACACGATCGGACCTTCCTCGTGGTTACGTCCGTGGCCCGTGGGGTTCTCGCGCCGTGTCGTCCTTTTTCATGAATTCAAAAAATCCGAGAAAAATGGTGGAGACGGGACGGGAAGGAGCAGGGTGGTGCGGAATCCATCTAAGCCACCATGTGTGTGCTGAGAGGACTTTATTCTGTGAGTTCACGGATTTGTTCTCATGTACCATCTATCTAACCATGTGCTAAGAGAACACAAGAGAGTATACGTGTGATGCATGCATGTGCTAGTGTATATGTGCAGATGTGCCCAAATAGGCGGCACATCCCAGGCCCGACACAGGGAGGACTCATTAGACATGGCCCGTTTAGCCTGTCAGTCGAAACAAGCTATGTCGGTCCGTGCGCCGAGACGTTAGTCTAGGCACAATCTAGAGGGGGTTCATGTCGTGCCAGGCTAGCACATAGCCTATTCAGCCTGATGGGTCACGTAGGCATGTCACGCCCGATCAGCCGAGAAAATTGAAAAAAACTGAATAATTGTAGAATTCAAAAAAGATATAATAAATTATAGAAATAGTAGAAAAAGATATATTAAATTATAGAAATCTCTAATACTTAAAAAGAGGAGTTGGTGGTGATGGTTCACCACCGTGGTTCATCTGTTTTTCCCTCTCAACCATCTTATCAAAGATCAGCCGTCCAAATCTAGACAGACGCTCACAACTCCTCTCCCCACTTAAAAAAAACGCTTTCGCACGTCTCCTCTCCTCCTTCCCTCCCCACTCCGGCCGCCATCTCCCGTCCATTCTCTTCGCACACCTCCCCTCCTCCATCCCTCCCCACCTGCGCCGCAGCCTCCTCCTCCCCACCCTACTTCGCCAGCGCCTCCCCCCACTCCTCCACTCCTTGGCTGGTTGCCTCCTTATCTCCACTCCACACTGCCATCTCCTATCCGTTCTCTTTGCACGTCTCCTCTTCTCCTTCCCTCCCCACCCCGCGCTGCTGTCGCCTCCTCTTCTCCCGACTCCTCCGCTCCATTGGCCGATCATCTCCTCATCAGCACCCTGTGTTGCCATCTCCACCTCCCCACTTATGCGTAGATTGTGAACCATTTGCGAACGATCTGCTATGCCATCACCCACTCGCCTCTTCCTCCATTTAAGCCGCTCCTCCTCCACCACTATCCCCAGCCGCCCCTCAGCTTCGCCCACTCGCCACCTTCAACAGCCCTCTCCGCCTCGATTTCCCTCTGCACCTCTCTTAGCCCTATGACTCCCTCATCGCCGTCCTACCGGATCCCACTAGATCCAGGAGTCCAGATCCCCAAGCCCCCACACCTCCCTCTCCCTGAAGCAGCATTATTGTCGCTGCTAGAGAGGCCACGAGAAGGCCATACGCTCTTCGGCGAGTGCGGTGCTCGGCTAATATCCTGGGAAATGTGAAGCTATATGGGAACTGGAGTCCTAGATGCGTGAGAAATATCTTGATCTCTTTTAGATCAGGTTTGGTTCTCATGATTTTCTTTACCTAAATGATTTACCTCATCTCCGTACATCTTATTTTCCTGGAGGTAATCGATTTGAAGCCAAATTTTTTTTAAGGGGGAGGAGCTATAGCGCCCTGAGTCTTGTTAGAAGGGGCCACAAAGAAAAAGGCAACCCCTAATTAGCCTCCTAATCTAAGCTTAAGGGGGGATAAATATAGGGGCTAACCCTTCTCCCTTGCGCAGGTCAATCCAATCTATTACGGTTCTCTCTCTCTCTCTTCTATCTCTCTCTTTGTGAGGTTGGGCTACCATGGCAGGCGGCGGCAGCGCTTGTGCTGCCATGGTAGGAGCGCCACTGCAGGCGGCGGCCACGCTACCACGATAGGCAGCGGTAGCCCCCGCGCTGCCACAGCAGGAGGCGGCAGTGGCTGGTGTCTCGGTAGGCGATAGAGGTTGCTGGGCTGCCACCGCAAGCGACGGCGGCGACAGCACCCGCACTGCCATGGTAGGAGTGCCATGGCAAGCGGCGCCCAGGTTGCCATGGCAGGCGATGGCGGCGGTCGAGCTGCCATGGCAAGCAGCGGTAGAGCCTGTGCTGCCACAGTAGAGGCGGCAATGGCTGGCTTCCCGGCAACGATTGTTTCTATGGACAATGACAATGTTCGTGATACTAGAGATTTTCAGAAATTAGGAGCTCACAATGACAATGTTCCCGTCGACAACGACCTGGGATCCATAGTGATTCCCTGGTTTACATAATAAAATGAGACATGTAACACTACAAGTAGATAGCCTAGACATACCCCTCCTGAGTCCTGTAATGTCGTCCTCAGGAAATGTTTCTTATAGTAACAACTGTTTGCTAAATGCATTCATACAATTGGTACCAGGGTATTGTTATATTTATTTGCTCCAAAATCCAATAAAAGAGCTCGTTCTATAAATTTTTTTAAAGTAATTCCATAGGTCCAAATCATCACAATCCAGCCATTCAACCAAGCCTTTAATTAATGAGATTAATGAGATGCATTACCCCCTTTGCAAATTTTGCGAAAGGGAGAAAAATTATCTGTGTGCAAATTCTATTTAGACCGTTATTTATTTTTGGTCCTTTGAAATAACAATAGTCTAGTCTTTTCCTTTCTTCTTTTTAACACTTTTCGGGAAATCCCATTCTTTTGCAAAGGGAAAAAAAACTCTGCAAAATCTATTTGTGCCATTAATTATTTTTGTTCTTTTGAAGTAGAGTGGTCTCATCATTTTCTTTCTTCATTTCTACTCTTTCTGGAAACATGAAAGAAATCTAACACAACAGGAAAAAAAATAGCAACGCATTGTGGTAGTAACGACTAACCAGCAAACGAAACTAAGTATATCATGAACTGTTTGATAGGGGCGCACTGATGCGAACGTGCATATGGTGTGTGTTTTACTTGTAATCGGAAAAAAGAGCTGTTTTGATCAATCGTAAAAGAGACCATCCATCCGAGAGGCAGCAAAACCATGGAAGATGATTCATGCTTGTCGCTGTGCGACTTGTTTTTCTTTTCTTTTTCTTGTTTGCTCAAAGAGCATTATGTCGAAGCGACATCACAGAGATTGCTCTGCCCTAGGCTCAGTTGCATCCTGGATTCTTCTCTGCAACAGATTTTGGCCATGTGATTCACTTCTCATGTTAGCTCTTCGAAGGTTTCTTCTCCTTGTTGCTCGTTCTTGCTGCTCCTGCGAGGCATTTATATTCCGTCAAATAGGTAGCAGGGTTGCTGGCCTCCTCGTCGGTGTCGGTGATCCCAACAGTGAACCCCAAGGCGAATCCACTGTGGGTGCTCGAGCACCCCCTCCTCCCACCGTAACTTGCCGGCCGGCCCGGAGGTTGAAGGCTCCCCCGTCCGTTCCCGCTAGCAAGCCTGCGAGCGAGGGAGAGAGAGAGAGAGACGAATCGAGACATGGTGATGGACGATCCTCCCGACTTCAAGAATCCTCTCCACACCGCGCGCCGCCAAGAGGTAACACGCCGTGCCCCTCCTCCCCCTTCGAATCTATTCCACTCAGATTTTTGTTTCGATGGGGGATTTGGGCAAAGCATGTGGATGGCAAAGCGCGATTAGATGTCGTGCCTTGAAGTTTTTTAAACAAAAATCGAGTTTTTTGGGTAATAAATTTGGCGCATTTGCTGGGTTTTTTAGAACTCGGGCCGTGGATTCACTGGGCTCTTGCGTATTCTTCTACTTGCGATTTTTTAGGGTTTTAGACTCTTAGTGGAGGCTGTGAAATGGGAATTTCCTTATTTGAATAGGTTATTTATTATCGATCGATTGGGAGGGTTGTAGTAGTTATTAGGAAACCAGGGATAAGAGTTTCCGTTTAAACGAATCTCTATCCATATTGGACACCTCACCCTCTCCTATAAATAGAGAGCCATATGGCTGATTTTGTACCCAATGCATATAAAGCAATAAAGAAAGACTAGGAGTTCTCTCTACCTCTCTCTGTGTTCAATCTATTATTCTGTCGCTTTGTGATTGATTTGTTCTTGTTCTAAGCAGAGGAATTGCTTGGACTGGTCACCAGCGAGGGTTCCTTAACACGTTATCAGCACGAATCGCTCCGGTGAACGAAGGTAATCATCGAAGCACTTAATAGATTGGTTTTCTAGATCGCTTTGAATTTGCATTTTTTCTTCGCGTTCTAGATTGGTTTTCTACGGTGCAACCGCCTAATCTACCGTGAGCGGACACAAGTCGCCGCACAATGTCGATCGGTAGATTGCGAAACGGGGTAGATGTTGATTGCACTGTAGAAACGATGCAAATCCGCCCTAATCTACCGTGAGCAGACCTGAAGTCGCCGGCACAATGTCGATCGGTAGATTGTGAAAAGGGGTAGATGTTGATTGCATCGTAGATTAGAAATGAAAATTTTATGCATCTTTTCTGTTCGATAATTGCATAAGAAAAGATTCGCAAGGGCGGCCCTGCATGGCCACCGCGCCTGTATGCACACCGTCTCCTGGCATGACGCAACACTCGGTCGCCGTCGCATCCGCAAGTGCACCAACAGCCGGCCCCCGCACGGGCCGTCGTTATCATAGTCGTCGCATCGGCCCCGGCCGCACGCGCCCCGCATGGCGCGCCACTCCGCCCCACGGTGCCACCGCCGCCCGGCCGCCAGCGCCGCGCCCGCATGGCACGCCACCACCGGCCTCGCGACGCGTTCGCGCGCCGCGCGCGCCGCCGACGCCCGGCTTCTCGCTGCGCCGCATGCGCCCGCCATACCGGCCCTCGGCTTCGCGCGCCGACGCGCGATCGCCATCGGCGCCTCGGATCCTCCGCTTGCGCCTGCATGCGCGGCCGCCGACGCCGACGTCTCGACTCCCTCCACCCGCGCCTGCATGCGCGCGACGGTAGGGGCCGGCGGGTGAAGGGTAGCCCGGGAAAATTTGCAGTAAGCCCCTCGAAAATTCTAGAAATTACGTAAAATTTCTCTGAATTGAAAATTTTACGTATAGACCCCCAGAAAATGCAAAATTTGCTGAAAATTTGTATTCTAGCATAAAAGGGTCTCGGGAACCCGAATTTTGCATTATTTTTTAGCATTTGAAGCTTGTTTATTTATGCCATTATTGTTTTATATATTTTCTATATTTATTTACTGTTTTTGATTAATTGTAATTATTTAATTACTTTTAATCACTGAAAATTAGCAGTAAATTATGGAAAATGTATAGAGAATTATGGAACATTACGAGAATTTATTGTACCATTTATTTACCTGCAGTAAATAATTTCATGCATGTTTACCTGAAGTAAACTTATATGTTCCATTCGTCACATGTAGATGACTGGCATCACGAACCGAGTTCGAGGAGCTTGCCCAAAGATGGCAAGAACTATCTCGATGTGGGCATCCGATGTCGAGATAGTACTTGGAGCCGTGAAGCTCGCGCAGCTATTGGGATTGGCGGACGGCATGACGCCAAACCTACACCGAGGAAAATGATCGGCACTTCATTTCCTCAGGCACCACTTCTGCATTACTCTCAAGAATGAGTATATGGTGGAGAAAAGCGCGCTAGCACTCTGGACCACACTCAAGAAGCGGTTTGAGAGGCTAAAGTACACCATTCTTCCTCAAGCAGAGCAGGAGTGGATCGGACTGAGGTTTGCCGATTTCAAGACGGTCGGGAGTACAGATTACGCCTTGCACAGACTTGTACCAATCTTCAACTCGTGGGCAGCGGATCACGATGAGCGTAAGATTGAGAAGACTCTGTCCACCTTTCACCCCAATGCTGTGCAATCTGCCCGCAACTATCGTCAAGACGGCTACAAGGAATACACCGAATTGATTGATATGATGCAGGTAGTGGAGGCTCAAGACGAACTTCTCCGCAAGAATTACGTCACTCAGCCATTGGGGAGCTCTGCTGGCCGTGAAGCCAATGCTGGGAGCTACAAGGTGCGAAAGCCCTTGATGAAAAGAAGGGGAAAGAAGGGTAAGGCCGTTGCCCAGAAAGGCAAGTCAGATGCTCCAAATGACAAAAGGGCTAAGGAGAGTGGCAAAACCTATGGCCAGCAGAACCAAGGTTACTACAAGTGTGGCAAGTGGGGGCATTGGTCGCGGATCTATAAAGCACCGCAACATGTTATTGATGCCCACCAAGCCCAAAAGAAGAATGGCAAAGGGAAGCCTGAAGCTCACTTTGCAGCAGTTGAGGGGGAGCATATTGAGCAGTTGCCTGAAATGATGGAGGTTGAGTCCATCCCGGCAGCAGCACCCCCTTACGACCTAGAGGCAGCCACCTCCATGATTTCTCTCGAAGAGAACATCACTCCTGAAAAGATAGCCGAAGAAGTCAATGACTTTCTAGTTGATTCCGTCTGATGCACAGAATGCATGAGACGTTAATTGTCATTTTTTGCATTAAATAGACAAGTTAGATCTTGCATGGATGGTACTTTATTTTTGTTTTCTCGTAATGGTTGGATGATTTTAAAATAATTCATTCATTTATTCAGTTTATAATAGCATGAACACGTGTGGCTATATTATACCAACATTAAGGCGCTGCGCAGCTGCATAATCGCTCAAGACGAGATTCAAAAGCTCAACTATTCTTCTCTCGCATGACAGATTAGGCCACCTGTGTTTTAGGATGATGAGAAATATAATTAACAATTCTCACGGGCATAATATTAATGTGAAGAATTTCCGAATCATGAAGATTTTGTGTGCCTGCATGTGCCACGGAAATTAATTATTAGACCCTCCACTCAAAAGTGAAGGATGAAGTCCCTGCATTCCTGGAACGCATCCAGGGAGATATTTGCGGTCCTATTCAGCCCATCTCAGGGCCATTTAGGTATTTCATGATGCTCATTGATGCTTCCTCAAAGTGGTCATATGTGGGTTTATTATCCACAAGAAACCATGCTTTCGCCAAATTGATCTCGCAGATCATTCGCATCAGAAATGTGTTCCCTGATCATCGCATCAAGTCCATCAGAATGGACAATGCCGGAGAATTTACTTCAAAAGCATTTAATGATTATTGCATGGCGATGGGGATTGCAGTTGAGCATTCGGTACCGCATGTCCATACCCAGAACGGTTTGGCAGAGGCTTTAATCAAGAGAATTAAATTTATTGCCCGACCCCTCATGCAGAGTTGTAATTTGTCAGCTAAATGTTGGGGACACGCAGTCCTACATGCAGCGAATCTCATCAACTTTAGACGTTTGGCCTACAACATCCATTCACCTATGCAACTAGCGCAAGGGTCACTACCGAAAAATTCTCATCTTAGGAGGTTTAGATGCAAGGTTTATGAACCTATACCACCTCCGCAATGAACGAAAAGGGCCTCTCCGTCGATCGATATATGTTGGTTGTGAGACTGCATTCATAATCAGGTATTTGGAACCCATGTCGGGAGATTTGCATACTGCCCGCTTCGCTGACTGCATTTTGTTGAGGATAATTTTCCGACATTAGGGGGAGGAAATCAACCCCTTGATGAAGAATGTCGAAAAATTACGTGGAAGCCCCGGGAATTCCTGCACATGACCCACGCACTAGTAAAGCAAATAGAAAAGTCCAGAAGACAATAAAAGTCCAGAAGACAAGAGAAGTCCAGAAGATAATTGATTTGCAAGCATTAGCGAATCAACTGCCTGATCACTTTAGTGATTTGAAGAGCGTGACTAAGTCGCATGTGCCTGCACGCACTGCACCGGAGAGGGTTGAAACACCAAAGAAAGCGAGTATAGATCCCCAATCTCGCCCGAGGCCTCGAAAAAAAAGGACGAGAACTCCGGCTCCTCGAATCCTAAGTAACCGGGGACGCCTGGCGAAAAAGGATAAGAAGGACTTATCACAGCCGATCACCGAAGTCCCCCAGAATGAGACGGGGAGCTAGTTGAGACCTGGCACAAGTATGACACCTGTTAAAAAGGACATACCGGATCTGAATATCCCCATCGACATGGATGTGTGCGCACACATCGGAGTCGAACAACTAAAGAGACTTGCCACCGCAATTGAAAGAAGCGATGTGCAAGATGAAGCTCCAGAAGAAGCAACTCATGAAGAAATAGCTATAAATTATGTGCACACGGGAGAGTCCCTGAACAGGACAACAGCCAATGTCGATATCTACTTCGTAAAGAAAATTGCCACAATCATTGATCTTGATCCCGAGCCTGCATCGCTTGCTGAATGTAAGAAAAGATCAGATTGGAAAGATTGGAGGAAGGCAATAGCAACCGAATTGCTATCTCTGAACAAAAGAGAAGTGTTTGGGCCCGTATGCCGCACTCCTCCCCATGTGCACCCCATAGGGCATAAGTGGGTATTTGTTCGAAAGAGAAACGAAAGAAACGAAGTAGTGAGATATAAAGCAAGGCTGGTAGCACAAGGTTTCACTCAACGTTCTGGAGTTGATTATGAAGAAACCTACTCTCCGGTCATGAGTGGAATTACCTTTAGATACTTGATCTCAATGGCAGTGAACTTGAATTTAGAAATGAAATTGATGGATGTTGTGACTGCATACCTTTATGGTAACTTGGATTCGGAAGATTTATATGAAAGTCCCTGAAGGAATTCCTCTCCAACCAAGACAGAACAAATAGAAATCAGCAGTGTGAAGCTTAGAAAGTCCTGTATGGACCAAGCAATCGCGAGATGTGGTATAATCGCTTAAGCGACTTTCTCTGCAAGAAAGGCTACACGAACAATGAAGACTGTCCTTGTGTATTTATACGGTGATCCTGAATGGATTCTCAGTATAATCTCGGTGTATGTAGATGATCCGAATATCATCGGACAAAGGGATGATATAAAAGAAGCAAGCTCCTACTTGGAGTCGAATTTGAAATGAAAGATTTGGGTGAGACCAAGTTACGCTTAGGCTCGCAGCTTGAGCATGTCCTGGAGGAGTCTTGGTACATCACGACCTACACCCGTAAGGTGCTAGAAAGATTCGGCTTTGAGAAAGCATTCCCATCAAAAATACCGATGATCGGAGATCTTTACAAAGAAGAAAAGATCCTTTCCGACCTAGGGAAGAGGGGGAGGAAGTCCTGAGACCGGAATTTCCATACTTGAGTGCAGTTGGAGCACTCATGTACTTAGCGAACTGCACTAGACCGGATATTGCCTTTGCCGTGAACCTATTAGCAAGGTATAGTGCAGAGCCCACCAAAAGGCATTGGCAGGGCATAAAGGACATCTTCTGATATCTCCAAGGAAGCAAGGACCTTGGATTGTTCTACAGAAAGAATCAAGATCTGAATTTGATTGGCTATGCAGATGCTGGGTACCTGTCTGACCCGCATACCGCAAAGTCACAAACAGGCTATGTATTCCTGTGTGGTGGAACTGCAATTTCCTGAAAATCGTCTAAGCAAAGCCTTGTAGCTACCTCGACGAACCACTCAGAAATAATAGCGCTGTATGAAGCCGCACGTGAATGCGCTTGGCTACGCCGAATGGTTCACCACATCCAGCAGTCATGTGGGATGAACATTGTGCAAACCCCCACTATTATCTATGAAGATAATGCCGATTGCGTTGCATAAGTACAAACGGGCTATGTGAAGAGTAATCTCACAAAGCATATCAACCCCAAGTTCTTCTATGCTCATGAATTGCAAAAGATGGACGAGATTAAAGTATCAGACACTAAGTCTTGTGAAAATCTAGCGATTTATTCACAAAGTCCCTCCCCGCATCTAGTTTTGAAAGGTGCGTGCGAGGGATTGGTATGATGAGACTTAGAGAAGTGCAGAATTCCGGGGGAGAATTATCTCAAGCTCGTTAGTGAATCTTGATCCTGAAGATCAAGTACCCAGAGGATAAAAGTCCTGAAGGCTAAATGAAATCGGGTGAATTGTACTCTTTTTCCCTTGACGAGTTTTCTCCAAGTTTCTCGACCAAGGTTTTTAATGAGGCAATTCGTGCAATCGCAAAGATAACATGCATCATGTACTCTTTCTCCAAATTTTTCCCACTCGGGTTTTTATGGAGTTTTAACGAGGCATGAGTATGTCGGATGAGTGCCCAAGGGGGAGTATTAGGAAACCAGGGATAAGGGTTTCCGTTTAAACGGATTCTTTCCGTTTAAACGAATCTCTATCCATATTGGGCACCTCACCCTCTCCTATAAATAGAGAGCCATATGGCTGATTTTGTACCCAATGCATATGAAGCAATAAAGAAAGACCAGGAGTTCTCTCTACCTCTCTCTGTGTTCAATCTATTATTCTGTCGCTTTGTGATTGATTTGTTCTTGTTCTAAGCAGAGAAATTGCTCGGACTGGTCGCCAGCGAGGGTTCCTTAACAGTAGTAACAGTAGCACTCGGATTAGAGGCAACATCCCTCAATCGAAGGAACTTGTACTAGTAGAGAAACGTCTATTCACAGGAAGCAAAAGGATGAACTAATCTTTGAGAACGGGCAAATCAATGTAATGAAATATGCGTCTTCAACAAAAAAAAATCATCTTAAAAATGTAATCAAATATGTTGCGAAGAGTCAGTGATTGATATTGTGGAGTGTACGGCAGCACAAAAAGATCATTTGATGAGTGGTTAAGTGGCAAAATGCATGGTGATATTTTACCACCCGAGTCATCTGCTCTCAACGTGTGCAATGGCGGCTTAGTGCTATCGATAATACAGCCATTTTAATGACTTAGCAAGCCTATCAAGGTAAATCTTCTTTGCAGGAAGAAGGTGATCGGGTTGGATGATCTTTTACAGGATTACTTTGAAATCGGTAAGGATGAGCTCAAAGCTACTGGTGGTAAGTCTAACATGGCCCCAAAGGATATAATTCAGACGACGAAGACAAGCAGGTCAGGGCGAAGGAGATTATTTTTTTGCAGATTTGTTGAGGAGTGTGAGGAACAGGTAATTCACAAACCAACAATATCTCTTTGTGAAGTATGAGTAACAGTGGTTCGTTTTTTTTTGTGTGTATCTGTTTTTTATATCTTCTTGAATTTGCAGGTGAAAGAGATGGATGCTGGAGATGATGTACCCCCACTAGGGTCAGAAAGTTTTCGGCTGCCAGGCCAAAGGACCCAACATCTTGTTTGGTTTACTTTGAGTGCTCCAATTAGGTTCAGTTTTTTTTTTAAATTCTACAGCTAATTTATCCTTATGAACTGTACTTACAGAACCCCCCCTCGATTCTCAGTGACACAAGAGTTGAAAATTGTCAACTTTTGCAAGGTACTAAATTTATTGTATTGCATATTTTCAATTTGTTCTCTTCCTATTCATGTATGAATTTGATATTCCAATAGAAAAAGACCAATAAATATAGCTTTGGTATGCTTATATTGTACTATAACCTCAAAGTAGACTCTCCCTCTATTTTCATCCTGAATTCGCCACTGAGTGAACCCATCAACAGCGGAGCTACTCCGCCATCTGCTCGAAACTGTGGACATGAAAAAGACGCAGTAAGCGCGGGGAAGACCAGACAGACAGAAACGGGAAGGCTCGGTTTATTAGCAAGGGACGTCCAAATGCAGGAAAGCCCTTAACTAGTTAACTGTATGAGACGAAGATTCACTGGGATCAACAGTGCAACTTGATCTAATTATGGCAAAGCTCCGATGTGTTATTAACATAAAACTGATCCCTTAGGGCAGTTCCAATGCAGTGATTAGAATGATTTCTTAGCAATTAATAGGTCTGCCATATCAGCAAATTGGTGAGGTGGTATGTTAATTAAAGAAGAAAGAGAAGGAAATCGTTTCCTCCTGAAGAAACGAAGTGGACTCGTTGTCCAATACCGAAGAAACGATCTGTTTTAGCGCTGCAACAATTCTATCGTTTCCATCTTCCACCTCCCGGATAGCCTGCGCCCTCTCCCTCTCCCGCGCGCACCTTGTCCGCTCCCACTCCCGCGCGCTTCCCGCTCCCGCGCGCCTTGCTCGCTCCCTCTCCCGCGCGCCTCCCGCTCCCGCACCCCTTGCCCGCTCCCTCTTCTACCTCCGCAGATCCGCCCCCTCCCCCCGCAGCCCTCCTCCCTCCCCCCCGCCGCCCCCTCCCCCTCCTGGCCTCTCCCCGCCGCCCCCTCCTCCCCGCAGCCCCCTCCCCCCGCAGCCCTCTCCCCGCCGCCCCTCCCCCACGCCCCTCCCCGCAGCCCTCTCCCGCCGCCTCTCCCCTCCTAGCCTCTCCCGCCGCCGCCTCCCCCACCCCCTCCCCGCAGCCCCTCCCCCGCCCCCCCCCGCCGCCTCCCCCTCCCGGCCTCTCCCCGCCGCCCCCTCCCCCCTGCCGCCCTCCTCAGTCCTCCCCCTCCACCCCGCCGACGCCTCCTCCGAAGGATTCTTCACGACTGACCTGGTCGTTTTGAACTGTACGTTGATGTTGGGAGCCGGCCGGTGCTGGGGGTAGGAATGCCTTTGATATATATGCATTACATGGGCTATATATGAATTCTACAGCCACAATTTGGCCACACACACTATATTGTCACAGCTAATCATTCTATAATTACTGCTACTTGCAAATGATCATTAATTTTATTCTCTATAGAAATTACTATAGAAACTACAGCATTGGAGTGGTTAAGTCTAGATGGATAGTTATTGCTCTCTCTCTCCTCTAGAAACTACACATAGAAACTATGCATTGGGACTACCCTTAATGGCTATTTTCGAGACATTCTTTTTGAAACGGCTTATCGACATTCGGTTCGTTTACATAAACACTTATACTTAGATCAAAAACTATCAACAGCAGTCATAAGACATCAACAGCAGCCCAAAAAACTACCTTTTTAATAGGTAAGGCAAGGCATCCTTCTGAGGGTAGTTTGACCATTCCCGTCTCGGTCTTCAAAGCAAGAAAGAGTGTGTTAAGTTAGGTAACGCTTAGTTTGGCGTTGATTTATGATTTTTTTTTATTATAGTTGGTTTATTTTTTGCTGTAGCTGAGTTGACTTATTTGGTATAATTAAATTTAAAAAAAATAGAAAAATAGAAAAAATATGTTAGCCAATAACGGACAATGCAAAGGAATACAAGAAAAAAAGAAAAGGTAAAAAAGTCTAAAAATCTAAAAAATCAGAAAAAAATGAAATTACTGAATAATAGAAAAAAGCAGAAGTTGATTTTAAGTCAAAATAAGCATAACCTTAAGCTGACTCGTTATCAGGGCAATCAAACCTTAATTCTTGAAGTCCTGGTTCAGTCCATGTAGAGGTGTCGGAGCCGGTGTTAGCACCTCCAATACATCAAACCGTTGATTAAACAGGGGGTAAAACTCTTGTACAATCGCTTCGAAATTGTCACCTTTGTTAGACGAGTATGACGGCCGGTAAAAACTAACAGATAACATCACAAGCAATGCCAGCCGATCAATGCTGAACGCCATCACCACTGAGCGGCCAAAGGGGAGAAAGAAATTGTCCAGCAGCTGCAGCGAGCATGATGGGTTAGCGGTTAGGAACCGAACTAGAATGTCCAATTCGCCAAATACAACAGTTACGGATATAGTCCCATTCTGCGGTTACAGGTATGACTCAATCTTGATTTGTTGAATCTCTCATTCTAAGCGGTTCATAAAGTTTGGATGGACCGAGCAATCTCCCTGTTTATTAATGAAGCGTTCCTGCCTAGTAGCAAGGGGAATTGAGTCATCTACAGTCATGTTCAAATGGCATCAGCTCTGTTAGCATGATCTAGACCTTTTCCTTTGACATGGATGGCCTAGATCTTTGTGGCCCCACCGCCCTCTACTCAAGCTAGAGGTGGCCAAATGGGCGGCCCGGCCCGACGTAGATCCATATAGGCACGATCCATTTAGGCATAGATCTATTTGGTCCGTTACTTAGATGGATCGTGTTGTGTCAGTTTATGGGCCGATGCACCAACGTGAGCACGGCTTAATAGCCTCACGGGCTGTGTCGGGCTAGCCCGGGCACAATTAATCTGTCGGGCCGTGTTGGCCCATTTAGCACGAAATTGTGAAAAAGGTAAAAAAAATCCCATAAAATATATAATTCAAAATAAAATTATATATGCCTATAAAGTGAAGTATATAAAACTCAAAAACTTTAAAATAAATTCATATAAATATTAAAAAAAAATATACAGGCCATGCTGGCCTGGGCCGTGCCATGCAAGGCCCACTACTAATTGTGTCCGGCCGAGGTCTCGACCTAAGCACAGTACGAGTTATCAGGCGAGCTGACATAGCCTATTTAGATTTGGGTCATACTGTGCCTAGACCGGGCAATAGTATTATGTTTTGGGCCAACCTGACTAGCACGACCCATTTGGCCGCCTCTGACTCAAGCAGTATTTTCCTACTCTGAAAGGACAACTCTTTCGTAGTTACTCTTGTGGTGATCCAATGGGGTGGTGCTAATTAAGCTCCTAGCCCTATCTGTTGTTGCCACCAAGCATCATGTTGTTAACTTTGCCAAACATGCATGAAAGAACCCTAACCCGAATCAACGCACAACATTGCAATCAACAACAATTAAAATTAAATTAATAATTATTACAACACATTAATTACAAAAATGGAGTTAAAAAAAATCTAATTTCTACAAATTGCTGTGCTTCCGCGAGGGAGCTAGTTCTTCTGCGTTTGTGGTACTAATCGTCTGTGATATATAAGATATCATAGATGGTTTTTGGTATTAGCCGTCTGTGATATGTAAGGTATCACAGAAGACTCTGTTTAATAACCGTCTGTGATATATAAATATTACAGATGATTTTTTGTATTAGCCGTCTGTGATATGTGGATATCACAGACGGCTATGTTTGATAACCGTCTGTGTTGCAACTTATCATAGACGGTTTGAGAGCCATTTATGATAATTAGCTACTATCACAGACATATAAATTTAGACGGTTCAAAAACCATAAATGATAATACTTTTGGACTGTCTGTCATAAACTTTCTATAGTAGTGTGCTGGGACACGAGAGATACGTTGGGTAGCTGCAATCCCTTGTCCGTATCAACATGAACTTTAAGCGCCCTAACTTGGCATGATACTGATACAGCATACCGGAGCCACAGTTCGATGTATCAAATGCCTCATCCCAGTCCCGAACGCCATAGGAATTGATCTCACATTCATGTAGAGGCGCTCCCTGTTCGCGGAGAAGCAGCAGGCATGGTTATCAAAATTGGTTTAAAATTGCCGAAAATCGGTTCTGCCAGTCACCTTCGGTTATATTACAAACCGGCTTCAAATATTTTGTTTTACACTAAGTCTGATTTACCCCCATTTATGATCGATTTTAGTTGATTTTATTTGAAATTTGAATTTTTACTTGTAATTTTTGGCCCATAAACTGCTAAAAATTTCTGAAAATCGATCAATCGGGTTCTACCGGACCCCTCCAGAAAAATTTAAAATAGCTTTTGATAACAATGGCAGCAGGTAGTTGACAAACTTGTTCGGGGCATTCGGCTATCGGCATTGGTGGCGATGCGTAGGGAGGGCACGGACCTCCATTGGTGATGCCAGCGCCGAGCGAGCACGGCCCCTGCCAGGCGTTGTGGCTTTCTTGTTTTCCTCGTTCTTCTCTGAGCATCGAGGCTGACTGAGACCGAGGCCGAGACGGAGACGGAGACCGAGTTGTATTCCTCTCCTCCCTCCAATGCATCCGTGGATATATATACGACAGGACGAGACCACCACCACCACCAATCCGTTCTTGACTTGCATTGTGATCGACCGCGCGGCATCCAAGATCGAGCACGTCCAGATGGCTAGACAGGAGGGTGCCCCCTTCCGCCCCGAAGGCCACGAGCTCATCGACCACTTCTTCCGCCACAAGATCGCCGGCGAACTGTCGAGACCTGAATATGCAAATCTGGTCTCCCTGTGTATTGTACACTAGTCCTAGGATCATGCTAGTGCACACAGTTAAATGTAGATGTCATCACAACCATATACACGATAAAATAAAGGAAAAGCTCAAATATCGATAAATCTCGAAAAGGTACGACCTTATGGTCAAGCTTACAATAAACTGGCCCGAATGCTTAACAAGAGTAGCAGCGGAAATCCAAAATAAAGCGTAGTGGCCAATCGACAAGCCCACAGGCTATCGAGTGGAGAACGAAGCCTAAACCGCGAAGTCGTCGAAGTACTCTCCTTCTGGAACCTCCTGCTGGTGATACTCCTCTTCCTCAACTGAGTAACATTGGGCATAAAGTCGTGAGTACATTGGTACTCAGCAAGTCGTTTGTAACAAATGAATGCAATATAGTATGCAAGGCTTATCAAAAGAAGGCTGAAAGGTTAATTTGCATAAAAGACAGTTGAAATACAAATAATAGATTGAAGGCGACTTTAAGTAAAACAATAATTAAGTAAATAATCAAAAGAATTGACATACCACTTGCAGACCTCCCATCCACAAGCTAACCACTTATGGAGCTCCCATCCATAAGCTAAACCAATCACTTATGGACCTCCCATCCATAAGCTAAACCAACAGTGAACACCTATCCACTTCCATTCACAAGTTTTCAGAAATAACTACCCCTCGTGTGAAATCACCGAGCATTGTCCATGACCGAGGACGCGGCTATTCGAATAGTTTTACACTCTGCAGAGGTTGCACAACTGTACCCACACGATGTGATTAGCCTCGCGCTAAGGAAATCACAACAAGGCCTTTACAAAGTTCAGTTACAACTTAATCCGCCTGCTAGGGTTTCGCATCACACCCCCCTTGCGCCACATGGAAATCAGCAACCATGTTCATCTCAATGGCAAGATTAAAGTTGAAACCTCCCAAATTAGTCAGCCAGGTCCGTCCCATACCAGACATGTGGTTTGCACGGTAAAGCTCAGATCAATGGCGCACAAAGTTAAGTCCATAACAATTCCCCGGGCGAGACTACCACATCCCTCGAAGTATTCCAACACTTCCCCCTTTACTGCACGATCACTCGCCCGAGTGCAAAACCAATTTGTATAACCATCACCGATGACGCACCAATGTCATGGCATAAATTTTAATAAATGTGGCACCAACCACTGTTCCATATCTCATTAAGTCAAATTTGATAAATCACATGTGATGATAAACCCGATCATAACTATAAACAAGGCTAAGCAGTCTATTGTACCAACCCATGTGATAAATATTCTAGCATCACTAGTAAGTTTCCCAGCCTATGGTGACAATGGCATTATGGCATTTCAAAATATCAAGGAGGGATAAATTCAATTGGGACGATAACTACCAGTACAAGTGTTTGAATAAAAATAGCGATGCAATTTAATTTAAAACAAATTAATTAAATAATAGATTGCAAACTGGGTTCAACATGATCAAAGGACACGACTTGCCTTGGTTATGCTCAGTGAGGTACTCCTGATCTTCGGGCGCGAAACCTGCTCCTCCGGAATCCGAATCTAGCGAGAGAGAAAACGAATGAAACCAAACATATACATAAAATGACAAGCAAATGAACTCCAAAATTCATAAAACCAGAACCAACAGCTAGAGCTCGATTTTAGATGAATTTAGAAAAAAGAACGGGGTCAATCGGAGCTAGGACGGAGGAGAACGGGCTCTCAGAAAATTAATTCTAAAATTAATTCGGGAAATTCGAAAAGTGCACTGTGCTGTGAACCCGGTCCACGGGATTACCGGTCCACCGTGAACCTGGCGCACGGAACAGTACACGCGGAGAGAGGGGTGCTGACGCGGCGGCGGGGTGGTGACGTGGCAGCGGCATATGCTGCCACGTGGCACGGGTGACGTAGCGGCTGACGTGGCAGCTGACGTGGCTCGGCTGACGCAGCACGGCGAGGCGCGACGGCGGGGATCCGACGGCGGGGGGTGCGGGCACGCGGCGCGATCTGAGCCTTCGGCTCAGATCTGAGCGAGCGGCGGCGATGGGGCGGCGCGGGCGATGGACGGATCGCCGACGCGTGGCGGCGCGCCGCGTGAAGCGTCGCGCGCAGGTGCGGGGTGCGCGGTGGGCGCGCAATGATCGAGGCGAGGCGCGGGGCGAGGCGACGGGCGACGCGGAGGCGAAGTCGGCGACAGAGGCTCACCAGCGGCGAGGACGCGACGAGGGCGGGCAACGCGACGGCGGCGGGCGGCTCGGCGACGCGCGCGGCGCGAGGACGGCGAGGCGGGCGGCGGCGACGAGTTCGGGCGACGGGCACGCGAACCGAGGAGCATCGGTGGGTTTTTAACACGCGAACCGAGGGGCTCGAATCGGTTACGGCGCGGGCCGGCGCGGCACGCGGTTTGGACAGCTCGGATTCGCCCACGTAGGCGCGATCCAACGGCATCGCGCGGCGAGGGAGGGGCGCTGCTGGTGCCGCCACGTGGCACATCCGACGGCGCGGGGCAGCACGCGGTTAGGGTTAGGGTTTGCGGCGCGGGATCGAGCGGCTGAGGGGGCGCGGGACTCGGGCGCGCGGGTGCTTCCGCGTGGCAGCGCGGATGCGTGACGCGTGTCCGGGCGGCGGGATCGGGCGGCGCGGAGAGTGGGACCGTGGGAAGAGGTACGGCGGCGGCAGGGATGCGATGGATGGGTGACGCGTGGCGGGGAGGAGGATCGGGCGGCGGGGAGATTTTTCCTTTTTCCTTTCTTTTGCAGAAATTCAAATAAACTTCTAAAAGCTCTAGAAAATAGCAAATAAATCCCAAAAATTCACCAAAAATACCAAAAATTCCTTGAGACCTGAAGAACCCAAATAAAATATTTTCAACTTATGTTGATGTTTATTTTAATCAGATTAATTTATTTTAAAATTCTAAAATTCATTTGAGGCTTAATTTTATTCCAGAAAATTCTAGAAAATTTCTTGTGACTTAAGGAACTTAATTAAAATATTTTCAGATAATGTTGAAGTATAATTTAATCATATTAAATTGTTTAAAACTTTTGAAAATTCAATTTAAACTTTATTTAAATTCAGGAAGATTTCAGAAATTTATTTTTAAATTCAAGATTTTAAAACTCCCCAAAAATCAGGATGTTACAAACCTTACCTCCTTAAACGGGATCTCGACCCCGAGATCCGGGCAAACTAGGAGAGATGGGTTTACCGGGTGCGACGGCGGAGCTGACGTGGTTCAGGCTTCCTCTTGCAACGCTCTGAGACTGCTGGCTGCCACGGCTTGCTCCTGGAGGAAGGGTCTTGGCAGGTGTACTCTCCAGATTGAACGGAACTGGCGTGATGGCTTGACGCTTCTGCAGGCAACTGCGGGCGAAGTGACCTAGCTCCTTGCAATTGTAACAATTGGCTGAACCTGTAGGATTGGCGCTCTTCTGAGGCTGATTGCTGACATTGATGGGGCGGGGTCCCGAATTCTCATAACGGGTCACTGGAGCTGGAGTCTTGAAAACTGTCTGTTGCTGCTGCTGCTAAGGCACTCGTGCAGGCTGATAGGTGTTGAGTCTAGTCCTCTGTGACTGCTGTGAGTGAACTCCTTGCTGGCTCATCTTCCTTTTGTGAAATTCTCCCAACTCACGACGGGAATCCTCAATCAGTATGGCCTTATCCACCAGTCGCTGAAAATTGGCATAGTCATTGCCCACAACCTATACTTTCAATCCTGGGATCAAACCCTTCTTAAACCTTTTCTGACGAGCTGAATCTGTAGCTACGTCCTCTGGCGCGTAGCGAGCGAGCTGAGTGAATCTGTTGAGGTATTCACTCACTGACATGTTCCCCTGCTGCAACTCACGGAATTCATCCTTCTTCATCTCGACTATTCCATCCATGACATGGGCGTTATGGAAGGCTTTGGCGAATTCCTTCCATGTGATGCTGTTCTGGTCCTCATGGGCGGCACAGTAGTTCTCCCACCATTCTGCTGCTGGTCCCTCAAGCTGGTGTGCTGCGTACAATACCTTCTCTCTGTCAGTACACTGGGCCAAATTCAGCTTCTTCTCAATTGAACGGACCCAATCATCAGCCTCTAAAGGCTCGGACGAACTGGAGAAAATAGGCGGTCTCGTCCTCATGAACTCTGCATAGCTGGACTGCTGACGAGGTGCGGGTGGCGGTACTGGCTTCTGCTGCTGACGCTGCATCATAGCCTGCATATTCTGCATCATTGTCTGCATCATCTGAGTCTGGGCCACCAAGAATTGACTGAGTGCGGGGTCCAAGCTCGGTGGAACTGGCTGCGCGGCATCGCTTCTGGTCCTGGTTTGCACAGTTTGCGGCTCTTTGTAGTCCCGTATCAACCATCTTGCTGCTCAAAAGGAAACAATCGCTAATCGCTTTGCCGGTTTAAAGATGAGAGGGAAAAGCATAGGGGAGAGGTAAATTCGTCTAGGGGGGATTTTGCCTAATGGAAACCTAAACTAAACAAACACTTAGCCGAAAAGGCTAACAACGAAATCGAGGAAAATAACTCCAATAAAAGTTGACATGAATGCAATATAATGCTTTTAAGGCAATATTTGTAGCTCACATCGCACACAACTGCAAGAAAAAGCAAATCGATCTATGCGACGCTAAAACTAGAACAGGGCTTTAATTCGACAGCTCCTAATCTTCACGATGATCTTCAATCTTGTCTTGGAACAATTTGGTTGCTTGCTTGGTCCAATTTTCACCACAAAGCTCGAAGAATTCTTGGGCGATCTTCTTTTTGATTGTTGAACACTCGAAACATCTATAGATATTGTTGAGATGAGAAGTCAAATTTAAATTCTAAAAATAAATTTGTAGAGAAGACGAGGATTAAGGATCCTAAGATTAAGGTAAGAATAGAGAATCACTAAATATTCATTTGTTGATTTGATTTAGAAAATAAATTTTTGAAATTGGCTAACACGACTATTCTAACTAAGGCTTCGTCCTACAGCCGATATAGCTCTGATACCATCTTTGTCGAGACCCGAATATGCAAATCCGGTCTCCCTGTGTATTCTGCACTAGTCCCAGGATCATGCTAGTGCACACAGTTAAACGTAGATGTCATCACAACCATATACACGATAAAATAAAGGAAAAGCTCAAATATCGACAAATCTCAAAAAGGTACGACCTTATGGTAAAGCTTACAATAAACTGGTCCGAAGGCTTAACAAGAGTAGCAGCGGAAATCCAAAATAAAGCGTAGTGGCCAATCGACAAGCCCACAGGCTATCGAGTGGAGAACGAAGCCTAAACCGCGAAGTCGTCAAGTACTCTCCTTCTGGAACCTCCTGCTGGTGATACTCCTCTTCCTCAACTGAGCAACATTGGGCATAAAGCCGTGAGTACATTGGTACTCAGCAAGTCGTTTGTAACAAATGAATGCAATATAGTATGCAAGGGTTACCAAAGGAAGGCTGAAAGGTTAATTTGCATAAAAGACAGTTGAAATACAAATAATAGATTGAAGGCGACTTTAAGTAAAACAATAAATAAGTAAATAATCAAAGGAATTGACATACCACTTGCGGACCTCCCATCCACAAGCTAACCACTTATGGAGCTCCCATCCATAAGCTAAACCAATCACTTATGGACCTCCCATCCATAAGCTAAACCAACAGTAAACACCTGTCCACTTCCATTCACAAGTTTTCAGAAATAACTACCCCTCGTGTGAAATCACCGAGCATTGTCCATGACCGAGGACGCGGCTATTCGAATAGTTTTACACTCTGCAGAGGTTGCACAACTGTACCCACACGATGTGATTAGCCTCGCGCTAAGGAAATCACAACAAGGCCTTTACAAAGTTCAGTTACAACTTAATCCGCCCACTAGGGTTTCGCATCACACCCCACCTTGCGCCACATGGAAATCAGCAACCATGTTCATCTCAATGGCAAGATTAAAGTTGAAACCTCCCAAATTAGTCAGCTAGGTCCGTCCCATACGAGACATGTGGTTTGCACGGTAAAGCTCAGATCAATGGCACACAAAGTTAAGTCCATAACAATTCCCCGGGCGAGACTACCACATCCCTCGAAGTATTCCAACACTTCCCCCTTTACTGCACGATCACTCGCCCGAGTGCAAAACCAATTTGTATAACCATCACCGATGACGCACCAACGTCATGGCACAAATTTTAATAAACGTGGCACCAACCACTGTTCCATATCTCATTAAGTCAAATTTGATAAATGACATGTGATGATAAACCCGATCGTAACTATAAACAAGGCTAAGCAGTCTATCGTACCAACCCATGTGATAAATATTCTAGCATCACTAGTAAGTTTCCCAGCCTATGGTGACAATGGCATCATGGCATTTCAAAATATCAAGGAGGGATAAATTCAATTGGGACGATAACTACCAGTACAAGTGTTTGAATAAAAATAGCGATGCAATGTAATTTAAAACAAATTAATTCAATAATAGATTGCAAACTGGGTTCAACATGATCAAAGGACACGCGAACCGAGGAGCGGCGGCGACGAGTTCGGGCGACGGGCACGCGAACCGAGGAGCGTTGGCGGGTTTTTAACACGCGAACCGAGGGGCTCGAATCGGTTACGGCGCGGGCCGGCGCGGCACGCAGTTTGGACGGCTCGGATTCGCCCACGTAGGCGCGATCCAACGGCATCGCGCGGCGAGGGAGGGGCGCTGCTGGTGCCGCCACGTGGCACATCCGACGGCGCGGGGCGGCACGCGGTTAGGGTTAGGGTTTGCGGCGCGGCGCGGGAGACGGACGGCGGGGATGCGCGGCGCGGATCGAAGCGGCCGAGGGGCGCGCACTCGGCGCGCGCGGTGCTTCGCGTGGCGGCGGATGCGCGACGCACGTCCGGGCGGCGGGATCGGGCGGCGCGGAGAGTGGGAGCGCGGGAAGAGGTACGGCGGCAGCGGGGATGCGATGGATGGGTGACGCGTGGCGGGGAGGAGGATCGGGCGGCGGGGAGATTTTTCCTTTTTCCTTTCTTTTTCAGAAATTCAAATAAACTTCTAAAAGCTCTAGAAAATAGCAAATAAATCCCAAAAATTCACCAAAATTACCAAAAATTCCTTGAGACATGAAGAACCCAAATAAAATATTTTCAACTTATGTTGATGTTTATTTTAATCAGATTAATTTATTTTAAAATTCTAAAATTCATTTGAGGCTTAATTTTATTCTAGAAAAAGCTAGAAAATTTCTTGTGACTTAAGAAACTTAATTAAAATATTTTCAGATAATGTTGAAGTATAATTTAATCATATTAAATTATTTAAAACTTTTGAAAATTCAATTTAAACTTTATTTAAATTCAGGAAGATTTCAGAAATTTATTTTTAAATTCAAGGTTTTAAAAATCCCCAAAAATCAGGATGTTACACGAACCCCTCGACGCCCGCTTCATCCACGACGCCGATGTCTATTCCGCCGCCCCGGACCAGCTGGTGGATATGTACATGCCCGCGCCGGGCATCGCCGCCAGACCCGTCTTTTATTTCTTCACCGCACTACCTCTCGCAGCGGAGGAAATCGCGACGGCCGGCGCCGACGCCGAGGGTTCTCGCGCATGGATAGTCACCCGGCCGGTGAAAGGCGGCGCGCGGGTACCTCCAAAGACTTCTACTACAGGGGGATGGCGTCGGTAAAGGTCCCGAAGTGGAAGCCAGAATGGCGGATGACTGAGTATGGCATCTCCCAAGAACATGGCGGCCGCCAACATGTGGTGCTCTGCATGGTGTACAGATCACCAAGAGCACCTCGCTAGGCCCACAGGCATCCACCCTATTCGGAGAGACAAAACAAACCTTGTCATAGGTTTCATACATGCTTCTTGCTTAAGCAAACCTTTCTGGAGACACAAAACATAATAGAAAACATTATAAGTGAATCAACTGAGCTCAAATATGTTATAAAGGTGAATCCAGGGGTACAGCAAAATCTCTCGAATGTTGCCTCAATATAATGCTCTTTGAACATAAAATTTAATCTCCGAAAACCACAAGCATGTAGCATCTACCGTTGTTTCTGTTTGCTGCCTCTAGAACAGATGCTCCCAATTTGTCCAAAGTCCAAACAACGCACCATATATTAAGATTCACTACTCGTAAATACCACAAGCTACTGCAACGTAAATACTCCAAAAAGGCAAACATTGGTTGAATGTTAAAAAAAAACAACATACTTTGGAAATACAGGGGACACAAAAGAGGCATCGGAGAGGCCGACGCGGTCAAGGCGAGGCGGCGGGCGATGTTGTCCACCCTGGCGCGGAGAAACAGCGGGTCGGCGGCGATCTCAAGGCAGGAGAAGCCTGTTGAAATTAGGCCCATAAAGAATTGCGGTATATTTTCTTTAATTCCAAAGCATGCAAGGTTTAGTACCATATTGCTTAGATAAAGTGGGGGAGATCAATTTATAAGGTGGAGTCCATGTCACTCCTAGAATTATGGAAGTGGATGGTATGACGATGGCTTTGGCTAAATACACACACGCGCAAGCGCGCGCGTATTCGCGTATTTTCACGTGAAAATCGCGTAACTTGTGACTTTAGCTGTATTAGAAGGGTACACTGACTCCAATTGGATCTCTGATGCTAATGAGATCAAAGCTACAAGTGGTTATGTGTTTACTTTTGCTGGTGCTACAGTTTCATGAAGGTCTTGTAAACAGACTATATTGACGAGGTCAACCATGAAAGCGGAACTTGTAGCACTTGACACAGCCACTGTTGAGGCTGAATGGCTAAGAGAGTTTCTGATAGACTTGCCGTTGGTTGAGAAACCAATACCGGCAATCCTGATGTACTGTGATAATCAAACTGTGTTGGCCAAAGTCATAAGTACAAAGGATAATATGAAGTCCTCTAGACATGTGAAGCGTAGGCTTAAATCTGTCAGAAAATTGAGAAACTCCGGAGTAATAGCTGTGAATTATATTAACACTGAGAAAAATCTGGCAGACCCTTTTACAAAGGGATTAGCACGAAAAGCGATTTCCGTCGCTTCTGTGGATATGGGAATGAGGCCCATTTAAGTTACATCACAATGGTGACCCATGCTTTCTTGATCGGAGATCCCGTGACTTAGGTAATAGGAAAAACAAGTTGATGTTGTAACAAGAGAGTACATATTAATTGTACCCATATCCTAATAAATAAAGTACTCTTAACTGTATGGAATGTTAGTATAAAACCTTAATGTATTTATGAGGAAAAGGTATTAGCCTACAGGATACCTAGAAAGAATACACCTACTTGAGCTTAACTGTTTGATCGCAGTTCACGAGAACAGGGCATTCTCTAGAAAGCACATAAGCAGATAAGGGAGCATGACCATATAACGCTCCGTTTAGACGTGGTTCATTGATAACCTAGTATCAGTTGAGATTTCAAGTGAAGTCTGATTACGAAAAGCTGTGAATTCAAGATATAGTCCATTCATTAGCTGTGAAAAGATAAATCTTTCTAATCTAGGTGTAAGTTCAACCCGTACGGGACTTACATTATAAGACTGTTATATTAAACAACACTTCAGTACAATACTTTCGACATCTTTGTGCTTCCTGCTTTAGAATTGGTGAGGAATTGTTGAAATTAGGCCCATAAAGAATTAATTGAGGCCTATTTTCTTTAATTCCAAAGTATGCAAGGTTTAGTACCATATTGCTTAGGTAAAGTGGGGGAGACCAATTTATAAGGTGGAGTCCATACCACTCCTACGCACGCGTATTCGCGTATTTTCGCGTGAAAATCACGTGACTTGTGACTTGCGACACGCAGCCGCGCCGTGATGTGGCGCGCCACTTGGCAGACCATGTCCACCTTGTTTTTGCTAAACCTTATACCGTCTCTCTCCTTTTGACTGGTAATAAGAATGTTTAAATATTTGGTTTGAATACGAGCAGTTACCAGTGAATAGTGGAGTCAGTTACTAGTGAATAATGGAGTCAGTTACCAGTAAATAATAGTGTCAGTTACTAGAGAGTAATTGAGACGTCTATAAAAAGCCTGGAGACGTCCAGGTTCGAGGTGGAACTTCTCCATTCCTTTCTCCCATTGTCTTCTTCCACTCTTGTACGAAGTGTTGAGCAATCGACTTCGTCGACCTTTCTTCTCGGCGTGAACCGGGAAGAGAGGAGAGCGGGATCTCCGAACCATTGTCGTAGAGAGAACCTGCACGGGGCGGCAATAATGTTTCTAGGCAGCACATCTGCGTGACCGCTACTACTACATCCTGCACTGCATCGAGCTTTTACTGCATCACGCCTGCGCGGCTTTCTGTTCTTCATCAACTCCAACTGTAAGTCGTTCGTGTGTACGTACGATTTTGATACTATTTTTTTATCTTGCGTATATTCTGAGGTATGATGAGTAGCCTACTGTTGGTAGTTAGTTGTGCATCACTAGTATATTATTTTTGTCTCCTACTAAAACTTGGAATTAAAATATTGCCTACATTTCTAACAAGGCCGACGCCGGAGAGGAGGGCGAGCATGGCGTCGGGGTTGGAGGCGGACTTGACGTGGGGGAGCATCTTGGAAAATGGGGTGGGGGACGCGGAGGTGGAGGTGGAGAGCAGGAGAGAGAGAAGGTGGAGAGAGGAGGAGGATGCGGCGGCGGCGGGATGAGTGGCCGCGCGGAGCAGCGGGAGATGGCGACTCCGCAGGTGGAGCATGGCGGCGGCGGCGGTTAGCGGTGTCGGTGTGTTGGGGATCTGATCTGATGTTTGCTACTTTATAGTGTTGGCAGTTAGCCATGGCGACCGCTGCAGATCTTCTCATATAGCTTCCGAGTTTCATTTTTTCCCTGTGGAATTTTGGAATAGTTAGATCAATGTGCATCTTGATCAAGTGAACTACTTACCCAAAAAGTTTTCTTCCTGTATTTCAGTAACCTTTTATCAAGTAACTAGAATTTCCCATTCCTCCATATTCAGTTTCCATTAGGGACGAGATAATTTTGATCTATGTACTATCTCCTGTCTGCTAAGAAATGTCAAGCTTATGTTTGCTGCGACATGGTTATTGTCCTTGGCTTAGAAGGATATCATGGGGTTCCACTAGGTTCCTAAGCACCTCCACTAATGTTGCTGTCCACGTTAGCATTCATGCCAATGTTGTGAACTAAAATATTACCTACATTTCTAACATTCCAGAAAACTTATTGTGAATTTTGTTGCAATACATAAATGGTTAACACTTCTGATGCGATGAAACCTGAGAGGTTTTGTGGTCAGAACTTTCGTAGATGGCAGACTAGAGTCAAATTTTGGCTCATGTCTTTGGGCCTGTGGTGGGTTGTCCACCCACAGTATCCATTTACGATTGAGCAGTATACGCAATTTGAAAATACAAACAATACTGCTCTTGGTTGCATTCTGACTGTTCTGGCAGATCAGCTCTATGATGTATACGTGGGCTACAAGTCCGCCACAGAGATGTGGGATGCACTAGAGCATAAATATGCAGAGGCAGAGGCTGGTCGCTGGCTCTACATGTGTGAGCAATTTTTCGACTTTACCATGGATGAGGCTAAGTCCATAGTTGGATAAGCTAATGATCTCCAGCTACTAGTCGGTGAGATTACGCACCTGGGCTGTGTATTGCCTCCTAAGTTTGTGGCTGTGGGCATTGTTGCTAAATTCCCTCCTTCTTGGCGGGATTTTGCCACTAGCCTGAAACACAAGAGGGAAGAGATTTCTGTTGAGGATCTCATTGCTGCCCTCGATGTGGAAGAAAAAGCAAGAGCAAAGGATGCTCCAAGCACCTCTGGCCAGAACAATGCAAACTTCATTGAGAAAAGGACTATAGCAAAAAAGTACAAGTCCAACAAACCGAACAAGACAACTAGCTTTAAGAAGAAGAAAATTGAGAAAAAGAATTTGAAGGACATTACCTACTTTGTGTGCGGAAAAGATGGTCATATGACGAAAGATTGTCGCTTCCGCAAAATCAGAGATAGTGAACAGCCAAAGAAGAAGGCTGTTAACGTGATCATAGGTGAGGCCTCAACTTCAGGAGGGTATGGTAATCCACCTGTTGTTTTTTTAGCATGTCAATCCACTGATTGGTGGGTGGATACTGGTGCTAATGTTCACGTATATTCTGATATTTCCTTATTTTCTTCTTACTAGGCAGCAGGGGCTTCCTCCGTCCTAATGGGAAACAGCTTGCATGCTTCTGTTCTTGGTGTTGGCACGGTGGATCTGAAGTTTACTTCAGGAAAGATTGTCTACTTAAAGAACGTACAACATGCTCCTACAATAAACAAGAACCTCATTAGTGGTTCTCTTCTATGTAGGGATGGTTATAAGCTAGTTTTTGAATCGAATAAAATTATATTGTCTAAATTTGGAAACTTTGTTGGTAAGGCTATGAGAGCGGAGGCTTGTTCCGTCTAAATACTTTAGAGTATTGTTATAATCTGAATGTTGCAACAAATTTAGATAAATGTGAGGCAAATATTTGGCATTTCCGTTTCTGTCATATTGGTTTTGATTGTATTGTGAGAATATCCAAATTAGATTTAATTCCAAAATATGAAATTGTTAAAGGATCAAAATGCCAGTCATGTGTGCAAGCAAAATAGTTCGCAAACCTTTTAAAAGATTAGATGATGAAAAGAACTTGGCACCGTTAGATCTTATTCATTCAGATTTGTGTGAAATGAATGGACTATTGACAAAAGGAGGCAAAAGATATTTTCTAACTTTTATTGATGATGCAACACGCTACTTCTATGTGTATTTGCTAAAAACTAAGGATGAAGCTTTAAACTACTTTAAAACTTATAAGGCTAAGGTTGAGAACCAACTAGAAAATAAAATAAAAAGATTGAGATCTGATCGTGGAGGAGAGTATGTCTCTCATGAGTTCTCTCAATTCTGTTCTGAGCATGGAATAATCCATGAGTTCACGCCACTATATTCACCCCAATTAAATGGGATAGCTGAGAGGAAAAATCGGACACTAATGGACTTGATCAATGCCATGTTAGAGAGTTTCGGTATGCCTAATGCATGGTGGGGGAAGCTATATTGACAGCAACTTTCGTCCTAAATAGAGTAATCACTAAAAGGAGTGAAATTACTCCATATGAGGGATGGAAGGGGAGAAAACATAATGTTAATTTTCTGCGAACTTGAGAGTGTTTGGCAAAAGTCAATATACCATTGCAGAAAAAGAGAAAACTTGGACCAAAAACAGTCGATTGTATTTTTCTAAGATATGCTCAAAATAGCACGGCCTATAGATTTTTAGTAGTTAAATCAGAAACTTCTGAGATTATTGTTAACACAATAATGGAGTCTACAGATGCTTCATTTTTTGAGAATATCTTTCCTATGAGAATAGTAGGCAGTACTTCAACACAAACTGAGAATGTTCAAATCAAACTTCTGAACTTTCCACCATTTCTGAACCATTCTATGATGTTCCTGAGGAGGACAACAATTTAGTCGCAGAAGCTCCTCGAAGGAGCAAGAGACAAAGGGTCGAGAAATCCTTTGGTGATGACTTTATTGTATAACTCGTGGATGATGTGCCTAAGACTCTTTCGAAAGCCTATGCATCTTCTGATGCTGAGTATTGGAAATAGGCAGTCCGTAGCGAAATGGACTCAATCATGACTAATGAGACTTGGGAGATCACTAATCTTCCTATTGGGTGCAAACCTGTAGAATGTAAGTGGGTTTTTAAAAAGAAACTAAGGCCTGATGGCACTATTGAGAAGTACAAAGGAAGACTTGTAGCTAAGGGTTACACCCAGAAAGAGGGAGAATATTTCTTTGATACATATTCTCCTGTCGCCAGATTAACCACCATCAGAGTGCTCCTTGCGTTAGCACTTTCTTATGCTCTGCATATTCATCAAATAGACGTAAAGACAGCTTTCTTTAATGGAGAGTTGGAGGAAGAAATTTATATGGATCAACCCGATGGTTTTGTGATTTCTGGACAGGAAAATAAGGTATGCAGATTATTAAAATCATTGTATGGTTTAAAGCAAGCACCTAAACAATGGCATGAAAAGTTTGATAAAATTTTGACAACCGCTAGCTTTATTGTGAATGAAGCTGATAAATATGTATATTACCGTTATGGTGGGTGTCAAGGAGTGATCTTGTGTTTGTATGTGGATGACATACTTATATTTGGAACAAATACTGTCGTAATTGACGAGGTCAAATCTTTCTTATCTCGATACTTTGATATGAAAGATTTAGGAGAGGCAGATGTTATTTTGAATATTAAATTGATCAAGAATGAGAATGGGATTACTTTGAGCCAATCCCATTATGCTAAGAAAATATTAAGCCGTTTCGGCTTTAAAAATTGTAAAATTTCTCCAACTCCCTATGATGCAAGTATTAAACTATGAAAAAATCAGGGACTAGGAAAAGATTAATTGAGATATTCACAAATTATTGGATCACTTATGTATTTGGTTGGTGCCACAAGACCTGATATTTCATTTGCTGTGAGCAAATTAAGTCGGTTCACTTCTAACCTAGGAGATGATCACTGGGAGGCACTTGAAAGAGTGTTGCGCTACTTGAGAGGCACAACATCTTATGGAATTCATTATACTGGATACTCTTCAGAATTAGAAGGGTACAGTGACCCCAGTTGGATCTCTTATGCTGATGAGATCACAGCTAAAAGTGGTTATGTGTTTACTCTAGCTGGTGTTGTAGTTTCGTGGAGGTCTTGTAAATAGATTATATTGACGAGGTCAACCATGGAAGCGGAACTTGTAGCACTTGACACAGCCACTGTTGAAGCTGAATGGCTAAGAGAGCTTCTGATGGACTTGCCGTTGGTTGAGAAACCAATACTGGCAATCCTGATGTACTGTGATATTCAAACTGTGTTGGCCAAAGTCACAAGTACAAGTGATAATATGAAGTCCTCTAGACATGTGAAGCATAGGCTTAAATCTGTCAGAAAATTGCGAAACTCCAGAGTGATAGCTGTGAATTATATTAACACTGAGAAAAATCTGGCAGACCCTATTACAAAGGGATTAGCACGGAAATCGATTTCCGTTGCTTCTATGGATATGGGAATGATGCCCATTTAAGTTACATCACAATGGTGACCCATGCCTTCTTGATCAGAGATCCCGTGACTCAGGTAATGGGAAACACAAGTTGATGTTGTAACAAGAGAGTACATATTAATTGTACCCATGTCCTAATAAATAAAGTACTCTTAACTGTATGGAAGGTTGGTATAAAACCTTAATGTATTCATGAGGAAAAGGTATTAGCCTGCAAGATACCTAGAAAGAATACACCTACTTGAGCTTAACTGTTTGGTCGCAGTTCACGAGAACAGGGCATTCTCTAGAAAGCTCATGAGCAGATAAGGGAACATGACCATATAACACTCCGTTTAGACGTGGTTCATTGATAGCCTATTATCAGTTGAGATTTCAAGTGAAGTCTGATTACAAAAAGCTGTGAATTCAAGACATAGCACATTCATTAGCTGTGAGAATATGAATCTTGCTAATCTAGGTGTAAGTTCAACCCGTACGGGACTTACATTATAAAACTGTTATATTAAACAACACTTCAGTGCAATACTTTCGACATCTTTGTGCTTCCTGCTTTGGAATTGATGGGAGATTGTTGAAATTAGGCCCATAAAGAATTGAGGCCTATTTTCTTTAATTCCAAAGCATGCAAGGTTTAGTACCATATTGCTTAGGCAAAGTGGAAGAGATCAATTTATAAGGTGGAGTCCATACCACTCCTTTAATTATGGAAGTGGATGGTATGAGGATGGCTTTGGCTAAAGACATACACGCGCACGCGCGTATTCGCGTGTTTCCGCGTGAAAATCGCGTGACTTATGACTTACGATGCGCGGCCGCGCCGTGATGTGGCGCGCCACTTGGTAGACCATATCCACCTTGTTTTTGCTAAACCTTGTACCGTCTCTCCCCTTTTGACTGGTAATAAGACTGCTTAAATATTTGGTTTGAATACGAGCAGTTAGCAGTGAATAATGGAGTCAGTTACCAGTGAATAATGGAGTCAGTTACCAGTGAATAATAGTGTCAGTTACAAGAGACTAATTGAGATGTCTATAAAAGGCCTGGAGACGTCCAGGTTCGAGGTGGAACTTATCCATTCCTTTCTCCCATTGTCTTCTTCCACTCTTGTACGAAGTGTTGAGCAATCGAACCTCGTCGACCTTTCTTCTCGATGTGAACCGGGAAGAGAGGAGAGCGGGATCTCCGAACCATTGTCGTAGAGAGAACCTGCACGGGGCGGCAATAATGTTTCTAGGCAGCGCATCTGCGTGACCGCTCCTACTACATCCTGCAGTGCATCGAGCCTTTACTGCATCACGCCTGTGTGGCTTCCTGTTCTTCATCAAGCCCAACAGTAAGTCGTTCGTGTGTATGTACGACTTTGGTACTAACAAGGCCAACGCCGAAGAGGAGGGCGAGCATGGCGTCGGGGTTGGAGGCGGAGTTGACGTGGGGGAGCTTCTTGGAAAATGGGGTGGGGGACGCGGAGGTGCAGGTGGAGAGTAACCTTTCATCAAGTAACTGGAATTTCCCATTCCTCCATATTTGGTTTCCATTAGGGACGAGATAATTTTGATCTATGTACTATCTCTTGTCTGCTAAGAAATGTCAAGCTTATGTTTGCTGCGACAAGGTTATAGTCCTTGGCTTAGAACGATATCATGGGGTTCCACTAGGTTCCTGAGCACCTCCACCAATGTTGCTGTCCATGTTAGCATCCATGCCAATATTGTTATTCACATTAGCAACCACATCAACGCTGTGTTAGCACCGTTAGCCTGTGTGTCGCCAAGCATTGCTAGTAGAGCTATCCAGATGGGCCGCGCTGTTGCTAGTAGAGCTATCTAGATGGGCCGCGCCATTGCAGGCTGGCCCAAGCACGACACAGCCTGTTTGGACGATGGGATGTGCCTGGGCCGCGCTGTTGGCACGACGGGCCAACACGGCATGACCCGTTTAGCTCGCAGGCCGTGCCGACACGGCACGGATAAGGGGCCGCAACAATGTCTATAATTTTTTGTAATTTTTTAAATAATTTTTTACAGTTTTCCTTAGTTTTCTACATTTTTCTACAATTTGTTGTAATGTTTCGAATTTTCCTGGGCTAAACGGGCCGTGCCGTGCCAACACGGCCTGTTTAGCCCTAATTGTGCCCATGCTGGCATGGCATGGTCACAGGCCGTGCTTAGGCCCGGTTCTCGGCCCATGGGCCGTCAAGACACAGCCCGTTTATTACCCGTGCCTAAACGGGTCATGCTTACCCTGGGCTCATGCCATGCCAGCCTGGCTCGGCCCGTTAGCCAGCTCTAATCGCTAGGTTAGCCCTAACCCCAACCCGATTCGATGGACCAAGTTCAGTTGGGCCAAGTTTATGACATATGGCTCCCACATATCAGCCGCTCTAATTTTTCCAAAAATCCAAAACAAGAAATATTTCCAGAATATTATGTGGGTCCCACTTGGTAGCCTCTCCCTTTTTTTCTTTTTCATACCATCTCTGATTGAGCCCATTCAAATATCTAAATTCATCTAAAATTAATCTTTATTTCCTAGTAATTTTTTTAAATTTAGTTTTTGTTCTCTCTCTATTCACCTAAACACCGATGCACTGGAAGCTTTTGGAGAAGGAGAAAAAGTGTTAGTGCAAGGCCATGACCTTTTTGAAGATAAGTTGTGCTACCATGATCACATTGCACCTAGTTTTGCAAAACTATGTATGATTTAAATTATAATGCATCACTGTAATTTCATAAGTAGTATTTATTCAGGAAATAGTTATGAATCCTATTTGTCGTTTATCCACCTTGTGCATTCATATGCCATGATTTTTTGTCACCCTAGGGTGGTTATTTATAGTTGGTAATTATGGTAGAACTAATGTGGGTTAGTATAGTCTTGCTTAGCCATGCTAGGTTATTGACATTATTTTGGAAGCACCAATTTACAATTGATTATTTAATGGTATATAGAATTACTTTGTGAATAGTTGTGTGCACTATGTGTTATCTATGATGGTATATATTGCACCTTAAAATCGATTGGTAGATAAATGATTTAGACTAGGGCGATGAAAAGTGTTGTCTGACCACGCTATGTGAACATATGAGATCTTTGTGACAAGTGAGTAGTATAGGCCTGGTTAATTAAGGATTTAAATTTATGCGTTATTAAACTGAGTTATATCATACAACGACATACTCTACGAGAAGAGCCTAGCTTATCAAGTCGCTGAGTTCAGGATCATCGGGAGGGTTATTATCAAGGTGAAATTTCTGAAAGGCTTAGTTATGATCTTCTTAGTCGCATACCTAAGGAAGCATGCGTGTGGACATTATAAGTTGGTCATATTATATGGAAAAAGGTGTACAATTTCAACAGAGTGTTAATCAAAACTATTTGAATAGACGTGTTCGTGGTCATGAATGTGTTCTGAAATTTCACACAAAGGGGTAGATTTTCATAAAACCAATCTGGGAAGAAAAGCTATGGGATCTAAGTGGTTGGGTTATGTGAAAGAAGTTTATTTATATTTATTTATTATTGTTATTATTTTTAAATATGCTTCCAATCTATTTACTGTATTTAAACTCAAGTACGTCTTTATGCAAAACAAGCCAGGATAGACATTCCCTTTGTGATAAGCCAATCATCTATAATTCCATTCCGTGTGTAATACTTGTTAAGTACTCTATGTGCTTACCCTTACTATAATCAAGTTAGTTGGTGAAGAAGAAGAGCACCGCTTTTGGAGGAGTTCTATGAAGAAGATAATTATTAGATCTCGTACCCAGTAGAGTGCTTGTGGCATGAGACGGGTTGCCGCTTGGAGTTTCTTTTTTTTCCCATTGCACTTTATTTTCTCTAGTGTTTAAGTCCTATGTGACATAATAAATATAAACTCAACCATAAGGTCAAAACTAGTATTTTATTGTTAAACATCGTTATTTAGTCGTATATCGTAGTGTATGGATGGTATTGCATTGATGTTGCTACCATATGTACTAACGTGATCCTAGACTAATACAATATACAGAGTGTCCAAATTTGCATATTTAAGTACCAATAAGAACTCAGAACATGGCCAATAAAAATGAAAGAACTCAGAAATTGATTGCACAAAGGAATTGGTTTTGGCCTAATAACAGATGAACCTAAACAAAACCAGCTTAATATTGTCTGCCTAGCAAAAACTGATGTGTTTCGTTTTGTAAATTTGATGTACAATAATTCAATATAAAAACAAGGAACTATAGCTCTGTCCATGGGTGAAGTAGTCCCAGTTACCATCTGTAGCTCCAGCCATCTGTACATTAAGGCCCTAGAGTTAGTATCTCTTTTTAAAAGAAAGGAAGTGAGACAAGATCAGATCTAGGAGGGGTAAGAGAGGAAATAATACGCTATATTTTTCTAAAACCCCTTTTTATAAATTTATAAAATTAAATCCTTAGGTCTTTTCCTAGTAGCCTTTCTAAGGTATTACCCTACAGTCGTATGCTCTGATACCAGCGCTGTAAAACCCAGATTTAAAATCCAGAATCCTTTGTGATTCCACCACATTATTCTCTTGATCAGTAGATAGTACTCACAGTACATTGCTGTATCAACTCATACATCGTATGATATTCAACAAACCATAATAATATACATCAGAGTTTAAAATACGTCACATCGGGCGAAAGTTTTACAAAACGGGCCACATCGGGCGAAAGTTTTACATAACAGGCCACCAAGGCCAAATACTTATAGTTCAAAAGTATAGCAGCGGAAAACAAAAACAACAGCGGGACCAAAAGCCACAGGCAAGCGACTGAGGGGTAAATGTGTGCAGACTATATTGCCTGACCACAAGTAATATAGGTGCATACCCTTCCCGCAAGTCTACTTGCCTAGAACTAGACATTTCTAAATTCGCCCTAATTGCAGTCGTCCGCTCCATTGTTCGGTGCTTCATCGTAGGCGTAGTGGTCTTAACATCCTGTCCCTGGATATGATGATTATGCGAGGGTGAGCATACAATCCACCGTACTCCGCGAGCCAATACACAGTATGCAATTAATTAACAGCATGGCTTGTCAAAGGATAGGCTCGGGTTATTTTATTTGCCGAAAATTGCTTTTAAAAAAAGATGGAAGATACATATATAAAAATTTTCTAAGACCTAACCATTTTGACTAAAATCATAGTGTTTGAAAAAGAAATGTGATGATAGTATTGGCACAGATTACATCCATCTTTACATGTTACCTGCACCATATATTAACCTTTCAGCGTTATAGCCGCTTACATTATCACTGGGACGACACCTAGGGCAACACAAATCCAGGATTGTCCGTCGCCCTCCATTTATCTTTCCAAGTCCTTCCCATAAAAATTATTTTTGAAATAGAACTATATTTGAGTTAAGTTCCCATATCTGCTCTTGACCGCGGGCATGGCTATTCGAATAGTTTTGACTCTGCAGAGTGTGTACACTTTCACCACAAGAGACAAACCGCTCGTCGCCCCCCACATGATTCCTTAATCATGCAGTTGAGTAGATCATTACAGTAACCTTTCAAACTACCTGGCCTCTTGTTCTCATCTCACCCTATAGGCTGCTCCCACTTACGGTGGGTCCCATACATTGCGCGGGATATTAACTACTGATATTAGCACCTCCAGACTCCACTCCTCATAGTGCTAGTATGATAGAAAAACAAGTCACCCTCTACTCGGTGTCCCTTTAGCCACAATAGGCCCTGGCATTACCTCACTCCTTTCCACAACCTGTGAGATAAGTCTGAGATTCGATAGGTTTACTCAGCCAAGTTGCACTTTACAGACTTTGTGACTGTACTGTTTTACAATGGGAGGTCTTGACCAGATTCACTCCTCAGGATTACCTGGACGGTTCTACCATATTCCACACTCCCGTGCATTCACAGCACCATGCCCCCGAACCATCCGCCCAAATGTGTAAGCAAGTTGGGGTATTTAGGGCATAAAATAATGATTCTTATGAAAATACACGACCATTTCCATTCACACATTCCTAAATTGCTCTTGGTAATTGTATATGAGGGTTGGGGTATTTTAACACCCCCGAATATCTAAGCGGGACTAAGCCATAAACATCAGCGAAACTTATATTTTTTGAAATGATTACCATTATAATTTTCCTAGGGATAGTATGGACCACTATTTAACGTGCTATGGAGACATACAGTAGTAGCACTTAGCTAATGGCATGTAACTAGAGGATTAAAACAACTTAGCATTTCACATAAAATAACAACATGTAATTTAATAATTTAAATATAAATAATTTGCTAAAGTAGGGATTTAAAATGATCAAAGTATTGACTCGCCTGGGTCACAATTACCTTGGTCTTACTGGTCTTGGCTTGCGTCTACCTCGGATTCTTCCTCTTGAGCTTCGTACGTTAATTTTGCGGCAAACAAGAATTTAAAAACAAATAAACTCAAGAATTCAAATAAGCTCAAGAATTCATGATTTTGGTTCCATTTGAAAGAGGGTGAATTTAGATGAATTTAGCAATTTTTCTTACTTTATTTGGAGTTCAAATGAATTAGTTATGAATATTTGAAGTTCTCATCTCAATTATAATCAGAAAATCATTAATTAATCGGAGGAGAGAGAAAGTGCATGTGACTGATAGGTGGGGCCCACTGGTTTTATTATTTTTCTTTTATTCTCTCTGACAAGTGGGGCCCACTGACTTTATTAATTTCTTAACCTTTCTAGACGCTGACACGTGGGGCCCACTACAGGGGTTATGAGTTTCCTTGGTTTCACTAACAGGTGGGGCCACAGGGATTAATACTTTATATGACGCTGACAGGTGGGACCAAATAACAGTTTAATTTAAATGGGGCCCACATTCCAGTGACTCATTACACTAACTAACAGTCATTAACTTAATTAACCCTATCGCTAATCAGTCGGCACGGATGAACAATGTCATCCCCTACCTCCCGACGATGGCGAAGCTTATCACCGGCGGTGAGGGCAGTGGCCGAACTGTAACATAAGCAAAATGGGTTCCTTGCCCTTGCACCCACCTCCATGCGGGGTCTCGCCGGACAATTTGACCGGAGCCATAGTCGGCGGCGAGCTCAGGCGGCGGCGGAACAGGACAGCAATGGATATAGCGGTAGACGGCATTAACATACAATCGGCGGCTAGGGGAGTACCTCGTGGTGGTCACGGTGCTGAATCTGAGGTCGGCGGAGCTCAAGTGTGGCTGAGGAGGTCTGTCGGCGTGCGACGGCGGCGATCTGAGGGGGCTTACAGCAAAGGAGAAGGTCGGGCGATGGGAGCTACGGCCGACGGTTGGGATGGTGTCGCCAAGCTCCAGAGATGCTTCTGGCCGGAGGAATTGGCCTAGGGCAGTTGCAATCGTCAGCGGGCTCTTCGGCCGGAATCGGGGAAGAGAGGGGGCGTCGGCGAGCTATAACGCACGGGAGCTCAATTGCTAGTAGTGGGAGGGAGAGATGGATGCAGGGAGTCGAGTGCTGGCTTTAATTGGCTTTTATAGCCGATGGAACGGCTTGTCTGCGCGAAGGTGGTTAGGCGGCCATGGTAGGTGACGGAGGCGGCGATGAGGCTACAACACGCTCGGTCTTATCTCGCTTGGTGAATGGACTGGCGATAAGAGAGGGTGCAGGGGATGGCAAGAGCACAAGCGAGGGCGTCACAACGACGTGGGAGAGGGTGGGCAACTGTGGCCGACGAAGAGGGATGGCGCGGCGGTGTGGGTGCACTGGCCGGCCGTGCGTGGAGGGGGCGGGGGAGCTGGTGGCGTACCACGGGCAGGCAGGTGGCGACCTGGGGTGAGGAGGCGTGCTGCCGACTGGCGGTCCGAAGGGAGCGCGGTAGTGGGGGCCGCGGCAGCGGGATTTCCAGGAGAAAGGGCCGAGCGGGTGCTGGCACGCGCGCGCTAGTGAGGCAGAGGGAGAAGGAGAAGAAATGGGCAAAGGAGGGGGTGAAGGCCTGGGCCGTTTGGGCCAGCTGGATCGTCCCTCCTTTCTCTTTTTTTATTTTCTTTTTAATTTCTATTTTCAATTGAATGCTATTGCTATTTTTGGGCACAAGTGTGTATTATCTTTTATATATATAATTTCAGATAATGTTTTCTCAGGTAGTATTGACTTTCTTTTAAATTTTCATATTTTGGAAGCTTGGAAGTTTGGAGGATTTTTACATATATTGCCACTTCATTTGTTGGAAATTTTGGGCAAATGTTTGCATCATCTTTTCATATTCGTATTTCAATTTAGAATTTTCTTTTATAAGTATATTCCTTCTTTTTGGTGTTCTCCCCTTATTTTGTGCTTCAACATTATATATATATATATATATATATATATATATATATAAAGCATCTTTTCTACACCCGGATGTAATTACACCCTATATCGTATCTCACAATGTAGGGAGTATCTCGCAGTTGAAAGATAAAAAAAACATACTTTGGAAGTACAGGGGGACACAAAAGAGGCAGCTAATACAATCAAAACCCTGTTTGCTCAAAGTACCAGAACAAGAAAATAGTTGAAGAAGTAATGAGGCATCACATGAGCAGTAGGGCAGTGAAATTAACAGTCCAGTTGCTTCATAGATATCCACAACTGAAACTTGGATCACATTATGAGCAGTAAGATCATTAGTAGTTCTACAGCTGAAATCAAGATTTGAAGAAAAAGAAATTACCATGAGTGAACATTAACTAATGAGCATCAGAGCATGTGGTGTTGTGTTAGCTACAAGCCGGAAAGATTCCAATATCTATGTCCAAAGTAGTCAAAGTTGGATTTCGGCGGGCACTTTCCCAGCACAAACTGCGGCATAAGCATCTCCGAGCCCAGGAACAGCATCCTTGTGACGGTCAATGTATTTTGTTATGAAAACCTTGTCGACACAACAAAATATTGAGTGAAGGCTAGCACCTTGCTTCATCAATCCCTTCGCCTGCAGGATCTTCATGACATAATGCCGCGGCACCAACCGCTTCTCCAGGCTGAAGGTGAGCAGCCAGGGCCTCTCCACGATGTCCTCTGGCTCCAAGCCAACCTCAGTGACCATGAACTCTATCTTGCAGCGAAGTTTCTCCTCAGATAGTCCTAGAATTTGTGGGCTCTTGCAGACCGCCACGCTGAGCTTGTCCATGGAGCAACCAAGAGTGCTCCTCAAGAACTCTATTTTGCAGCGAAGTCGCTCCTCGGATAGTCCTAGAATATTCGGCACCATGCAAACAGCGACACGGATCTTCTCCATGGAGCAACCAAGAGTGCTCCTCAAGAACTCCAGCCTCGCGGCAACCTGGTCTTCGGTGATACAACAGGCAGTGGCCACCGCGTACTTGAATGCATATGAGGTGCGGGGCACACCGAGCTTGTCGGCGCGCAGCACGAACGCCTTCACCCGTTCTGGATTGCACGCGAGCAGCCTTGGAGAGCGCATTGACATCTTGACCATATCACAAACACTTAGCCCGCACTCCTCAAGAAGCGCGATGTTCGGCTTGATGACCTTCTCGAGGTCGGCGGTCAGGATGCGATTGCACTTCCTCACGGTCTGGAGGAGCTTGTCGAAGGACCCGAAGAAGGGGATCCAGAACTTGAGCCTCGGGGCGACGTCGCAGGAGCGGAGCGGCATGGCGCCGCCGGCCAGGAGGAAGCGGGCGATCTGGGCATCGGACAGGCCGACGCGGTCGCGGAGGGAGGCGAGGCGGCGGGCGATGTTGTCCACCCTGGCGCGGAGAAACAGCGGGTCGGCGGCGACGACGGCGGCGATGTCTGGGCGGGAGAGGCCGACGCCAGAGAGGAGGGCGAGCACGGCGTCGGGGTTGGAGGCGGACTTGACGAGGGGGAGCTTCTTGGACGCTTTGACCGCTTGGGCGCCGGTGAGGCCGCAGGTGGCGATGAGGTACTCCTTGATGGAGAATGGGGTGGGGGACGCGGCGGCGGAGGCGGAGGCGGAGAGCAGGAGAGAGCGAAGGTGGAGAGAGGAGGAGGATGCGGCGGCGGCGGGATGAGTGGCAGCGCGGAGCAGCGGGAGAGGGCAACTCCGGAGGTGGAGCATGGCGGTGTCGGCGGTTAGCGGTGTCGGCGGTTAGCGGTGGCGGCGTGTTGGGTATCTGATCTGATGTTTGCTAAGATGGGCCAAGATGGGCCGTGGCGACGGCTGCAGATCTTCTCATATAGCTTCCGAGCTTCATTTTTTTCCCTGCGGAATTTTGGAATAATTAGATCAAGGTGCATCTTGATCAAGTGAACTACTTACCCATAAAGTTTTCTTCCTGTATCTCAGTAACCTTTCATCAAGTAACTGGGATTTCCCATTCCTCCATATTCGGTTTCCATTAGGGATGAGACTATGTACTATCTCCTGTCTGTTAAGAAATGTCAAGCTTATGTTTGCTGAGACAAGGTTGTAGTTCTTGGCTTAGATGGATATCATGGGGTTCGCCTTTTTAGAAATAGTGTAGAATTGGCAATGTAACTTGTTGAGATGATTTGGTTGAAACTGGTTTACCATGGCAAGTTATTTCTCTTGTACTTTTAGCTCACATGTATTTTTGAAATCAAGGCTATTAGAATCGTGACCTTAAATTGAATCAGAAACACTGCGATAGGATCATATTAGGCATATTCTTTTTTATTACGGATTATGGGTTTTAGTTGCGCATATTCTTTTTGTTACGAATTATGGCTTTTAGTTGCAGCTTATGACTTTTGGGCTATTAGTGAGAGAGGGTACGGAGTAAGAGAAATTCGTGTACGGTTTTGATTAATATAAATGAAGTTGCTACAGTGTGTACTATAATTAACTTTTAGACCCACTGAGAAGATACTTCATTTGAAAACTAGTTACGGTAGAAAAGTCGAAAAGCAATTTTTAGAAACTGAAAAAAAGCCCATTTAGGATTGATCCTACCAAAAATACATTCTTTTTCATTTTTGTCGTCTATTACAAGAGTGATATGAGTGTTTGTTTGATCATTCGGTAACTCATTTGATTAATTATGTCTATCTTAATCATTTCTAGAATCACAGTTTGAGTCCACATCATTGGGAGCTCTAACTAGAATAGTGAGTTTAACCTTGCCATTACTTAAGAATTTTACACTTCAAATAGTTAATGAAATCGTTAATCAAATTAATTTATATTATTCCAAACCTCTGGATTTTAATGTTTCAACCATTAACTACTTAATTCATATCATACAACTTAAATTGAGGATTGGAACAACACCAAACACCTAAGTCTTTTATAAACTAAGAAGATGTGTGAGCCTACATGATTCTACTGTGATACTACATAATTCTATGACTAAGGCCCCGATCAATATGGCAACGGGCCTGAGCGTTCGACAGCGGGCGTTTTTTTCACTGTAGCGCGCACAGTGCGCGCTACAGTGAAAAAAAATTTCATTTTTTTTCGATTTTTTTTAAAAATTTACTTATACCTTTTTTTTCGTTTTTTATTTTCGGTTTTTTTTACATTTTTTTACATTTAATTATACTCAATAAACCAACTCAGCTACAGTGTTTTTTCAGCCAGCTGCAGTGTTTTTTCAGCAAAATCCAAAAGCCATCGCTATTTCGATCACCCCCTAAGATCGTGATTCTATCACAATCCTACCAATTACGACTCAAGGTACGATTTGAATCGTGTTGGTGTTGGTGGGATCGTACGATTCTATGATTAAGATAGTGATTTTAACAACCTTATTTGAAATGGTTAATTCCACGTATATTTCACTTCAACGTAGAATTGCAAGATGGCTTTAGTCTCCACTCGGCTGATTTCTTTGCTGAAATCTGTTCTTCCTTCTTTCATCAATGTTTCAGCAGGAACTCAACTCGTCTATCTAATGGTGTACGTTTGATGTATTGCCGATCATAGATTTCACACATTCGTCTTGCTTAAACACACCTTCCTGCAGAATCAGATATAATAAACATGCTAAGTGACTTCATTGTGGGCCACCAAGAGAGAACATGATAAGAAGTGATTCAACAGAGTTCAGCGTAAACAAAGATAAATATCCCACTATATATATATATATATATATATATATATATATATATATATATATATATATATATATATATATATATATATATATATATATATATATATATATATATATATATATATATATCATATCACGCGATACCATCTGTGCCCGATTTAAGAGCTCATGATGAAGTTTTTACAATACTGATCCTAATAACCACCACGCTATGATATCATCTTAAGGCGAGAAGTGACCTCCAATGTCCTAAGACTCACAAAATGTGTTGATAATCCTTACATACCCAGTAAGGTTCCTACGAACATGAATACCCTCTATGCCCGCACTAGCCTAATTCTCCTACAATCTACCACATGCAGTTGAGCTGCTAGAACAGGTAAGTTATTATGCTAAGGCATTTCCAGTCAGTCACATATGGTTGTACAAATGAACTTGAGTCTATGGCATAATAGATCATCCTTAATGACCTGGGTAAGGCAACCACAAACTAAAGTCTTGTACTATCCACACCGATCTCTACAACCACTCACCCAAGTCTAAAACATATTTTTTTTATTTTATTTGCTAACCAAAATAACAGAGGTATTGCCTCTGGACCAATTCTCAAGTGTCTCCCATTTTTAAACAAGTTGATCAACTTTCAACCTAGCACAACTAGTACTAATACGAGTATGGCTAAGCATCAACTACTTCGGTTAATCTACAAGTTCCACATTTTACCAAGAATAATGCTAAGGTGACATTAGTAAGGGTATCAACTTATTAAGGTGGGATCAATGCAACAATTGGATATAATTATCAACCTTTCCAATATAGCAATGTTTTCCAAAATTACACGCATGCATAACAATTTTGAAACACAATATACATAATAGTGAAATATAGGATCAACATGGTCAAAAGGGATGCTTGTCTTGCTTGTTGCACTATTGTTCTTGCACTGGTTTGTTGACGAAATTTTTTAAAACGTTAGTATATAATCGATAAAACCCAAGTAACACAAACAAGAGCCAAATAAATTCACACAGTGAGAAAATCCAAATATTTTTGTAGATTAAGAGTATGATTTTATGAGAATTTAGGAATAAGTTAAACTTAGTTTGGAGTTTGTATGTAAAAGTTATAAGCATTTGAATTGGAATCGATTTGAAAAATGTTGAAAAAGAAAAGGAAAAACATTGTGCTTAACGGGTGACATCGAAGGCGTATTTCGAAAATGCGCTACTTTATGGAGAAGACGTAGAGTCTTAGAGCTGAAGGCATATATCCTAAATTTGGATTCTTAAATGATTTAAAGAGCCAAACCCACATGTTAGTGACTTGGTGAGATGCTTGAGCCACCTGACAGGTGGGTCCCACTTGGTAGAGAGAGAAACAGGGAAGGTCGAAGGTGAATACAGCTGAGCTCGCTGACAGCGAGGCAGGGTCGGAAGGGAGCGAGGAAGTTTGGAAACAGAACGAGGAGATCATGGCGATGCTCTGGGTGGTGATGGTGAGGCAAGAGGTGCACAGAGGTGGCAGCGAGACGACGTTGAGCAGTGGAGTTGCTTGGGTTGGGGGTGTGCTCGGTGTAGGAGGGAGTTTGGCTCGAGTTTGGGACCAGGGAGGCATTGCGGTGTGAGGGATGGCGGACATGGGGGAATCTCAACTCCAAGTGTTTATTTCTCAATTGATCAAAGGGGAAATCTATGTCGTGCATCATGGGCTTGTTTGGGATGGCTGAATTTTGGTTGATTCAAACCTTGGGAATTCCTTTTACATTATTCATTTGAAAATCATCATCGATAGGAATATTGTCATTGTGAGCTCCTAACATTTGAAAATGTCTAGTGTCGCTACATTAGTTTGTTAACAAGCATTTTTATTTTGTGTTTACAACATCAGCTTTACATGAGTGTTTGATGGAAAGTTAGTCCCCCAAAGTGATTTTGGCCGCTAGTTGAAAGTCAAAGGCTTAACGAATTAGCTAATGGGCCAATGAAACAGCCAAGCCACAAAGAAGTAAATACTCCAAAAAGGCAAACATCAGCTGAAAGATTAAAAAAAACATACTTTGGAAGTACAGGGGGACACAAAAGAGGCAGCTAATACAATCAAAACCCTGTTTGCTCAAAGTACCAGAACAAGAAAATAGTTGAAGAAGCAATGTGGCATCACATGAGCAGTAAGGCAGTGAAATTAAGACAGTCCAGTTGCTTCATAGATATCCACAACTGAAACTTGGATCACATTATGAGCAGTAAGATCATTAGTAGTTCTACAGCTGAAATCAAGATTTGAAGAAAAAGATATTACCATGAGTGAACACTAACTAATGAGCATTAGAGCATGTGGTGTTGTGTTAGCTATAAGCAGGAAAGATTCCAACCTCTGTGTCCAAAGTTGTCAAAGTTGGATTTTGGCGGGCACTTTCCCAGCACAAACTGCGGCATAAGCATCTCCGAGCCCAGGAACAGCATCCTTGTGACGGTCAATGTATTTTGTTATGAAAACCTTGTCGACACAACAAAATATTGAGTGAAGGCTAGCACCTTGCTTCATCAATCCCTTCGCCTGCAGGATCTTCATGACATAATGCCGCGGCACCAACCGCTTCTCCAGGCTGAAGGTGAGCAGCCCGGGCCTCTCCACGATGTACTCTGGCTCCAAGCCAACCTCAGTGACCATGAACTCTATCTTGTGGCGAAGTTTCTCCTCGGATAGTCCTAGAATTTGTGCACTCTTGCAGACCGCCATGCTGAGCTTGTCCATGGAGCAACCAAGAGTGCTCCTCAAGAGTTCTATTTTGCAGCGAAGTCGCTCCTCGGATAGTCCTAGAATATTCGGCACCATGCAAACAGCGACACGGATCTTCTCCATGGAGCAACCAAGAGTGCTCCTCAAGAACTCCAGCCTCGCCGCAACCTGGTCTTCGGTGATACAACAGGCAGTGGCCACCGCGTGCTTGAATGCATATGAGGTGCGGGGCACACCGAGCTTGTCGGCGCGCAGCACGAACTCCTTCACCCGTTCTGGATTGCACACGAGCAGCCTTGGAGAGCGCATTGACATATTGACCATATCACAAACACTTAGCCCGCACTCCCCAAGCAGCGCGATGTTCGGCTTGGTGACCTTCTCGAGGTCGGCGGTCAGGATGCGATTGCTCTTCCTCACGGTGTGGAGGAGCTTGTCGAAGGAGCCGAAGAAGGGGATCCAGAACACAAGCCTTGGGGCGACGTCGCAGGAGCGGAGCGACATGGCGCCGCCGGCCAGGAGGAAGCGGGCGATCTGGGCATCGGACAGGCCGACGCGGTCGCGGAGGGAGGCGAGGCGGCGGGCGATGTTGTCCACCCTGGCGCAGAGGAACAGCGGGTCGGCGGCGACGACGGCGGCGATGTCGGGGCGGGAGAGGCCGACGCCGGAGAGGAGGGCGAGCACGGCGTCAGGCTTGGATGCAGACTTGAGATGGGGGAGCTTCTTGGACGCTTTGGGTGCTTGGGCGCGGGAGAGGCCGCAGGTGGCCACGAGGTACTCCTCGATGGAGAATGGGGTGGGGGACGCAGAGGCGGAGGTGGAGAGCAGGAGAGAGCGAAGGTGGAGAGAGGAGGAGGATGCGGCCGCGGTGGGATGAGTGGCAGCGCGGAGCAGCGGGAGAAGGCGACTCCGGAGGTGAAGCATGGCGGCGGCGGCGGCGGTTAGCGGTGTCGGCGTGTTGGGGATCTGATCTGATGTTTGCTAAGATGGGCCGTGGCGATCGCTGCAGATCTTCTCATATAGCTAGGATGAGACTATGTACTATCTCCTGTCTGTTAAGAAATATCATACTTATGTTTGCTGCGACTAGAGCAGTGCATTTTTTAACCGAATCGAAAAAATCGGATCGAAAAAACCGAACCGAACCGGTCAACTCGGTTTGACCGGTTTTCGGTATTCGGTTCGGTTATCAGATTTTAGAGTTTTTTAGAGTTCGGTTTTTTCGAAAAAAACCGGCTAAAAACCGAACTAGTACAAATTGAGTGTATGTTAGTAGTATATGTAGTATTATATGTTAGTAGTATATGTAGTATACTTTAGTGAATATGTATTATACTTCAGTATATGTAGTATATGTTAGTAGTATATGTATTATATGTTACTCCCATCGGTTTTGCTGGCTAGTAGTATATGTATTATCGTCTACTCATCTCGCTAGTCGCTATATCGTTAGTAATTCGCGTTAACTTTGGTAAATACGGTATTTACCGATACCACACCGAAATAAATTGGGAATTACAAAAACCGAACCGCATTTCTAAAAATACCGTATATAACCGAATTACTAACACCGTATTTACCGTATATACCGTATAAACCGAACCGTATAAACCGAAAAAATCGAATGCACAGCCCTAGCTGCGACAAGGTTGTAGTCCTTGGCTTAGAAGGATATCATGGGGTTCCACTAGGTTCCTGAGCACCTCCACCAATGTTGCTGTCCACGTTAGCATCCATGCCAATGTTGCTATTCACGTTAGCAACCACATCAACACTGTGTTAGCACCGCTTGCCTGTGTGTCGCCAAGCATCGCTAGTAGAGCTATCCAGATGGGTCACACCGTTGCTGGCCAGCCTAAGCATGGCACAGTCTGTTTGGACGATAGGTCGTGCCTGGGCCGCGCGGCCGGCACGACGGATCAACATGGCACGACCCGTTTAGCTCACGAGCCGTGTTGGCACGGCACACAGGTAAGGTGCCGCAACAATGTCTATAATTTTTTGTAATTTTTTTTACAATTTTTCCTTAGTTTTCTACATTTTTCTGCAATTTGTTGTAATGTTTTGAATTTTCCTGGGCTAAACGGGCTGTGTCGTGCCAACACAGCCCGTTTAGCCCTAATCATGCCCATGCTGGCACGACACGTCACGGGCCGTACCTAGGCCCGATTCTCGGCCCGTGGGCCAACATGACACGACTCGTTTATTACCCGTGCCTAAACGGGTCGTGCCTACCCTGGGCCCGTACCGTGCCAGCCTGACTTGGCCCGTTGGCCAGCTCTAATCGCTAGGTTAGCCCTAACCCCAATCCGATTCGATGGACCAAGTTCACTGGGGCCAAGTTTATGACATATGGCCCCCACATATCAGCCTCTATGATTTTTCCAAAAATCCAGAACAAGAAATATTTCTAGAATATTATGTGGGTCCCACTTGGTAACCTCTCCCTTTTTTTTCTTTTTCATACCATCTCTGATTGAGCCCATTCAAATCTCTAAATTCATCTAAAATCAATCTTTATTTCCTAGTAATTTATTTTTTTGAATTTAGTTTTTGTTCTCTCTCTATTCACTTAAATCTCGATGCACTGGAAGCTTTTGGAGAAGGAGAAAAAGTGTTAGTGCAAGGCCATGACCCTTTTGAAGATAAGTTGTGCTATCTTGATCACATTGCACCTAGTTTTGCAAAACCATGTATGATTTAAATTATAATGCATCACTATAATTTCATAAGTAGTATTTATTCAGGAAATAGTTATGAATCCTATTTGTCGTTTATCCACCTTGTGCATTCATATGCCATGATTTTTTGTCACCCTAGGGTGGTTATTTATAGTTGGTAATTATGGTAGAACTAACGTGGGTTAGTATAGTCTTGCTTAGCCATGCTAGGTTATTGACATCATTTTGGAAGCACCAATTTACAATTGATTATTTAATGGTATATAGAATTTCTTTGTGAATAGTTGTGTGCACTATGTGTTATCTATGATGGTATATATTGCACCTTAAAATCGATTGGTAGATAAATGATTTAGACTAGGGCGATGGAAAGTGTTGTCTGACCACGCTATGTGAACATATGAGATCTTTGTGACAAGTGAGTAGTATAGGCCTTGTTAATTAAGTGACAAGTGAGTAGTATAGGCCTTGTTAATTAAGGACTTAACTTTATGCGTTATTAAACTGAGTTATATCGTACAACCACATACTCTACAAGAAGAGCTTAGCTTATCAAGTCACCGAGTTCAGGATCATCGGAAGGGTCATTATCAAGGTGAAATTTCTGAAGGCTTAGTCATGATCTTCTTAGTCGCATGCCTAAGGAACATGCGTGCAGACATTATAAGTTGATCATATTATATGGAAAAAGCTGTACAACTTTAACAAAGTGTTAATCAAAACTATTTGAATAGACGTGTTCGTGGTCATGAATGTGTTCTGAAATTTCACACAAAGGGGTAGATTTTCATAAAACCAATCTAGGAATAAAAGCTATGTGATCTAAGTGGTTGGGTTATGTGAAAGAAGTTTATTTATATTTATTTATTACAGTTATTATTTTTAGATATGCTTCCAATCTATTTACTGTATTTAAACTCAAGTACGGCTTTATGCAAAACAAGCTAGGATAGACATTCCCTTTGTGATAAGCCAATCATCTATAATTCCATTCCATGTGTAATACTTGTTAAGTACTCTATGTGCTTACCCTTACTATAATCAAGTTAGTTGGTGAAGAAGAAGAGTACCGCTTTTGGAAGAGTTCTATGAAGAAGATAATTATTAGATCTCGTACCCAGTAGATTACTTTTGGCATGAGACGGGTTGCCGCTTGGAGTTTCTTTTTTTTCCGCTGCACTTTATTTTCTCTAGTGTTTAAGTCATGTGTGACATAATAAATATAAACTCAACTTTGAAACGTACACCGAGCTTGTCGGCGCGCAGCACGAACTCCTTCACCCGTTTTGGATTGCACGCGAACATCCTTGGAGAGCGCATTAACATATTGACCATATCACAACCTAAATCTTTTATAAACTGAGAAGATGTGTGAGCCTACATGATTCTGATACTACGCGATTCTATGACTAGGATCGTGATTCTACCACGATCCTACCACTTATGACATAAGGTACAATTTGAATTGTGTTGGTGTTGGTGGGATCATACGATTCTATGACTAGAATCGCGATTTTAACAACCTTATTTGAAATTATTGATTCCATGTATATTTCACTTCAGTGTAGAATTGCAAGATGGCTTCAGTCTCCACTTAGCTGATTTCTTTGCTAAAATCTGTTTTTCCATCTTTCATCAATGTTTCAACAGGAACCCAACTCGTCTATCTAATTGTGTACGTTTGATGTATTGCTGATCATAGATTTCATACATTCGTCTTGCTTAAGCACACCTTCCTGTAGACTCAGACATAATAAACATGCTAAGTGACTTCATGATGGGTCACCAAGAGAAAACATGATAAGAAGTGATTCAACAGATTTCAGCATAAACAAAGATAAACATCCCACAATGTTATATATATCACGCGATACCATCGTTACCCAATTTAAGAGCTCATGATGAAGTTTTTACATTACTGATCCTTATAACCACTACGCTATTATATCATCTTAAGACAAGAAGTGACCTCCAATGTCCCAAGCCTCATAAAATGTGTTGATAATCCTTACATACCCAGTAAGGTTCCTACGAACATGGATACCCTCCATGCCCGCACTAGCCTAATTCTCCTACAATCTACCGCATGCAGTTGAGCTGCTATAACACGGTAACTTATTATGCTAAGGCATTTCCATGAAGTCACATATGGATGTACAAATGAACTTGAGTCTATGGCATAATAGATCGATCCTTAATAACCTAGGCAAGATAACCACAAATCAAAGTCTCGTACTAACCACACCAATCTCTATAATCACTCACCCAAGTCTAAAACATGTTTTTCGTTTTATTTGCTAACCAAAATAACAGAGGTATTGCCTCTGGACCAATTCTCAAGTATCTTCCATTTTTAAACAAGTTGACCAACTTTCAACCTAGCACAATTAGTACTGATATGAGTATGGCTAAGCATTAACTTCTTCGGTTAATCTACAAGTTCCACATTTTACCAATAATAATGCTAAGGTGACATTAGTAAGGGTATCAACATATCAAGGTGGGATCAATGCAACAATCTTTACTATTTAAAAAGAAGGAGTTGGTGGTTGTTGTCACATCTATTATTTTTCAGCCGTTCGATCTGATTATAAATAAAAATCTGGACCGTCCCACCCCCGCACCTCCCCCTCGCTCCCCCCGCCTCCACCCGCCCTCCCCTCGCTCTCCCACACAGCGCCCCCACCCCCCCCCCCCCGCCGCCTCCCCCTCGCTCCCCCGTCCTCCCTCTCCCCTGCCACCCCCACCCCGCCGACGCCGCACCCCCTTGCTCCCCCCGTCCTCCCTCTCCCCCTGCCTCCGCACGGCCGCCCCCCACTTGCACGCCGGCTTCCTGGCGGCCTCATACCGCCCGCCCCAAATCCGATTGCCCCCGCAACCAAAGCTCCACTCCCCACGCCTCTCTCCTTCCCCCAATCCACCCCCTCCGATCCTCCAGAACCTTCTACCGCGACGCCACCGACCGTAGCCTCGCTCCCCCGCGGCCTCCTTTCGGCCCGAATCTAGGGTTTCCCGCCGTCGGATCACGCCGCGGAGGCTGCTCCGATGCTGTCGTGCACGAGTTCGCTGCTTCGGAGGAAGGGGCCGCCATCTGCGGGTGCGCGAGGTGAGTGCGGCGGGGAGGCGCCACCAATGCTAGGTGGGTGGCCACGCCGGCCGGCGCGCGGGCTCGGTGGTGGGCGATCCGCCACCGCGCGGAGGCGGACCGGTTGGGTGGGGTTGGCGGCGGCACGCAGACGCAGGTGCTTCCTCGGTGCGGCGGCGGGAGGAGGAGCGTGCTCTCCAAGGTCTACGAGGAGAGGCGCGTGATGGGGTATGGTGGATTGGACCGGTTCTTCTTTGCTTCTGCTGTTTCGTGATTATTTTTGAAATGGAAGTGATTGGTGATGGTGGCGGTGGACTCGAATACTCGCGGAGCGATGTTTGCGGTTGTAGCCGCGGTGGACCTCTATGAGGATTTTGTGCCATGGTGCCAGCAGTCGAGGATTATTAGACGGTATGACAATGGTTCTTTTGATGCTGAGCTCGAAATTGGATTCAAGTTCCTTGTCAAAAGCTATGTGTCTCATGTGGAGATGGAGAAGCCAAGTATATCAAGGTGAGAATCAGATAATGGACTTTCATCACGCTAATGGGTTGTAATGTAGTATGAAGACTTGAAGACACAAAACTCAATTGGAATTAGAACACTGGTTCTAAAAAAACTAGAATAAGAAAACTAACATGGACAAAATATTTCTGAGGCAGCTGTATTTCGAGTTTCATCACATATGCAGTTGCTATTTGTTTTCGTGTTGTAGTTGCAAAACCACCACCATGATTAAGTTTATTTGTCATCTTGAGCCACAGAAATTATTGTCACCTGTCAAATGGATATACTATTACAAGGAAGTACTATTGTCACTTGTCAGGAATTTGTTCCTTGCTTCCTTGAATGGTTGATTGTTACATCTGCTGAACATAGTACTTCAAACCTGTTCTCTATTGGTCGGCATAATTAGTTTGCTAAGCTATACCTAAGGTTAGTTACATATTTTTATTGAAATATGTATGAATTTTTCTGGCCAATATTTGATGGCATAGTGTGAATGTATGTGTGTATCTGTGGGTGGGTTTCTTTGATGAGGAGGAAAACTTTGCCTGAGAACTCGGAGTTTGCAACTAATTTTGAGGTAATGGCTTGTAATTTAAATTACTCTTGGATAGTGAAGAACATCCAGATTTATACTAATTGTCAATCTAGGATGAAGTTTTTCCTTGGATAATCTGCTCATGATGGCATGCACCTTTTCGGCTAGGATAGTTGTTATTTTGTTAGAGCAATTGCATGTTGCAGAACCAATTTTCCCATCCATTTGGGTTATTCCTAGAGGAATATCTAATTGTTTTATAACCAGTAGCACAGAAGATAAATAGTGGGGGTGCTCCCACTCATGCTTCAGTTCTAAATATTGAATGTTGGTGCATATCTTAAAGAGGAACACAATTTTTTTCTTTAACAAGGATACTTTTTTTGTATAGATCTATGGATGATTGCTTGAAATGTAGTTGTGGTGTAATTGTGTATAGGTGTTCAAAATATGAATTTTTCATATCTCAGATCATCTTCCTAGAGTTTTTTTGCAATTTTTATCGTATTTGTGGGTACTAATTGCAGAGAGTTTCCTTTAGCATTCCGCTTTAGTGCGCTTGGATTTAAGCATACACACGATGGTCTTGATGCTTGCCTTTTTTTACCACGGCAGCTGACTCATTTCACATGGCTTATGTGTTACAGAATGGCATTATGGACCTCAAATATCATGCTTCACTAATATAATACTTGATTTATTTACGAGTATGAACATGTATGTTTTGTTTGATACATGATGACACAAGATAAAGTTGATATTTATTATTCAGTTTGAGATCATATTTGATAGTATGCATCACTTTTATTTGGTTTTCGTTGCAACGCACGGGCACCTTACTAGTTGGATATAATTATCAACCTTACCAATATAGCTATTTTTACCAAAATTACACGTATGCATAACAATTTTGAAACACAATATACATAATAGTGAAATATAGGATCGACATGATCAAAAGGGGTGCTTTCCTTGCTTGTAGCACTCTTGTTCTTGCATTGGTTTGTCGACGAAATTTTACAATAAACGTCACTTTTACAATAAAACCCCCACCATCCCTTGTTGCCCTCCCATGCTGTGTTGCGAATCCATCTCCCACCAGCCCCCCCCCCCCAAATCCCTAACCCTAAATTGGCCTCCCTCCTGTGCTCTCTCGCGGATGGCCACGTGAGCGCAGGTCGGCGGCGATGTGTGCCACTGGGTGCCATCATAGAGCTTGCTGCAGGGCGACCCGCAGTGGCGCGTGAGGTAGGGTCGAGTGCGCAGGGGCCATGGTGGCGCGTGTGCAGGGGGCCACGATTGCGTGTGGTGCTGGGCGATCCCTTCCCCATTGCTTGTGAAAGTTGTCACTCCATCCAACAAGTCTTTCATGCATAAATGTTGTTGATCAGACATTGCTTAAATTTATAATGCTTGCAATTGGGTAGTCATTGCTACTGCACGCAACAAGATGGAAGATCTCATTCAAATTGATAAAAATTCGGACGAGGGCATTGACTTCTTACTAGCTAGTTTGGATGACATTGGTGCACCTTTTGTCATAGTTGGTTCCCGCTGTCTCATGTACTAGACAAGAACACGAGGCTTTTATTGGTTGTGCCATTCCATCCAAGGTTGCCATCCACCCACCTACTGACATTCGTACAAAGGGGAGATGCCAGAGAATATTGAGACATAGGGACAAGAAGAAGAATGAAGGGGGATAGGAAAAGAAGAATGTTCAGGTGCCGTGCATGTGCAATGCAAGCATACTGGGTTTCATGATAGTTGGAATTGTCCAAATAAACCGTGATTTCATTTCGAATTGATGTTCTCAATTAGAACTATTTGCTTCGACTAATGCCACACATATGTTGTGTGCTTCAGTCTACTTATGTTTGTATGGATGAGATGGCTTATTGGATGGCTGTGGATTTTAGTCTACTTGGTGTGGAGTTGTTATGTCGTATGTACACTATTACTTAATGTGATGTTTTGATTGACTGCTATTTTATGTCTACTGATCGCTATTATGTTTTGGTTTGTTGAATGATTTAGATGGAATTTTTGTTATCTGCATAGGGCATTGTTGCCTTGTTTGACTAGTCAGTTTGTAAACAAATGAGGCTGGCATGTCCGTGTGAAATTATGCTGTAGGAATTTGGTTGGTCCCAAATTTGTTAGTATTGGTTGGGTCATGGTTGAAACTAGTTGTCTTTGCAGATTATTGTTAGTGTATGAATCATTGAAATTGTTCCTCATTTAAATGCATGGGGAGCTTCTGTTATGTTCAATTGTTCATGAGCAACAGTGTTGAGTTTACGTGCATTAACTGGTGTGTCAAACTGTCTTGCTATTTTACTGCTATGTAACTTTTGCTATATGCTTATTTCTGTGTTAACTAATGGAAGGTTTTCTTCCCTTCTAAATTCAACCATGTTGGATTACATAATCATGATCTGGACAGGATGCAGGTAATGTTGTAATTGTTCATATCAGTGCTGCTGTCAAAATAGCTTCTAGTAAGCTTGTAATTTTTTCATAGATCCAATGCTTTGGTTAAGCTGCTATAGAAATGTTGGCATTTTTATGTTGAACACTGATGGCTTTGGTTTAGGGTGGAATATTTCATGAGCATGCTTTGGTTAGGCTGGTATCTGTGCTTCCTGATTATGCAAGCTTTGCCTTCTATGAAGGCATGAACTCATTCAATAAAAACATAGTCCTGGCCTGGACTGAACTGGACTTTTTGCCTAGTCCTGATAACATCACAATCATGTGAACTTCAAAATCGTGAGAACATACAAATCCTGATAACATCACAATCCTTACCATCAAACATCAAATGTCTAGGAATATGCATACAACGATATCATGTCAACATCAAACAAAGGTCAAGTTGGCATTCCCATACATTATCAACTCATATAAATTTACATCCTATTTGATACATTCCAAGATACCGAAAACACTGAACTCGAAAGGAGCATCTGAACATTTACATACAGGCACACAACACTTTCTTCTAGTTTTCTGCAGCAGTATAGGCTCCTTGCCATGAGGCAAAAGGCATCGACACACAGAAGCAAGCACCATCCTCACATCTATTCATCTCACCATAACTCACAACAAAATGCTTACAACTGACAAGTCTTACATGCAACAACACACACACACAGAGAACAAACTGTCAATTACAGGTTCACTTGCAATGATAGGAAACTAGGACATGGCCCAACAACTTGACGTCCGCCTGTTTTCTTGGGGTGGATAGCAGGTTGCGGTAGCCAGCGGCGCAGCATCTCCTTCTCTGACGCTGTCTTCTACCAGGGTCTAGTGAGGAAGGAGGAGAGGGTAGTGGGGTTCCAAACCGGCGGTAGCTTGCCATACTGGAAGGTACGCCAGAACTTGCCGCCAGCTCGAGCGTGCACTGCAGTGGTGCTAGGCCACGGGGTGGGGTGCACGCCTCAAGGCTCCGCCCTCGTCGGCGCAGGGATTTAGGAACTAGGGTTTGGGAATGGCTCGAGTGCACACCACAGAGGTGCTGGGCCGTAGGGTGGGCGCACGCCATGGGGCTCCGCCCACATCACCATGGGGATTTAAGAACAAGGGTTTAGGAACGGGGATGACTGGGCACAGCACAGCGGGCTGAAGGGAAAATGGCCAGGGGACGCACAGGGGGTTGAAGGGAAAATGGCTCGAGCTGGCACTCGCCCGAATTGTGGCCCTCCGTTCGCGATCAGACGCTTGGCGGCGGTTTGAATGCATGAGTGCACCGAAGGCATGAATGCACAACAATTTTTGCCTACTCCATGATTACATCTTATCCTATTATATTTATATATATGTAATAATAATTATTTATATATATAGCCATGTCCCTGTGTCGGCATTTTTAGAAAAATGGCGAATTCCCATATCCGTATCGTGTCATGTCAGACACACATGCCTATGTCCTTGCTGCATAGGCAATGAGGCATCACAAGAGTAGAAGGGCAGTGCAATTAAGACAGTCTAGTTGCTTCAAAGATATCCACAACTGAAACTTGGATCTCATTATGAGCAGTTAGATAGCCAGTAGTTCTACAGCTAAAATCAAGATTTGAAGAAAAATATATTACCATGAGTGAACATTAACTAATGAGCATCAGAGCATGTGGTGTTGCACTAGCTATAAGCCGGAAAGATAAAATGAACCTCCAATATCTCTGTCCAAACTTGTCAAAGTTGGATTTCGGTGGGCACTTTCCCTGCACAAACTGCAGCATAAGCATCTGCGAGGCTAGGAACAGCATCCTCGTGACGGTCAATGTATTTTGCTATGAAATCCTTGTCGGCATAACAAAACATTCGGTAAAGGCCAGCACCATTCATCACCAATCCCTTCGCCTGCAGGATCTTCATGATATAATGCCGCGGCACCAACCGCTTCTCCAGGCTGAGGCTGAGCAGCACGGGCCTCTCCACGATGTACTCTGGCTCCAAGCCAACCTCAGTGACCATGAACTCTATCTTGCGGCGAAGATTCTCCTCGGATAGTCCTAGAATTTGTGCTCTCATGCAGACCAACATGCTGAGCTTGTCCATGGAGCAACCAAAAGTGCTCCTCAAGAACTCTATTTTGCAGCGAAGTCTCTCCTCGGATAGTCCTAGAATATACGGCACCATGCAAACAGCGACACACATCTTCTCCATGGAGCAACCAAGAGTGCTCCTCAAGAACTCCAGCCTCGCGGCAACCTTGTCTTCGGTGACACAACAGGCAAGGCCGACCGCGTGCTTGAATGCATATGAGGCGCGGGGCACACCGAGCTTGTCGGCGCGCAGCACGAACGCCTTCACCCGTTCTGGATTGCACACGAGCAGCCTTGGACAGCGCGCTGATATCTTGACCATATCACAAACATTTAGCCCGCACTCCTCAAGCAGCGCGATGTTCGGCTTGGCGACCCTCTCGAGGTCGGCGGTCAGGATGCGATTGCTCTTCCTCACGGTCTGGAGGAGCTTGTCGAAGGAGCCGAAGAAGGGGATCCAGAACACAAGCCTCGGGGCGACGTCGCAGGAGCGGAGCGACATGGCGCCGCCGACCAGGAGGAAGCGGGCGATCTGGGGATCGGAAAGGTCCACGCGGTCGCGGAGGGAGGCGAGGCGGCGGGCGATGTTGTCCGCCCTGGCGCGGAGGAACAGCGGGTCGGCGGCGACGACGGCGGCGATGTCGGGGCGGGAGAGGCCGACGCCGGAGAGGAGGGCGAGCACGGCGTCGGGGTTGGATGCAGACTTGAGATGGGGGAGCTTCTTGGACGCTTTGAGTGCTTGGGCGCGGGAGAGGCCGCAGGTGGCGACGAGGTACTCCTCGATGGAGAATGGGGTGGGGGACGCGGAGGCGGAGGCGGCGGTGGAAAGCAGGAGAGAGCGAAGGTGGAGAGAGGAGGAGGATGCGGCCGCGGTGGGATGAGTGGCAGCGCGGAGCAGCGGGAGAAGGCGACTCTGGAGGTGGAGCATGGCGGCGGCGGCGGTTAGCGGTGTCGGCGTGTTGGGGATCTGATCTGATGTTTGCTAAGATGGGCCGTGGCGACCGCTGCAGATCAAGCTCATGTGGACTTACGCATAAAGTTTTGGCCCTGTGGAATTGGTTATAAAGTTTTCTTCCTGTATCTCAGTAACCTTTCATCAAGTAACTGGGATTTCCCATTCCTCCGTATTCGGTTTCGAGTAGGGATGAGATAATTTTGATCTATGTACTATCTCCTGTCTGCTAAGAAATGTCAGGCTGCAACAAGGTTATAGTCTTTACTTAGAAGGGTATCATGTGGGTTCCACTTTTAGAATCGGTGTAGCGTTGGCAATGTAACTTGTCGAGATGATTTACTTTTAGCTCACATGTATTTTTGAAATCAAGGTTGTTAAAATTACGATCTTTCAAATCGGAGACGCTCTGATAGGATTATATTGGACCTTTTTTTTTGTTGTGGCTTATAAACTACAATAACACATAGACATCGTCTTGAAAGCACATTTCGTTTAAAAGCTAGTTGCTATAAAAAAAATGAAAAGTAGTTTTTAGAAACTGAAAAGAAAATGCCCATTTTAGGATCGGTTCTACCAAAAATACATTCTTTTCATTTTGTCATGTATTACAAGAATGATATGAGTGTTTATTTGATCATTTGGCAACTCATTTTATTAATCTTATCTATCTTATTCATGACTAGAATCACAGTTTTGATTCCACATTATTGGGAGCTATGACTAGAATAGTGAGTTGAACCTTGTCATTACCTGAGCATTTTACACTTAAAATAGTAAAAGAAATCATTAATCAAATTAATTTATATTATTCCAAACGTCTGAATCTTAATGTCTAAACCATTAACTACTTAGTTCATATCATATAACTTGAATTGAGGGCTAAGACAATACCAAACATCTAAATCTTTCATAAACTGAGAAGATGTGTAATTCTACATGATTCTATTGTGATCATATGCGATTCTATGATTAAGATCGTGATTCTACCATGATTCTACCAATTACGACTTAAGGTACGTTTTGAATCATGTTGGTGTTGGTGGGATCGTAAGATTCTATTACTAAAATCTCGATTTTAACAATCTTATTTGAAATTCACTACTACAGAAACCATTATCACAGACGGTTCAAAAACGTCATCACAGACGGTTTTCTGAACCGTCTGACTTCATGGGTCAGTGATAATCGAAGGTTATCACAGACGGTTTTCAAACCGCTCGTAGATCAGATATCACAGACGGTTTGTAACTACAAACCGTCTATGATAGTTACAATCACGCACGGGTTGTAAGAAACAACCGCTTGTGATATTCCTATATCACAGACGGTTGTTTCTTACAACCCGTCTGTGATTGTAGCTATCATAGACGGTTTGTAGTTACAAACCGTCTGTGATATTCTTTCCTACCCCTAGATCTATTTCTGTTTATTGGCTAGCCTCAGGAAATGCTAGCCATGCCCTCTGAAACAAGTAGATCAACATGTACACATACAGACAATTCACATCTCAATTCATTTCAGAAACATATAACATCCAATTCATATCTCAATTCATTTCAGAAACATATAACATCCAATTCATATCTCGATTCATTTCACAAACATAAAACATCCATTTCGCAAATTAATTAATTGAAATGAAGTAAAATATCCATTAACAATACACAATTGCAAAAGATCTACATTGCATTTACACTTAGATGGTAACATTGTATTTTTTATTGCTCTATCACTCCGAAATCGAGGTCTCGCGAAAGAAACAGATCCATAATCAACGAACTTGTCAGGCTGTATAAGCATTACTTGGATGGTGCATGATTGCCATCCAAGTATTGCTTATGCAGCCTGACAAGTCGTTGATTATGGATCTATTTCTTTCGCGAGACCTCGATTCTGGAGTGATAAGAGCAATAAAAAAATCATTGTGGGTTGTGAAACTCTCCCTTTTGAGCTAGGACTTGAGCCACCAAAAAGTACGCGGACTCTCCTAGAATTCGTTCAAGGTTGAGTATTTGCAATGCGCTTTGGGATGGACGCAGCCTGTCGATAGGAATATCAATATGCGTATATATATAACTTGATAAGTATGAAGTAATTATGGGAATATTGACAAACCTTAGTATTGGCATTAGTGATCCTCGAGGAATCGAGGAGTAGTTTCATATGGTAGCAAACGTAGAATCCACACGTGTTGCCCGGCTGCTGCTGGTGGCACTGCAAAAAATAGAATGTGTTAATTCAAGAGGCATTAATACTACCAACTGTTGCATAGGATTAATTAATATGTACCAACAAATACCTTAAAGTTTCGGTCGTGCGTTAGGGGTTTGGCCCCTTGCGTCGAGAGCTTTGTCTTTTTAACGTACGTCGCGAACGCCCTACGTGATTCGAAAAAGTTGACCTTAGTCATTCAAAAGGAAAGAAAGAGTACAATATAGTTATGATAGAAAAATGTACTTACCTATCGATTAATTGGCTGATAACTGTGTAGTCGGTTTTATTCTTACTTAGGGAATCAAGGTATATTGCCCTGTTCCACTTTGGTACAATTACTATTAAAATCTAATGAAACTCCTGATTGTAGGGTATCAGTATATATTCCTTATCGCAGAAGCCAAGCGGCGATGATGCCGCAATGTACCTCTCGACGACACCAAAGATCCTCGTTGATGGTATAACTGGCGACCAAGTGTGGGTCCAAGAAACCAACCGATGATTTGGATGCTCTAGCTTGAGTCACCATGTGTCTATATATATACACACGAAAGCAACAAATTATATATGACATTTATTGGTATGATATGAATAGAGACTGTGATTGTACACACTTACAGCGTCCAGCATCGAACGAGTGAGGCGTCGAGAGCGTTGAGTGTGTAAAGATCAAATAAATCATCGAAGGTCACCACGAAGACACCATCTTGAAATTCGTGTTGGAAATGATGATGCCTGAATTTGACAGTGAAACCTGTGCACCGTTCATCCTTTGGCTTATTGGATTATTCCATATACCAATCGTGTAATGTCATGCAACTTACTGATAGGAATAGGAGGCGCATCACCGGGTCGACCATCGGCTCGCCAAGCACGAATTTGCGGGCCAATGGCAGGCACGGGATATCATCATCGATCTTCTTTGCTTTGCCCTTGCTGCCTCGGCTGTCCTTGCTACCTCGGTTGTAGGTCGACTGTAAAGGTAGCACCGGTGAAAGTTGTTGCACTGGGAATAGCTCCCGTGGACTCATCATCGGTGCAGGTAGCGGTGGTGGAGGTAGACCTTGTGGAGATGGCACTAGTGCAAGTTGCTCTGGTTCGTCTTGCCCTTGTGAACCTACCACCGGTGAAGAAGCCTCCAGGCAGATGTCACTTTTGGGCCACTGGATGAAGGTTCCAATGGCTTGCCCTAGAGTCACGATCTCGTCGTTGGAGGGCTTCAGTAGCGGGACGACATCAAAATTGGCATGCGCACCATCCACAGACACTTTTCCGAAGCCTAGAGCTAAAGGTGAACGGTGCACCATGGCCCCTTCACCGGACGGATATGCCAGGCCCCAAGCAGCGCATAAGGCAACGGAGGCATATCTCACTTGGAGCTTGCACTTCGTAGCTTGCAAGATGTCGTCCACAAGAAATCGCCTCGCGTTCAGTCGAGGATTGGGCGTGCGGCTACTCGACGGTTGGGGTCGCTAGCACATGCGAGCGGGCGGCGGCGCCGATTTTCTTCTGTTTGTCTTCGCACCTCATCTCTGACGTAATCAGCAAGGTCCTCTCTAAGAGATGCCTTGATCTCCTCTCGTAGCCGTGCGTCACGCTCGGCATTGTTTTTCTTCCTACTCTGATAGAATTCGGGGTTATCTGAGAAACCTTGATTCCAAGGAACATAAAACCCAAGGCCTCTCGTACGACCCGGGTGCTCCTTGTTTCCCAGTGCTGTGGAGAGTATATCTTTCTCCCTAATTGACTGGAATGATCCCTGGGAAGATTTGACACTTAGTGCATCCTGCAAGAGCCCGACATATCATTTAGTTTTCAGGGAAGTAGTGGAGTAATTACAAGCTACGTAATTCGATAACTTACCAGGCGGTGGAACACTTCCTGGTCTGTAGGGTTCTGGAAGGAGATGTCCCCCGACGACGTGGTAGATGACCTCGCTCTAATCCAATTTCGAGCGCGCTCATCCGGGATCGTGGCAAAAGGTGGGGCGGTGTTCCGCAGGATTGCCTGTTCGTCCTCCCGCCTCCACTGCGGGATTTTACCCGCATACCCAGCTGTGCCGAGTCTGTGGGGATGTGTGTTTTTTGCCTGGAGGGCCTTGTGCGCCGCGCTTGCACTTCTGAAAGTTTCGGTTGTCTTCATCGCCTTAAACTCGTTCCATTGTGGTTCCAGGAATGGATACCTATCAAAGAGCGTTATATCCTTCTGCACATAATCCTTGACAAGCACGCTCTTAAAGTTTTTCCATGCTTTGTACGCCGCTGCCAACGCATGTCGTTGCACGGAGTCGTGATATTCTTCTGGGATCTCGAACAATGCAAAAATATCTATCAGCAGCTCACGTTTCTGAGTCTCACTCACGCTCTTCCACGAATCGAATGTGATCTCAATTGCTCGCAACTATTCGATCGTTCTTCAAATGCCCTTGCTGATTTGTCAGGAAGGAGAGGGGTCCCAGATCTATCGACCTGTGTGATGGTAAATCGGCCCTCGGGCTTTTTCGATAGTCCTCTTGCTTTGCGTGTTGATTTTGGAGCAGACGCTTTCGGCGATGATGTTGAAAAATGCGCGGATGACATGTTGGCCTTCTCATATATATGTAAATAGTGCGGTATAAGCACATACTTAAATTTAATTCCAATATATGTATACATATATTCAAGTATACATATACATATCTAAGTTCATTAGCAACATATATATACATATACATATGCATATGCATAACAGTAAGATTTAACAACAATAAGATTTATGAAATAACAAGAATATATGTTCAAGTAAGTGCCTATTCTTTCCTATATATACAACATGCATGATACCAGAGGCATAAAAATGATTTAATCAACATATACACATATAAACATTTTAAGTTATTCAATTAGAAATTTATGCCCAACATAAATATCATGTATCTTAAATCAGCATAATGCTATGCAACAGTTATATGACAACTATATATTAGATCTTAAGCTTAAATCAACATTTTCTATTAAAAGAAACTAACAGACTCAGGGGGACGAAAGCGGCCGGCGACGGGCTCGGGGACGGCGATGGGCTCGGGGGCTCGACGGAGGCGGCTAGCGACGGGCTCGAGGACGGCGACGGCCTCGGGGGGACGGAGGCGGCCGGTGACGGGCTCGGAGACCGGAGGAGGCCAGCGACGGGCTTGGGGGACGGCGGCGGCGACGGGCTCGGGGGGCCGACGGAGGAGGCTGGCGACGGGCTCGAGGACGGCGACGCCCTCGGGGGGACGGAGGCGGCCGGTGACGGGCTCGGAGACCGGAGGAGGCCAACGACGGGCTCGGGGGACGGCGGCGGCTACGGGCTCGGGGGATCGGGAGAGCGACTAAGTCTAGGTTGGTATTGCTAATAACTGGCAGTGTACGCGCAAAACCCTAACTGGGGGTTTTATATAAAGGCTTATTACAGACGGTTCTAAGATTAGAACCGTCTGTGATAATAATCACAGACGGTTTTAAACTTACAATCGTCTGTAATAAGCCTTTGCCCGGCTGTAGTTAATATAACTGCACCAACCAGCATTCAATAAGCCTTTGCCCAGCTGTAGTTATTTCTTTACAACAACCCGGTATATTTCTTTACAACAGCCCAATGAACATAGAGATACATTTGTATGACTCATTCTCAAAATTCACCTACATATCACACACATGCATGCATTAATTGTTATATACATAAATGACAATTCACATGCATGTACATCCCATACATACATATATGTCGCCATTCTCATTCCACTTGCTTATTTCCTTTAAAAATTAACCCTTCATGATGATCAATGCGTACGTAACTAGTTTCGTCACATTATTTGTCGTTGACCCTTATGCTATTTCCAAAAGGAGGTAACTCGTCAAATTGATTGTATTCTTCCTCGTCCACTACATTCTCTACTCCGACAATTCTCCTTTTTCCATAAAGAACTACATGGCGCTTCTTATTTACCGGGTCGGTTACATAAAAAACTTGAACAACTTGGTTGGCGAGTACGAATGGTTCGTCTTTGCACCCAACACATTGGAGGTCCACGGTAGTAACACGTACTTGTCAACCTTCACCTGTGGGAGATGCACCCAACGACAGCGAAATAAGGGGATCTTGAAAACCACGTAGTCGAGTTCCTAAATCTCTTCTATGAACCCATAGTACGAGTTTCTTACCCCATCAGTACTGAACGTATCTATGCGGACACCGCTGTTCTGGTTAGTGCTCCTGAGATCGTGTGTACAATGTGTACTCATTTATGTCATATCCTTGCCATATCACAACTGTAAATGTTGGCCCTTTTGCCAACCATGTCAGCATCTCACTTGATGAGCTCCTAGCGATTTGCTCCTTCAACCATTGGTTGAACCGACTGTTGTGTTGTCTCATGATTCAAACATCCGGTCGCTCTGGATTCTGTTGCCGAAGCACATCCTTGTGCTGGTCGACATAAGGGGCCACTTCAGTCATGTGTTGCAAGACCGTGAAATGGGTTTGCGCATACGCGTCCATATCTGGAGTGATTGCTTTCCTTCCTATAGTTTCGATAGCCTTGAGCATCCCCTCATGACGAGATTGAGGCACACATATCGGTTGAATCTGAGCCATATAATCGACACAAAACTCAATGACCTCTTCGCTTGCATAACCTTCGACGATGTTGCCCTCCGGCCGAGACCGATTCCGTACATATGACTTGAGAATTCCCATGAACCTCTCAAACGGGTACATGTTACGTAGGAATACGGGCCCGCACATTTTTATCTCCCACACAACGTGAACAATGAGATGGACCATGATATCAAAAAATGAAGAAGGAAAATACATCTCAAGATGACATAGAGTCATCACCACTTCGTCCTGCAGAGCATCTAATCCTTCGGGATCGATGACCTTCTGAGCAATTGTGTTAAAGAAATAACATAGCCTCATGATTGTCTCTCGGACTTTGATCGGTAAAATATTCCGAATTGCAATAGGGAGCATCTGTGTCATCAGCACATGACAATCATGAGACTTCATTACATTTAACTTCATATCTTGCATCGAAACAAGTTTCATCACATTGCCGGAGTAACCAGACGGAACTTTGATACCATGCAAGCACAGGCACAGTTCTGTTTTCTCGGCCTTGGATAGAGTGTAACACGCAGGGAAAAGGTACGTTCGTCCATTATCTGTTGTTCTCGGTGCTAACTCACGCCTGATGTCCATGTCAGCCAAGTCAAGCCGTGCGTTGACGCCGTCCTTTGTTTTATCACGAATGTTCGATGAGAGACCAATCAAGCCGTCACACACATTCTTTTCTACGCATGACGCCGATGCAAAGGTGTCGAACATTTAGATACTCCCAATAAGGTAAGTCCCAAAATATTGATCTCTTCTTCCGGATGTTCTTCTCACGACCCTCAATTTACGCCCCTTTCCGAGGACAACATCTAAATCCTTAACCATATTATAAGCCTCTTTTCCGCTTAAATGTCTTGTAGCTGAACCGCCCTCCTTCTCTCCACAAATTGTTTCTTCATCTTGCGGTATGGGTGAGCCCTCCAAGGAATCGGCGGTGACGCATGTACACAATTTTGCGTGAGTGTTTCAGCCACACTCTCGGTACCATCTAAGCAAGGAGTACAAACTTTGGCACCTTTTGTACTCTGCCCGACAAAGTTAGCAAGGGCGGGATAATCATTTATGGTGCGAGAACAATAAGGAGCGCAAAGTGAAGTTCTCTCGTTTGTATGCATCCCATACCTGTACCCCTTCGTCCCACAGTACTTTTAGATCTTCCACCAACGACGCTAGGTACACATCAATATCATTCCCAGGTTGCTTTGGCCCTTGGATAAGTATCGACAGCAAAATATACTTTCGCTTCACACACAACCAAGGAAGAAGGTTATAGATGCAAAGAGTCACAGGCCAAGTGCTATGTCAGCTACTCATACTACTGAAATGATTCATTCCATCTGTACTCAATCCAAACTTTATATTCCTCAGATCTGCACCAAAATCTGCAAAGCACCTATCGATGTTTCTCCACTAGGTGGAATCAGCAAGGTGTCTCAGCATTCCATCCTTCTTGCGCTCCTCTGAGTGTAATCACAGCAGTTTTGCCTCCTTTGGATTCGCAAAAAACCGCTTCAAACGGGGAATTATAGGAAGATACCATGCCACCTTTGCAGGAGGTCCTCTCTTCACCTCTGTTTCCTCACCATCAACATCTGATTGATTATTACGTTTGTATCGGGATGCATTGCACACCGGACAGACATGCATGTTTGCATACTCTTTACGGTAGAAGATACAGTCGTTCGGACATGCATGTATTCTTTCTACTTCCATTCCCAATGGACAAATAACCTTCTTGGCTTTATATGTGGTTTTAGGCAACTCATTGCCCTCCGGAAGCATGTCCGCTAAAAGACATAGCAGCGCCGTGAAACTCTTGTCGGACCAACTGTTGCTTGCCTTCAATTTCAATAGTTCAAGCACAGCTGACAACTTCGTGTACTTTGACCTGCAACACGTGAACAAAGGTTTCTCTGAGTCCTCCATCAAGCCTCGGAATTTAATATACTCTCTCTTATCATAGTTCTCTTCTACATCACGAAGCATCTGATCCAGATTGTCATCGTGCAGCCTATCCGAATCTGAACCACAATCATCATCCGGCAACATATCATTGACTTCACCGGCGATGTCATCCGGCGGCAAATCATTGACTTCGTCGGCGATGTCATCCGGCGGCATATCCCTTTTTGAAACCCCTCTGAATCAAGTGCGCTTCAATCTGCTCTCGATTCTTAAATATTTTCAAATTCTCACAGTCAGTGCATGGACAATACATATATTCCACCCCCTTATTCAACATATCCTCCTCGCAGCTCTTGTAAAAGGCATACGCCATTAATGTACTCTTCACTCACACGGTTTGCGGTATACATCTAGCTTCGGTTCTATATAATGTACATATATAACAACTTAGTATTAAAATTAATTTAATTAATTATTACTACATATATACCACATGCATTGAGGCTAGCTAAATCTAAATTAGCTAGATCTTCAAAGTATATATATATAACAGTTCACCGAAAATTAATTAGCTAGATCAAACAAATTTCATTACTAACTATATCTAGGGCAACCAAGATCTCAATGAATCTTCAAAGCTCTCCTGCCAAATAAGCCTCCTTCCACAAAAAAAATTGGCACAAAGCCTTGCCGCTTCCAACGCAAAGACCGGCTAAGATCTGGATTGAAATAAAGACAGATGCGGTCTGAGCGGCGCAATAAATACATAGCAGCATTATCACATACGGTTTTTTTTAAAAAAAACCCGTCTGTGAAACTTACTATCACAGACAGTTTGTAGTTAAAAACTGTCTGTGATATCACAGACAGTTTTTGATTAAAAATCGTCTTTGATATTCCCGATTATCACAGACGGTTCATTGGTAAGAACCGTCTGTGATGTTTGACTATCATAGACGGTTCGTTAGTAAGAACCGTCTGTGATACTCATCGCAGACAGTCTCCAAAATAAAACCATTTGTGATAGCTCCATTGGGACTCGGTAGCACTATCGTTATACGAAGTGTCTCAGTATACGAACCGTCTCGATCATTAATTTGGTATACGAACCGTCTCTGCTAAAGGTTAAATATGTGTGTCGACCTAATTCTCAACGCAGTACATGCAATATGGCTTCAGTGATCATCTCCTTCCTCTCATTTGTTCATCAAGAGTTGTTCGGCCGGAACCTTGTACAGGCGGCCAGCAATTTACGTCTGGAGCAGCTTCTCCGCACACGCCCTGCTCTCCTTCCCTAACTTTCTTGCATCCATCAACTCGACCTGATCATCCGCCGTCGACAGAGGCGTCTCGCTGCCGCTCAAGAAAGGGAATTCGCCCTCACCCTAGTTCTTCTCAACAATGTGCACAGAACGGAAGAAGCTCTTGTGGCATTGCACAGACTAATGGATAGCATTGCCGATCAAGCAGAAACGGCAGAGTCTGAGGAAGCTTACAATGCAATCCTCTTCGAGATTATGGACTATGCTACTGATCATTTGCCCAGGCTGGAGGAGGAAGTGCTGAGGGCAAGGACAATCTTAACGGCGTTCGAGAACTCAGCGGCTAATCCAACGGATGACAAAGTCGAAGAAAAAGGGTACGAAGCCTGGAAGATTAGAATCTGGGAATCTCTTTATGTGCGAATTTTGTAATAAATTTCCCTTTAATTTATGATCTCTTGTCTCAGTAGTTCTGTACGTAGGTTATTATAAGTTATTAGAAGCAACCTGTAAAACAAACCGTTCTGTACGTAGTTATATATTAACATCGGAGTGAAGATTAGAATCTGGCTCTTTATGTGCGAATTTTGTAATACATTTTCCTTTAATTTATGATCTCTTGTCTCAGTACGTAGTTCTATAGGTTATAAGTTATTAGAAGCAACCTGTAATACAAACCGTTCGATCTGTAGTTATATATTAACTTCGACGAGCATAACATCACAGACGGGTTTAGATTACAAACCGCTCGTGATAATTCTAAGATTATCACAGACGGTTTGTAATACAAACCGTTTGTGATAAGCAGCTTATCACAGACGGTTTTAAATAAAAAACCGTCTGTGATAATGATAGATTATCATAGACGGTTTGTAATAGAAACCGTCTGTGATACGGAAATATCATAGACGGTTTATTGGTAAGAACGGTCTGTGAGACTCGTTTTCTCCGACGCCATCAACATAGACGGTGTTCAAATTAAAACCGTCTGTGTTAATGTCGTTCACAGACGGTTTTGTCAAACCGTCTGCGATTTGGCGTCTAGTATTAGGCTTTCTGTAGTAGTGATTACTGATTCCACATATATTTCACTTTAGCGTAGAATTGCAAGATGGCTTCAATCTCCACTCGACGCTACTCGTATCTGTTTATTAAGGTGAATCCAGTAGTAGAGCAAAATCTCTCCAATGTTGGTTCAATATAATGCCTTGCAAACAGAAAATTTAATCTCCCACAACCGCATGCACGAGCATCTGTCATAGTTTCTGTTTGCTGCCTCTATGATGCATGCTCTCAATTTGTCCAAAGTCCAAACGACACATGATATACTTTGTTTGGCTAACGACACATGATATACTTAGTTTTGCTTACTCGTTTCTACCACAATGACAATTTCTTACATTATACATCTCAAAGGGTGATCCCAACTCCCAAGTGTTTGTTTCTCAATTGACCAAAGGGGGAATATGTGTCATGCATCAAGGGCTTCTTTGGGATAGCTGAATTTTGGATGATACGAACCCTGTGGAATTCCTTTTATATAATTCATTTGAAACTTCTATAGCATGAGCTATTTTGTTATGGGGTCCTATGCCTTTGTCGACAGGAACATTGTCATTGTGAGCTCCTAACATCTGAAGATATCTAGTGTCACTACATCAGTTTGTTAACAAGCATGAATTTTTAGTTGGTGTTTACACCATTAGCTTTACACGAATGTTTGATGGAAAGTTCGATCCCTTTAGTGATACTGGCCACTAGATGAGCCTTAAAGAATTAACTAATGAGCAAATGAAACAGCAGTTGAAAAAATACTGGTAAAACATTCAGCTGAAAATGAAATAACCAAGCCATAGTGAAGTAAATACTCCTAATAAGCAAAGAAAACACCACTTCAAAAGTTGAAAAAAAATACTTGGGAAATACAACGGGAGAGAAAAGAGGCAGATAATACAGTCAAAACCCTATTTACTCAAAGTACAAGAACAAAAAACCTAGTTGCAGAAGCAATGAAACATCACGTGAGCATTATGGCAGCGAAATTAAGACAATCCTGGTGCTTCATAGACATCCAAAGTTGAAACTTCGATCACATTATGAGCAATAAGATCGCTAGTAGTTCTATAGCAGAAATCAAGATTTGAAAAAGATATTATCATGAATGACCATTAACTAATAAGCCCTGTCAGAAAAAAAACATTCACCAATACGCATCAGAGCATGAGGTGGGCTAGCGATAGGCTTGAAAGATACAATGAACCTCCAATATTTCCATCTGAAGATGCCAAAGCTGGAGTTTGGAGGGCATTTCCCCAAGAACAGCGACCTTGTGATGGTCAATATATCTTATTATGAAAGCTTCTCACAATAACAAACTATTGGGAAGAAGTCAACACCTTTCTTCATCAATCCCTTTGGCTGCAGAACCATTACGACATAATGCCACGACACCAGCCGCTTCTCTATGCTGAAGGTGAGCAGTGTTGGAACTCAACCCAGGAATCAAACACTCAATTTGCCCATGAACTCACACTATATGGGGAAGATTATGAACAGTAGAGTTTTTTCTGACACGAACTTGACTTGCGTCGTTCTTCACTTTTCTCTATTATTCACCCCTCTTAAATATACTGATTACAAGGATATAAATAGACACTTTGTGATCCGGTTTCACCGGCCATCACTCCACAACTTGCGCACACCGCGTACCATGACTCCATGACTCGCACTACTCGAAAGACTTGGCCAACTCAATGACTCAGTTGTTATTCAGACGCCCAACTTCGACCACGGCTTCTCGACTACGCATACGACTCCGAGTCCCTCTACGACTGCTCCTTGCTACAGTATTCTTACGACTGCTACAGTAATTTTATGACCACAGCCACTTCCGACCATGAGTAGTACTCGAACACACGACTTCGACTGTGGCTTCGACCATGACTGAGGCCTACGACCACTAAAAAAGTGACTCCTACGACCACTTCAAAATGACTCCTACGACCACTTCAAAGTATCAGGATTAATTCTATCATTCTCCCCCCTTAATCTTGATACTTTGACTCACAAGAGAAAGTCCGATCTCCTGATGCGTCTCTAAAGAGTTTTGCCTTTTTCTTGTTGACCATGACGCCAGTGACACAACTTGTTGATG